>JAPDEQ010000026.1:0-397607 GCA_027569205.1 Aspergillus kassunensis | reverse complement strand
GATGACATCAATAGAACATATAGAAAGCGGGGTAGAAATCAATGGAAGTATTCTGTTAGTTGCCGAGGTAATTGCCTCGAACACTGACTAAGTGACTGCCTGAGGCAGGCACCTGTTCTGTCTGACATATACTATTCTTCTACTATTAATAGTCTCTTTAATAGTCGCGGCACGTGACCCTTGGCTATGGTTTCCCTAACCATAGTCCTTTCACTATTACCAGAGTATATAGAGTAACTAGTAGTAATAATAAGGATCCTTATCTATCATGGCTTACTGCCCATGGTCTTGAGTCCCTCGTGGATCCTTGCCCTTTGTTTGTTATCCATATGGGCCAAGAGTCCCCTGTGGTTCGTAGTCTTTAGATCATGATCTAACACGGCCCCGGAGCTACCACTCCCGGTCCTTAGCCTCCTGTCACAGGTTTAGGCTCCGCAGCTTTCTGCCTTGCGAGTCCGCTCTGTTATGTTCATAACAAAAAAGAGGTGCTTCCAGTATTAATAATTCAGGCACCTAGCATGGTCATGCAAAGAGACCCCATGATGTAGATACTATGCTAGATAATATAAGTAATAATAATGCCCTCCTAGGGTCAGGGCCCGATGCTTGGACTGCATAGGTAAGTATCTAACTAGTAATTAATAATACCTAACCCCCGCGACCTCTAACCCTAGCTGATATTAGAGAGAAACCTACGTATACTATAATTAAATATTATAAAATTAGGATCATAGATAGAAGCACTTATTAATAACTACCAAAGCCAAGACCTTGATATCCTCCTAATCCAGGAGCTATTTATTATAACATATTAAATACATGTTAACCATAGTGCCTGGCGACTCTATTAACCTATTACTATATCTAACATAGTATGGTTCCGTACCCTTGTCTACGTGAACCAGAGACTCTCTACCTTATCATACTACTAGATATACTATAACCACCTAGATATCTTAGCTATTAAAATCTAGATAGCTAATACCCAGATTCTTCTTTTTTCTATTTACCTACCTTTAGTACTAATCTACATGGGTAATAACAGATTAGTAGAGCCTGCACCCGTAGTAATTCAAGATATAATCATAACTACCCTACAAGATAATACACGATCTATAAGTATTATCCTATCAGGGGATTTTAATCGCTATCACCCAATATAGGGTAGTAATCATATATAACCATGGTTTATTAAATATATAAGTAATCTGATTATATTCTTCTATACTAATAATCTCCAAAGCTGCCTCTCGCAGGGAACAGCAACCTTCTGGCTATTGAATAACCCGGGCAAATCTACTACTATTAATTAAACTATTACCAACCAGCCAGACCTACTTATAAAATACTATTTATACTATAAAAATTACGGCTCTAATTACTATGCTATAAACTTAGAATAGAAGTTATAACCATAGGGTATACTAACTACTAAGGCACGGAAAGTATATGACTATATAGAATAGAATAATATTAGCAAGGATATAACCTAGTAAATAGGCTTATAAAAAGATATAAAAACCTGACCAGTACTAGATATAGTTGTCTAGAAGCTTATTTAAACTATAATATAGGTTGTTAACTAGTTTATACTAAATACATAGCTAATACTATACTCCAAGTAATGGTTCATAGCAGACCTTAAACTTTAATAAGCTAAGGTTAACTAACTTTGGCGGAAGTAGCAAGCAAGCTATACCAAGCTTGGATAAGAATACCTTAAATTAACTACCGCCTTCCAGGACATGTAATACAAGCGATAAGCATGGACTTGAACTATTAAGAAAGTAAAATAGTATACTAGAGATAGTTCCTGGATAAAGCTAGTAAAGGTAAACTCTAGAAAGCTATAACCTATATAAAACCACGCGAGACCTAGGGATATATCCTGGTAATATAGACTAGCTTGGAGGAGTATACTAAGAACAAGGATAAAACATAGATATTCTTAAATATATTCTTCCCTTTAATAGATATACCTGATTCTATTTACTTAACTATATTATAACCAGAACTTCCCTGGTAGCTAATTACTAAACTAGAGATTGAATAATCTCTTAACATGGCTAACGGGACTACCGTACCAGGGGAAGATAACCTGCTAATACTAGTTTAGAAAAACCTCTAGAAGTACCTGAATATATTTATTACTAATATCTTTACTATGTTAGTTAACCTAGGTTATCACCTGAAATAGTGGCGAAGTAATAATAATAATAATATTTGTACTCTGTTTGGCTATTCTGCTATATTGTCACGGGTTTACTATGTTAGCAGCGAGCAATGCCTCAGGCATCAACGGCAATGGGACAGGTATCAATGATCGACGAAACTATCATGAATCCCTACCTTTACATCGGATTCCTGTCTTCATGTTGTACAATGATTTTATTAGTTGGTAATAATGATGTATGATACTTCTGATGCTTATTCTCTTATTACCAGCGAATCCCCAGGGTAATCAGAGGAGGAGCAAGATTCAGTCTATGTTCTTATACAACCTTACTGTTTCACTGCCTTAACATTCTAGTTTCTCTACCTGACCAACAACCTTATAAAACCCTTAACATATATAGTCTATCTCTGCAGGGCCCTGGGGAAAACCATGCAGGCGGAGCCTACCAGGTGAAAACCTAGCCTTTATAAGTTTACTCTCTTTATCTATAGGTCTGTCAGAGAACGCGGAACGCGACAGCCAATGAATCCCGGGCCAATGACTAAGGTCATGTTAGCCTGACATGGATTAAAGGTCAATCTGCCTGATTATATCAAGGATATGATGCTATGCTGGATCAGGCTATGGTTATATCAGGAATATAAGAGAAATATACTTGGAATATAATTAGATTATATTAAAGATATAAACTAATCATATAGATAATATGATTATAATTAGACTTGTTCAACCCAACCCGTGAAACCCGCCCCAATCCACCCTAACCTGCCAAGAAATGGGTTGGGTTGCTTATATTAATAACCCGCTGGGTTTTAGGTTAGATTAAATAACCCATGCCCCAGCGGGTTAACCCAATGGGTTGCCAAGAAATAAAATACATAAAATACAGTAATATTAATACCTATCTATATTAAATCTATATAAATTACTGTATATATACAGTAATTTAAATAAATAGGTTGATCTTTACCTAATTAGGTAAAGATTAACATAATGGGTTTTAATGGGTTTTTGGGTCAGGTTACTAGGTCTTTTTGATAATCCACAGGGTGAGTTAGGGAGTGCCTGACCCAACCCAAAACCTACTGGTTCAAATCACGAGGCCGTGGGTCAACCCAAAACCCGTGGTTTAACAAGTCTAGTAATAGTTATAAAATAAGGTAATAGACTAGTTTAGACTAGTAAATAGGTTAATCAAGGGCTAAGAAGCCTCTCCTAAAATACTATAGTATATTAAGACCTATAAATAAAGAGAATAAGCTTATAGAGCCTATGTTTTTACCTAGCAGGCTCTACCTACATGGTTTTCCCTAGGGCCCTATAGAGATAAACTATATGGCAGAATAGCTAAACAGAGTATAGATATTATTATTATATTAGTATTATTCTTTTTACTTTAGGATAACTGGAGCTATCCTCTTCTTAAACTTTATATACTAACTTTAGTATACTATAGCTTTGCTTTATACAAAGTTTCAGAAACACACCCCATAATTAAAGGGTTTTTAGAGGACCCGCACACATTGTACTCCGTGTAAATCATTGCGGTTATCATAGTTGAAGGATATAATTTGAAGAGAACGATCACGATGAATTCATCCGTTTTGGTCAAGAGGGTTTATCCCGTAGTTACACTAGGTAACCATAACCAGTGGCCTTCAATCAGACCACACGCACTCTTTTTGATTTACGTTCTTTAGGTGCATATTATAATCGCTCGAGAGAGCCTGGCCGCTTCTGCATCTATCAATGATTCAAGGTACCTATACCAATGAAATCAATGACACGGGCCAGTTTTATATAGGTACGGTAAAAACCGTGGGATGCACTTCGCGATGGTTCCTCGGCGGTCAACACACTGGCGCAGTGGCCATCATATCCAGCAGCCGCAGGAGTAGAGCTCCTTGTATTATCAGTACCTTCGCTAATCAGTCAAACTATAGTGATACCAACAGTCTTATAGTACTAACATGATTTCAGATTTTTGTTTTGTTTTTGAATGAGGGAAAATGTGATTATCGGCTTGTTTATAAAAACGCAAGATCCTCCAAAACTCGCATATTATTGTATTCATTGCTTTTTTTTTCTCCCCCTATTTCCCGAGCCTCATCGTCATGGAAGTATCCAACGCCGAGGGCAACGCGGCGTTAATGTCTTGTGTTTCGAGAGCAAGAGTTATAATTGCCTTTAGCAGATGAGTAAACGAGCATCCTTGGTCTCCTCGTTGTACTGAGTAATCCGCAGCCCCGGCGAATATTCGAGAAAGGTTCTTGACTACCTTGAATGGTCGAACCAAGATTTTATATGAACGAAGTGTTTGAGAATAGTCGAATGGAGAAAAGTCGCATGGGGTTGGACCGGGCCATGAAAGTAAGGAAACAACAGGCCTTGGGATTTCAAGGAGTTGATTATGAGCCAATATTGAGCCGATGAAGAAGATAAGGGGTTGCTCTTGTAACTGCATCGTTCCCATGGTCCGCGGCCCGGAGCATTGACATCGGCCCCCTTGTCCAACAGGATCTTAAGCACCATCTCATGGCCTTCCCATGCGGCCAAGAACAAGGGGGTATGGCCGGACCGAGTGCCAATACTGATCTTGGCTAAATCGACTGCAAGTAGTCTGGAGGTGGTTGTTGCTGCAACTGCAGCTCTGTTAGTTAAGTTGAACTAAGAGAGATCTATATGGCAAGGTAATGGCATACATTTCAGATGGTCATTGGTCTTGGACCACTTCATCAACTTGCGGGGGTCGCAAGTTAGCTCGGTGTTGCCAACAGGTGTTTTCGCCATCATCTGGCCACTAATTATAAGCCAGACTAATTAGCAAGATGATTTTAGCTATAGAGGGCTGTTTAAGGCTATACATACATTTCTATCCTCTTTACACATCTCATCACCAACAAAACGAGCAAACTCCCCAAAATCGGGAGCAGGGCACCCCAAGCTAAGCGGGGAAATAGTCGTTATGCAGGAAATGTTTTGATACCAATTTCGTACCCTTCGTCGATAGGAACCACTCCATCAAGACACTCTGCCACAGGAGCTGAACGGGCTCTTGTATCCAGGCGACTGTAGTTGAAAGACCACTCATCTCGCCGTCAGGGATTTGTGCTTCTTCTCAAGCAGACCATTGAACGCCTCTAACCAAAGATCTTTAAGACCCATGGGTCGACCTAAGAAATCCTTGCTTGTAGTAATGCTCATCCACCGTCTCGCTTTCTCTATTCACCCACTATTATCTAGCAGACGCATGAAATTGATGAAGTGGTGGTTGAGTACAACGGTGGGTGGGTCAGGCAAGGGCAGCAGGCGAAGACACAACACTGTGTACGACGCAATTCCAGAGAGGCGTGGTGCTAATTCTGACCGTCAGGATAGGCGAAATCGCAACTAAAGTCACCCATACTTCCTGACTCTTCGACTTCTGTGGTACGTAGGGTCTCCCTGTTATAGTACGGGTAGATGTAGCCCACTGGTTGGGTTCGAGGCGTCCCAACAGCTGGTACAGAGCAGTTCCTTCTGATAGAGTGATACTGGACCATTGTCATTCTAATCCTGTGACACCAATCACTCATACGAACTAGAGGCATTCAAAGCATGACTCGGAGAGTGACAAATCCGTGCTTGGGGACCGAAATCGCCTCTTGCCCATGTGCTTACAGTATCCGCAACAGTGGGAGTAGGGGCTCAAAGGTTGCCAAACAGCCGGTTCTGAGGTAGTAAGATGTATCGGGGGCTGTGCTTGTATTGATCAAGGAATTTTGTGATGCACCGGGATCTTCAGACGGGCCGCAAGAGTTGGTAGGGCGTTCGAGCTCGTCCTCGCGTGAGGACCTCGAAGAAGAAGTAGCTTCGTCGTCTGCTAGCCCCGTGCCAATTGCGTTCGCAATGGTGAATTCGGTGCTCGAACGCCCTCTTTCGGGCAGTAATGAGAGCATGCTCTATACCAAGTAAATACGCCTTCTGGGTTCCCATATTATACCAAAAGTAGAGGGGTTGATACGAAAGCTGTATTGCAATGATGCAAACAACTACCTTGATATGGTGGGAAGATTATGAGATTGGGACATTTCCTTGAGGCGAGTAGGTGGTTTGGCTTGAAGGTAGGAGGAATTGGTAAAGCTCGATAAAGCAGCAGGTGTTAGCTTGACAATAGTAATATTAAGCCTCGGTAGGGTATCAACGACCTCGCTGATAACATCTCCTCTATTCATAGACTATGCGCAGCGAAGGCGCAATCGTGTTCGGGTGAACTCTTGTAAGTCTAGTAAAGGAGAAGCAAACAGACACCCCTAGCTTGACGTGGCGGGTGGGGTTACCGACAGATATATTCCCTCGAATAGTAGCCATGATCTCCCAGAGAGTAACGCAGTGGTGGCTGTCTTGTTTCTGCGAAGCAATCTTGCCTCGCAGCTGACCAGTCAATGTATTTAGAGGGAGGATTCGGATAAAGGCGCAGAAGTCTCATCATGGAGGGATATCATAGGTGAGAGAGGCATGGACAGGGGTGCGCGAGCCCTCGGGGGTGTTATCGTCACTAGCAGAAATTATCTCCACAACACAAGTTGGGCGCACGTTGCCACATGTGAGTAGCAGCAATCGAGAACAGAGACAAAGTCTGTGTCAGCGATATTGAAGTCCTGCACATCGCCCGTCACATTGCCGACAACATGACCCGCGAACAGCTGGACAGATTTATCACTTGGAGAGAGGGTTCGCTTTGGACCTCGATGGGGTCTACCCACCAAATTACGTGGTATGGTTCCTGCGATGAGAGAAAACGTGATTAGAGACTGTCATCGCATGCCACGAACGGCGTCCGAGCCCGGCTTTTCATGGTTGGCATTGCAGCAAGTGCTTGCGGTGTACGAAGTAGAATAGGAATTGTCCTTGGCATTCTGGAGCCGTTCGAACACGAACCGGGACGACTCCCCGAAGGCGATGAACTCCGAAACCTTTGCAGTAGGGTTTGTATACGGCATGGACAACGGGTTCCCAAATGCAGCAGATATTGACTGGGCGCAGTTAAATGATCGATGTCTTGGGCGAGTATGCCTGCGACAGTGGACGGTCCCAGATACGTAGATGCTACTTCAGCCGCATCACTGGTGCTCCAAGCACTTCGGACACAGGAACAACTTCCATAGCAGTGTCTTCGTCGGACGGAATTTCGGTAACTTCATCGAAGAGATGTATGCAAAGAACAGGAGAGCTGGCCGTACAGGTTTGGGGAAAAAGAGTATCTTCACCAGAAAGAGATAAGGCGAATAAGAAAAGATAGGAAGCCTGTAGATTCTGCGAAAGCAAAGCCTGATAGTGGTGGAGTTGGTATAGTCGCGTCCATCGAGCCCAATCGGCCCGTTCTTGACGGCGTCCGAGATGGCGCCTGGTGCGATGCCGTGTGTCCTGATGACTGGGACTGGCTGGAGGTAATGACGTTTGGGAATATGACAGGTATATATAGCGAAGTTTCACCGTCGAAACGAGCATTTCATTATGAAAGTACCAACCCACCCGGTGATCCAGTTCCAGAGGCGCTTTCGCTTCGTAAGAGGGGTGTAGTGACAGGGGTGGATGCAGCAGCTGCTCGTAGTCGGTTAACTAAACCAATGACATCGTAAGGGAGTCCCGTTAGGTAATCTCAACCAAGAGAGATGTATATGGTAATAGCATACACTCGAAGTCCCCGTCTTTCTTCGCCCACCACTTGAAGCGTCGTGGGTCGCATTTTATCTCGACCCCGGAAATCGTTATTGTTGTTGTTGTTCCGCGGGTCCATAGAGTAGACGTGGGGTATACCATGTCCTTATTTCCATGGCCCGCCGGGGAGGCTACAGGACCTCAATCTAAAATTTAGTAAGGAGTGTCACAGCATTTCTCCTCGACTATGCTTTGTGCAACTGGCTCAAGCGTACGCTTTCGCTTTCCTTGTGCTGACTATCTAGACCGGATATGGGCTGATTTCTATTCGTCTGTTGCTATATAGTAGAAGGAATTCGCGCGAGGTTCCGAATTTTAATACCATATGTGGTTGAAGGTGCAACATATTTAGCAGTGGTCCGAATTATGGTCCTTGGGTATTGCTTCCTGAACGCAATCGACAGATGTTCAAAGTCTTCCTGTATAGGCACAGTGAGGTGATCGGTAAAGTCCTGGGCAGCACCACTTAAACCGCGCAGGCAGGAAGTTATAATATGATGCGATTAGCACTGCATTTACATACGATTGTCGGCCCGTACGCAACTGCAAACCAAAAATTAGTTCTATGACAATCGGACAAGGGACAACAGGAACTTACTTGGCCAAAGGAGATCCCACCAACTCTCATAACGAATTCGTAAGAAGGGAACGCCCATGCTTCACGTTGAGGAATTGTGTGACAGAGGTAGCCTAACTCGGCATATCCTTTTGCCGTCAGATGAACGACCTGGTAGTCCCATCTATCATCGACGGTAGGGATGTTGCGGACGGGTACTATGAGCTGTCCGTCGCTGATTGCATAAAATAACATTACTTACAAGGCCAAATGCCAGGGTCAAATGGGTTGCGGGTACGGGTGCGTAGTTGAAATACGTCGCGAATAGCATCAGTACGCAGGCGTTTAGTGTCATGATTACTGGGAATCTGACGAGGCCGTAATGGGGGGAAATATCAGTGTCTAACACCGTTCCATCATGCAGTACTTTATACCCCGGAAGCGGATTATTGTTGGTATCATAGCCCGTCATGACGGGCGGACCTAAGTAGCATATACAGTGGGATCTGTTTGAGGTATAGCTCGAGCAATGGTTGCTCGCTGCGGAACATCGTCTTATGAATGTGTGAGGACTGGGAACTCGTTATATCACTCTCTGGTTCGGTGGGGTCATTGTCTTCCATGTTATTATTCGAATAGGTCTCCTCTCGACTGTCGTTTCCTGAGTCTAGGAGTTTCATTCCGGACTGATTGCCCATTGTTCAAAATATACAGCGGTCTTCTTGATAGATATGATAATCATCATGCGTACTTCTCCAGTAGAGGCTGCGAACCGCCATCTAGCATGTTAAAGTAGTCAGATGCATCTGTTTCAGTTTTGGACCCAGACTGCAATGGTATAGAAAGAATTGTTTTATCCTGCATTTGCTGTTGTTCGTCGGCCGTTTCCCACTCAAGCCTCGTCACCAGCAACAGGATGTTGCCACCGGTACTCATGGTTGGAACTACTAAGATCAAAGGATAGCCAGAAAATCTGTGCTATGTGATCAAGATATCAATATGTGGGAGTGGGTATGTGGAACAGTTCGACTCCCGGTCCGCAGGTGCAATTCTAACGGCAAAGATCCGCGTCCTGGTTCGTCATATTATCGGCAATGTTCATGCTGAATACAACCCTGAGCGATGGGCTGATGGTGGAGGGATCAACCGGGGCGAGCCTAGAGAAACGCAAACAGACAGAACTAGTGCCTACTTTCAGGCCGCGGGTTGGCCGTTTAACGGCCTCCTGCCTCGATCGTAAGGTTTGCATCACACCCGCGATTTCCATGTTTGATGGCCCAATCGCTTGCGCCGTACTATTTCTCCGAATAGCTTTGCCCTAACGGTATGCAGATATGCCCTTTCAAAACCTCTGCATTGACAAGATGAAGAAATTTCACAGGTAGACTACCCTCACGTTTGAACTACCACACAAACTTCTTCTAGTGAGTGCAATATCAAAGTTCCGCGGAAAGGACACTTCGAACAAAGACATTGGAGATTTGGAGACTGGCACCCCTCCGATCCCCGCGAGGATGAGTTGCCAACGTGACGATTTGTTCATCTCTAATGCCTTGTTCAGGATAAACCAACCATCGCTGGCTCTGGCGTATTTGCTGAAGGGCAACGCCTTAAGTCTAAAGTCTCCTTTGCGGTTAAATAATTCTGGATGGTTTGCTTGTAGTTCGGCAGCTGACGCATTTTCGACTAACGACCTCCGGACAGATTATTCGAAAAGGTAACAGCCATTCTCATCCTTTTTAAGAACTCCCTGTACCCACTGCGCCCGTACTTTTCCGTTGGACATAAAGTACTTAGAGTAAAACTTCCGGAAGCTGGGTGGTTGTCTAAACACTTCTCGGAGTTGAATGATGCTTAGGTTCATCCTACGCCGAGCTTGGTCGCTATCAGCTAGATGTTCCATCGTCGTCCGCTTGCTGATTTGGGGGATTTTCTGGATTATGGGTGTGTCACTGCCGGGGGATCGACGAGCAGCAGCTCAGTAATCTCCACCGAGCCTTCACCACCAACAGTGACCGCAAAGGTACCCTCCTCGCCATGTCCAAAGTGGGAAT
Organism: Aspergillus kassunensis; assembly: GCA_027569205.1. Lineage (NCBI taxonomy): Eukaryota > Fungi > Ascomycota > Eurotiomycetes > Eurotiales > Aspergillaceae > Aspergillus > Aspergillus kassunensis. The sequence continues at coordinate 387,121 of JAPDEQ010000026.1, read as the reverse complement.
CTATCCTAATCTTCGCCCTCTGAAGTTACTGCTGGTACACGCACTCCAAGAGCTGCAGCTAAATAGTACCTCCAGAGCGTACGAATCATGTTGTATTAGCTGACCATAATGCTCTGGTACGCATAATACAACAACTGGCCTCCTGGGGAAAGGGATCTCGGTAGCGCTCGGCCGAGGGCTATTCCAAATTACTATCCGGCCAGCTCCTCATAATCCTTTCAATGATGTGACTGTCATTGAGGACATGGAACACTTGTTTCCCACGGTACCGAACAGGTACTAGTCTCTCACTTGTCCATCTAAACCGGTAAACGTTCGCCCATACCCCGGTGGCGTAAGTATTAATGGTAAAGGCAATATTCCAGTATTGCAATCGAGATGGGGCTAGTAGGAGTTGTCATTCCTCTCGTAGGGCCTTCAATCTCTGGTAGTATGGACAGCGACGCTTCTTGTGGAGATCGTAGGCGATAATCTATATGTTTAGTTGGCTTAGGCGAGAATATAAACGGGGTAGACTTACCTGATCTAGGATCGATTCTGACTGGGATGAACAGCTCACCATAATGTTAGCGAAAGAGAAGGAGTATGAAGACGATGGTGCTAGGCCAGTCGTGATCGAAGCCTGGAGGCTCGTACTCCTCCTCTTCCATCGTAACGTCAAGGCTGGGAAAGGTATTTGGTACGAATATAGAAAGGCCCGCTGGCAGTCAATGTCTAGCCTGAAGGCTTTGGGTTAAACAGCCCGAGGAAGACACGCGGCCCAGAGTACCACTGGCACCGAACATAGAAGGAGACCCCCCGATGAGGTCCCCTGAGTTTCAAGCGTAGAATGGTAGTAAAGGATAGTCGGGTAGGATGAGCACGGAAACCTGGAATCTATCTGTCGCGGGAACAGGCATTTCATCGCTTGATGAGCCACCAGACCTTCGAGACCGGATCGAAGATGCTGCGGCTGGTACTTAGGCTGGTTATTGACGTCGTCGTTAGAAGGACCCGTCTTGGGAAAGAACGAACAGAGTAAGGAAGTTAGCTGTGAGAGCCGGCTCTTGATGCAGGTCTTGTTAAGAGTCATGAGGAGAATGGAACTGTCGGATAGCTGGTGGTCGGTGGGATACTTAGAGCAGAGAACTGACAACGCAGCGATGTGCCACAATGCCTGGCGTAAGGTGAGCCTTGGGGTCGTTCAGGGACGATTTCTATCATCTCCAGCGTTTGATTCGTGTGAGAGGTACCTAGCAGAGGGGGTTCACAAGAAGGCACAATGACGTTCCCTACTTGCCTAGTTGTACAATGACACATATCTGATCTCCAGCGCGACATCGGAATATGACGTTCGCAGAGGAAGTCATGCAACAGATGGGCTACTCTGATCCAGTCCCCCTTATCGTCGACACCAGTGCAATACAGCGATAATCAGGGTCGCCTTGACAGTATCCTCGGGGATTAACAAAGACCGGTGACTTGTAGAACGACGTTCAGTTAAACAAGGACCTAGCGTTCAAGCTCTCGCAAATGTCCTCAAGGCTCGCCATCAGCTCGTTGTGATCAATATGGGAACCTGGTATTTTACTGTTGCAGTTGGGGATACACCCGCGTAAATCTGAAACAGAAGCGTTGACCGTAATGAGATACAGGGTCGTCAACAAAATCGAAAGAATCGTCAGATGTCTCTGCGAGCTCCCTAACTCTCGACGACGCCCTGGAGATCCGGGAAGGAGGGCGGTTTTGGCTGCTTGTTAGCTGAGCCGAGCGGCGAGTCTGACAAATCCCATTTAGTTCGGTGAGCAGCATGTACAGCTCGCTGCCTTGGAGGACTAAGTTTCCCAAGCTGTCGAAGTCCTCATCGAGCTCGTCAATGGATGTTTCGTTTTCCATAGCCAAGGCAAGGTTCACGACCTCGTCTAACGACATGGGTTTCTTTTCGGCCTTCCTCAATTCCAGGTGACTCAACAACACCTTCCTCGTGAATGGTTCCTTCAGGCCGAGGATCACTCCGCGAGCCAGCAAGGTGTTCCATTTCTCTTCAGATGTCCTTCGCGGCATCAAAATACTTCTCCAAGGACAGGTCATTCTGCGTGAGCTTGGAAATCTTTTCTAAGGCGATAAGCTGCCGATCCTCCTCCTCCTCAACTTCAAACCTTTACGTTAACCGCGTGCATAGCTCTCCTGGGTCTCTCTGCACCTCCTTTGGAAGGGTGCATCGCTATATTCGCCGTGCCGCCATAGCAGAAACGCGGTTCAAGACCCACCGCACCATGCGTAGCAGCCTGAAGGAAGGGACAGACTCCACCTCCGGGTCTTCGGTGGTTGTTTTGATATAATGACCGGAGTGGATAACGTCCGTGATCTCACAGTTGGTGATGTAAGACCCGCCGGGTCCTGACTTGAGATTGTCAGGAAATGAAAGAGCCCTTGATTTTCCCACGCAGCCAATTCTGCCCCGTCTTGTTTGTCTATCCGTGGAGCTCCTCCTCAGCAGCGGCGTTTGCATTCTATGAGCGCCTTTATTTGGTTTGTGGCCAGGTCCTGTAAACTGCCGTCACAGATGGCGGTATAGCCCCTTTCTTCCAATCTCGAATCGCGTGCTACCAATTCTGGCCTCCCTTGAAGACAATCGCTTAGACAAGGAGATCGAATGTATTCGCAGCGTGCCCGAGCGAGAGAAAAAGGAGAAGACAGGGGAATCCTGACTGAGCGAAGAGAGGAAAGCAACCGCCATTTGATCGGGATCTCTTGGTTGGTTTCAATTGCGATAAAATATAGTAATTGAATGAAATCAGGACATCCTACCGATTGTGACGTGCCTGCAGATATCGTGCTCAGTTGAACCGCCTTTACCGCAGCGTTTTTGGCTCCTCTTCCTCTTTCCTTTCGGAACCACTGGTCTGTCAGGAGGGGGATGGCAGATCCCTGTCCCAGCGATCCCGCGCGTATGGTCCGTTAATGACGGAGCAGAAAGCACTGCATTCTCCATCCCTTAACTATGGCAAATTAGTACTCGCGGAGTCACTATAGAGGAGTCACTTACCCGAAAAGTAGGGACAGGCTACCAATTGGTGAGCGTCGCCTCGAAGACAGGCGAACTATCCTGATTCACCGCGATTGAACCATAGAGACGCAAGAACTGCACTGCAGCGGCGAGGCGGTAGTTGTTGAAATCAGGGCGGGGCCAAACTTGATCAGGAGGTGACAGCGCAGTTTCGGCCGTTGGGGGGGGAGCGGCGCTGGGGGGGCTCCAGAGGGTCCACCGAAGTCGAACCTGAAACAATGGAGTATCCAATCCGTCCTTGCGGTCATTCGGAACGACCGCGTGTTCCAACGATATTGATTAAGCCCGGTGACGTATAGGCCGAGAACTGCCTTGCGTCAGTATAGTGACCAGGGTTATTCTCTCCATTAACCTACCTACCCTTGCTTCTGCAAGCCCGTTTTATCCACCCTCTGTCTCGCCTGCCCTGCTGAGTATATTATGCACCATTATCCCAGGCTCCAAAATATCTCCGCGTGGAAGGAAATCAACACTCGAACGGAGGAACGCGAAGACTTCAGAACTCGATGAGATGAAAGTGGAAATCCATATTGTCCACACCTAGGAGCCTCGAGGGATTGATAAACTGCTTCTGTCAGAGATGAGTCTCTGGAATAATTGGTGAGGGAACTTACATCATTGCTTCCCAAGGAGCGCCCCTGTTCTGGTTTGTGACCGGACAAGCGCCTAGTCTCTGACAGAACTTACCAGGGCAAAAGATATCATAGTCTCCTAATTCTAATGGTTCGGTCTTCAATGGCATTTGCTGCCCAATGGCTCTCGACTTGATTGTAATCATTGCGTCAACGACAAGTACTATGTCCATAAGGGGGTACTGGTCAGTGTACACCATAGTGTCAAACTCTGATCCAAGGATCAACCATCGGGCTTCCTCAAGTCCTTTGAGAACCGCTAGTAGCTCCTTCTCGTTAGTAGTATATTTTTACTCTGGGTTGGTGAGAGCGAACGACATGTACATAACTGGTCTTTCCTGTAATCTGGTGGCTCGCGACGCGGTTGTGCCTGCTGGGGTTTTATGGATTTGAAATAGAACGCCCCCGAGACCATAGTCGGATGTATTAACAGACATATGATACTGCAGATCCGGATTACGCCTGTCCAGTTCGAGGGCTTCCAAATGGGTCTTCAATCGATTAAACACCTGCTGTTGTTCAGGGCCCCAATGAAAGGCCACTGCTCGTCTCGTTTTGCCCCGCCCTTCAATGGTAAGAGAGTCTTTTAGAATCCGAGCAATATCAGCGTGCCCATGGATGTAGGTCTTTAAGAAAGGGAGAATGTAGAGAAGTCTCATTAGTACGACTCTCATTAGTACGACTCTGGATTTTGAGTTACACGTGGTTCCATTTCCTCTCTGAGCTCCGATGACGCAAATACTGTGCCCAGCCCCAGCGTCCCTTTCACGGGTGATCTCACATGATGTGTCGCAGGGAAGCTCACGAGATAGTATGACAGGATGGCGGTGGGACGGAGTGAAGGCTATAGATGTTCGTAATCTATGAGGGTTTTCCCTGACTATGTCAGCATGGTACCATATCCATCATCATCAGTCTCCTCACCCTCCACCACCACCTCGGCGTCTGGATCATAAAAACTAGAGTCATGGTTTCTCAGACGTGCCGTGCGAAGCTATATGCCTAGTTAGTAGTATTCTCTAAGCTTTAACCATTTATAGATGTTAGTGATTACTTACATTCCTGTTTGATTGGTCAGGTTGGTAAGCGTAAGTGTTATGATGTAAAAAGCTAAACCAACACCACAGCAGGTAACTGCCTCTCGTTGTTAGGAAGTTTGCCTATAAGAGTTGCTCGCTCAGTAGCTGTACAGACTGTCACACTTTCCGCACGGAAGGCATTGAAAATCCACTTCCTTTCTTGAGGTGTAGGGAAGCGGAAATCGTGTATATGATCATCCCAGAGAGAGAACCTCGCTGGACTGGTTCATCTATAGTGATACGAACTTTCACTATTTTCTCCTTGTCCTAGTTGTTCACCGCAGATTCTTGGACTGCAAACCACTGCATGTTGATTATATAGAAATCGAAGCCTGCGAGATAGGGAATGCGGGCCGTCCAACAAATGTGGTGAAAGCCAAACAAATCTAGTTTGTTGGAATGGTATCTATGCGTTGGTTCAACTTTCAGACGTGAACCTCAGATCCCGTGTTTGTGGTAAGGATTTCCACGTGTTGTATCCGTACCGCGGCGACATAAATCAAACGTGGGAAGATAATAGCCGAGTGTTCAACGAAAGCAATAGTACACCATGAATGTTTATAGCGGTGCCTGAAGACATGATCTTGTTCGAGCTGGCGAACAGCTCTAGCCAGGTTTGGTAACGGGCCACCGGAAAAATAAAGGCAGATAGCAGACCACCCATTAGGATGTTCTCCCGGCAAAATCCTGGCGTAAACGGGACATCTGATCAACCACGGTTGGAGCCCGTACAAAGAGACCAACCCATTGTCTTATTTATGGAACAAAGTCGTTCAACGACTCAATGATCTTGATAGCAAGCTGATCAATTGCTCCATTTGAAGAAGCTGTAATCATTACCTTATGCCCAAGAGCCGCGAGGGCCACAATGATAGCAGCAGAAGTCCTCGAACCCACACCACCTCCCCTAGCTCAACGTCACGTTCCTGTTCCTGGCCACCCCAGAGGCTCCTGAAGATTGCCACACTCTCGCGGCAAAGACCCTCCGCACACGCCGGCATGATGCCCCCCTCTAGCGCAGCATCACCCGGCGCGGCATCATCAGGCCCCTGCACGCCAGAGTGCGCGGGCCCCCTCCTGTGGATGGGTCCAAGACCCTAACGTCGTCTGGAAAACCGTGCGACGGGACAGTCGAATATCTTTCACCTATCCCGTATTCGACGAGCACACCCGAAGTGATATTAGTCTCGTCAAACCCGGGACTTCCGATCTCGACCGCGAGGACATGCTCTAGTTTGGCAACAGTTAGTCGTACGCAATTCCATTCCATTGACTGGCAGCAGCGGCCGGGGGAACATACTTCTCCTCGTTAGTCCTGGCGAAAAAGCAACTGGCTCCTCTATTTTTAAACTTGCAGGCAGCACAAGCACCTCTTTACTATGGTTGGTGGGATTGAGCATTACACCAGGACGCAAAATTTCATATTCGCTATTATCCACGACAGCCGGCTAGACCCTTCTGGATACTTCCGGGTCCACGGTGATACGCGCAGTATATTGCATCTCCGGACTTGATCTGACCAGGCTGATATTCTGGTCGGATCTCAGGCCCTTCATAATACAATCTCGTTTGTGGGATTCGGGTTATGGGATGAGGTAAAGTTGACACGGTTGCAATCAATCAGTCGCGGTTTGATCTAACGCTCTTCGGTCGGATTTCTCAGTAACACTGATAAACGAGTGAAAGGTGATGATAGAATCGGAAAAGGATATTGGAAATGAAGTACAGGATTGATGAAAGTAAGGAGGAAAGGGAAAGAAGAGATGTAGGGACGAGAAAAAAGAAAGAAAGGTTTTGTACGAGCCTTCAAAGCAACCTTTCGAGGTAATACTGTGATTTAGCTGATCAGGAGATGAGCTAACATGACTGACGGTCCTTTTTGATCGGCCATTGATGAAAAACTTGGCCGCATCAAGAACAGTTATGTAGCGGCGGTCGCGTACGGAGATGGATAATATTGTCTTGAGTCATAATAGTCCGGCTCTGATTCCTTATTGGCACCGCGTAGGTCGACAACGCGGGATCAACAGATGGTTACGGTAGGCTTACTTACGCCGGAGGGTGCAACGCTGGCGCGAGGTATTCGCGGTTAATATTTCGTGCAGTAAGGGGCCGCCCTTCCAGATTCACGATTTTGAACCTCCTCGTGCGCTTCCCATTATACAAGCGCTGCATACCAGACTCGTACCATTTCCAGTTTCGGAACTTGCCGAGGTTATCGTCTTCTGGTCCCATGATGGTGGGTTCCGTCTCGAGAGCAAAGGCGGGAAAGGGGATGTCATCGTGATCATTATCTGTGCACGCACCTGGGTGACCCCACTAGCCACCTCACTTCTCAAATGGCTCGAAGTACCGCTAACACCTCTTGCGCATTTGTGGTGTACCTCGTCTCAGGATCCTCTGGAAGTATATATGGGCCTTCTAGCGCTTCAACATGTAAGGATTATGTGGGACAACGCAGCTCGAACTGATGACGACGGTCCCTGGTTATCAGCGGGTGAAAGCTCGCGACACGTATGCCACATAACAAAGCCGTTTTCGGTACTATCTTGGCTATTCCAGATATAGCGGGTTCATAGAGCTACGGCTGTCTTGAAGAGGGCCGAATCCAGCATCCCCCTCATCTTCTGCCATCTCCCAACCGATGTGTAGTGACAGACTCGATACGTGATCGTGGCCGAAGCGGTCCTGAACGTCATCAATCAGGTCATCGAGCTCTTCGTCACAACCGAAGGTATCCGGGCCATCAATATCCCTTGGCTAATGTTCCGTACGCCGGTATCCTATACAGTAGTCTACTTTACCCGAAAGTTCATGGTCTCCGTCTTCGCCCTTTGAACTGCCAGGAGGGCGATGTTTCGAGAATGGTGTGGAATAGCATGAACTCCTTATCTGTGATCCTTGAGCTGGACAGGAGCTGGAGCTGGGAAGCCCGCAACAGGGAACTTTGGTGGGCGTCGTGTAGAGTGGCGCTGTCAAGGGCGGCAGAATACCATCAGGGTACCTAATGCTGGGCGAAGGTGGAGGTATGTCTGACGGCGGGGGATCGAATCGAGGAATCTCGCACTCGTCGACCATGTCCACAAAGACTCCATCCGATATAGAGGGTGGCCTTGGGAACCCTCTATATCCCAGCCTAACGCCAGACCGGCCACAACCAACCAATTAAGTGTCGGCACCATGAACCACACTAATTTATACTGTTAGAGGTGTAAGACCAAGCCATAGGGATACACTTACAGCAGAAGCAACGGCCGCGGGGAGCGTAGGCGCAAGGATATGACCACAGCAGCGTAATGTAACCGGCGGTGATAATAGTACTAATGTGCATCACCGAGTCAGAAAGGCCTCGATCTCTTCTCGCCATTTTTGTTGATTCTCGGTAGCTTCATCCAGTAGATCTTCATTCGCCAGAATAAGGCCACGCTATAAAGATTAGTATGACTATAACAGTGACTAGCAAAGAAGGCTTACGCAATCTTTTTCGGTCCATATTTCTGGATTTGTCTCTAGTATTTCCCGCCGTGCGGCGCCGTAGCGATGAGTGGGGGGGATGAAAAAAATCAAGGAGACAGTCGCCGAATCCTTTGTGTGGGTATCAACTGCCATCCACCTTGGGCTTCATCACGGTAACAAGATCGTCGATCTCCAAAGGAGGCAGGCAGTATGTGCCATCTCAGCTAGTTCATAAACAATTCTGCCCTGAACATCTTCGCTGATAGGATCGTCGGCCACTTCAAGCTCAACTTGCTCAACAGGATCCATTCGTGAAGGAGATTCTTCATGAACCTTGTTATTCCACGACCATGCTATCCTGTCGTCCTTCGAAAGTCTCTCCACTAATATCCCCAGTGGTATCAGAGTAGACAGGAGGGCTGTCAGGATTTACCATGCCAGGGAACGACTGAGACCGTCGGTTCATATAAAGCCCTCTGTATTATTATTATTACCCTCGCCTGTGACCTGATTCCCCTTCGGCAGTTCATCGCCTCCGGCATCATCGACTTCGAGAGAACGTTTCGGCAAAGACGGCCCCGGCAACTCGACGTCAATTGGCTGCTGAACCGACGAACCCGGGCCCACGCTGAGGCGAAGCGCCTAGACGAGAGACGAATAAGTCAAGTTAGGACTGAGTAGACTTCACCCGCTTTGGCGTAGGAATATCAGCATTATTATTATTGTTATGCTCGTCTGTGTTCGGCTGCACTACCAGAGGCAGCGACGCACTCTGCTACAATCTGTTACATGGTCTTGGACATGATCTATATGTCAAGAAGTCAGCAAGGATCAAAAAAGAGAGAACTCTTGAATATTGGAAGTCAGAGATGAAAAGTTCACTTACAACCAGCTAAGATGACGCGAAGCTGAAATTCGCGGAAATATCTTCGTTGGCATCCGAGGCTTTCCAGTGAGGTATTTGGGACAGTCCATCGGCAATTAGTTGTACCCAACCGCCCTGGCACGGGCACTAAGTGACTTGAGTACTCTTGGAGCCGGTATAGGCATCTATGACTCTACCAATCCGATTGGTAATGCAGATACGCGCGACGCGGCTCCTTCGTAAGATATCGAAATGTGATATCTGATCCCAATTGAACAACCTTGCACAGCCAAGGAAGACACCGCAATCATTGTAGGGTGGCTTTATGAGGACCTATACAGGACAATATATCGGCAAATGCAAACATTTAACAACTCGTGGGTTGCCAATAGCACCATTTCGCTCCCTTGCCGTTTCGGCAAGTCTTCTAAGCGAGAGTAACTTTTGTTTCATGATGAAACAGAAGACCAATAACCAGGCAATAACCAGGCCGATGGGAGGCAGTACTTCGTATGATGAAGTGCCCGAATGAAAAAGAAGAAGGATGATATAACTTGTCTCCTTGCATGTGCTTATAAAGCCATATTTGAGGTTGATGTTCTGGATATATCGCGACGGCAGCACACGGACTTTTGATGGCGGTAAGTAGCGCTGACCAGGCGATGCTTGCAGTTCTGCTATGGTCCGTGTGCATGGCTACCGTCCTAAAGCATACTTGGGATTGTAGATCTAAACGGCGATTGGAGCTCATGATGGTTTCGACTCAAAAGGGCAGGCTTGGCGACTGTGTATATAAGTACATGGTCTGCATAGACTCATTGTTATCGGGATGGATCCCTGGCGCTTGGAGTGACAACTTTGTAACCTTGACTCTAATGTCGAGCTTTCGGTTGAAAAGCCAAAGTAGTAGACCCTTATGGATCCATTGTGCCTGCATGTCTATAAGAGACGTCATAGCTATAGATAAATCTGTGCTATAATAGCACTGGATTTCCTCTCTAACATAGCCATGGCGTTATTGACCGTGGGTTTGCTTATCTTAGTATGTGGTGAACAACCCGTTGTACTGATAATACACGTTTTCGCCCGGAAGACCTGAGAAGGCGATTAATTGTGCTCGCAAAGCCATTCTTTCGGCGAAAATAAAGGGTTTGAATTGATCTTCTGGTGTCTCTCAGAATTTGCCTTGTTGGTTCGCTCCTCCAAGCGGCGATGTTTCCCCAATCAGTTCTCCTTCCGGTGTAAATGATGCTGTATTGGATGGTGTCGCCATGCTGTCGGCATTGATGTTTCGCGTTCTAAACCCATGATAATACTGGTAATTCATATTGTAATTAGCAGATTACTGCTGATTCGGCGTGTTGATCGAACAAGGGATGTATATATCCCTTGGCGTCGGGCCACTGGCACCTGTGGTCTTGTGTAATGAGACTTGAATACATTAAGAAACCTTTTCATTCTTCGCAGGGAAGTAGGGACTGAAGGTGGCACATACGTTGGATCGGTGCTTTGATCCAATGCCGCCTACTGTCGCTGCTTGTTCCGCAGGTGCGATCTGGTCCTCCATAAGCAAAGCGCATTCCTCCTCTCGTTATTGTTTGAAACCTTGCTCTCGAGTTCATAGGGACGCTCGAGGTTATGGTATATCAAGTCAATGATAATCATTTGGGTGAGCATGTGGTTAACCAAGCTTGAACAGTTGACCCCCAATTTGGATGACAGGGTATCCTCGTACAGGTCTTCTGTTGATGTAGGCAAAGAGCGTTTCAACCTCTTGATTTGTTAGGACACGACCAACTAGAAAGGTCAGAGGAAGGGTACGACGTCGAGCTGCTAGAGCAGCAGGGGCAGGGGTAGCAGTGTGGCGGATAATTTGATTACTAAAAAGTTCGGACGAGGACAAGCTGTCAACGCGTTGACAGTTCGTCTGAATTAGACAGATACATTAGTATATGCTTTTGATAATGGGAACGATAGAAAGCAGGTGGCACGTACGGCATGTTTCTTGGTGAGGTGTTGTATGAAGAAGGAAGAAATAGAGTAAAAGGTGAGATTATATCGCTTGAAGAAGCAGCTGCCGGTGTCTATCGCGGAAGAATTTGTACACCAGTTCGAATGTACTTTCGCTATTTGGCCTAGTACGTGGTGGATTAGTGAGGTCTATATACCACCCTATTAAGCACCGGAGGATTTGCACCAAGTTTTAGGTGGTTTGATTTATGATTGTTTCAACTTCTACCGAGCCTTTGGTACCTTCTGTATTAGCATATAGAGCTCTTTACCTACAGGCCTAATCAGGGCCATATGCAGGGCGTATGTCATAGGGAATCATACGTGACGTGTCGAAGAACTCTTTGAGTGTATTCATCCACGAGCGCGACTAACGTACCAAAGATATGACGGAAACTTAAGTCATCGCTCATGCGGATAAGGCTGCCCAGTTGGTGGGACGGGATCCAGGGCACTTTGAGCTCGCCAGCCCCAGACTTTACCCTCACTGTTGCCGTTACCCTTTCGAACCCCTAGCATTGTATCTTTAAAAGAAAAAGTCTTTTGTGTAGAATTTGCTACCGTAATAGAGACTGCCCAAGTGCTCTGCATAAAAGGGATGGACTCAGAAGATAACTGAGTCGAGGATTCATCCACCATCAGGATGTGAGCAGACCGCAAAGGTAGTAAGCTGGGAGTGACATGGCTACCACAATACCATATTCGAAGGTGCCCTACTGGAGTTTCATACTTGTAGTCTGTGGGTCAAAGGCATTCAGCGAACAGCTGATCCCCTTTCATCCAAGTGCTTTTGTCTCTCCTCTCCAAGCTTCTCCCTTCTGCAAGCTTGTACTTCACTCTGATAACTTGTTCCTTCTCTTCTAGGAATTGCTTGAGAAGGTAGACAGCATCTCCGATATCCCCGGTACCCACAGGCCTACCAACGTCGGATGGCCCTGGCCCTGGATTGTAGGAAGGTTGCCGGGTATCTCTGGTATGTTCTTCAATTACATTTAATCCGGTATGACCTTGAGCTGCTTCTAGTTGAGGTTCTGGCATAGGATGGTCGCCATCAAGGTCAGGGCTGTGCAACGGTTGATCTGGGATTGATTTGACAGGAGGATCCTGCGGAGGCATCCGACCACATTGCTAAACATCGCTGTTGTCGGACATCTTGAACATGACGGCTGGGAGGTTATTCGAACTATAAGGGGGGTATTCGTATCACCAGGATTCCGATGGTTTCCCAACTCGCGATTGTTGCCGACCGGAGCAGCAGAGCTGCCCTCTCCTCGGTATACGACGCCGCAACAGGAGCAACGGAGGTGGTGGGAGTCCTAGAAACATGGAGCTGCCATTAGGCAGCGGCTAGAGACACGAGCTCGAAACGCTCCTATACTAGGTTAGCAGAGACTAAGACCTATAGCAGGAAGACAAACCTCGCGGTACGAAGCCACCAAGCGGTGCCCAGCCCGACAACAGACATAAATAGCCCCCGGCGCAACCACCAACGACCAAAGGAGCCCGGCCTCATTCTGCAAGACTTGCAAGAGCATTCGCGTGGTCACTTCGAGAGCATCGCGCCACGGATCATCTCCAAGTCCCGCTGAAGGAGATCAAACCAACAGGGTCTCTGAAGCCCAAAAGGCTGGAATTCTCCACTCTGGCCCTCCTGGCCACCAGCGCCATTCCCACTCGGTCTGGGGCAGGTTCACAAAAGGGGTTGCAGTAGACATCTCAACTTTCCCAGCGGATGTGTGGTAAGCGACCTCTTAAGCTTGGCAAAAGAGAAGAAGGATGAGAAAGGAAAGCATCGGGCGGGGGTGAGCGAGCCGACAGCGGCAAAAGAGAAGGCTATACCAATGTTAACTCCTAAAACCAAGCCGAAATCGATGCACTTACCTAGGGCGGTTTGCTTTCTCTATCTTCTTTATTATTGAGTTGTAGGCAGGCGCGGCGCTTCTTGGCCATGATGAAGTATCTCTTGTTCTTGTCAGCGGGTCACAGCCCACGGACTTAACCCGCCTTGGTCATAATGGCTATATAAGGGATATTGCCCCCCGAGGCTTGATCAATAGTCGCGTGGTAATCTCCGAAGGCCAGCTTACTTCCACGAGCGGCGCATATCGCCCACACGACCTGATAAAACAGAGGCAATGTATGAGCATTTCGCACACTTGCTATAAGCAACGTTCAATACATGGGAATATAGTACTCCGTACCCTCCGTAACTGGCCATCTGGCCATGGTCATAAGCCAAAGGATTATCCAGAATAACGTACTTGGTCAACCAAGCTATATTCGATAGCTCACTCTTCCGCCCTGTTTCTTTTCCTATCAAGCTCCTGGATGCGTCGCAAACCTAGATCAAAGGATATTTCGCGTTTTTGACTGAAGTATCTTGGAGAAACTCGGATGAGGTCCGGAAGTCTGCGCGAACTGACACAGGAGCCACCAAAGCTCAGGCATGTTGAGAGAAGAAGAGGAGTAACAAAGCTAGAGGTTCTTGGAGAGAAGAGAGTAACAGAGCTGCAGGTGAGAGACATATAAGCATGGTATATATCTTCATTGCAAAGGACACCGCGTTTCGGTGGTTGGGCTTCGGCATATGGTAGACCGTTGGCGTGGTAGCAGTACTGAATGTTTGAGAGAGGAAGGAATGTAATTATGGTCAATACATGCCCTTGATACTTTATACGTCCTGAAGAGAGATGGTAGGCCTAAGCAGAGGCTAAACAACAGAATAGGTTGAATTCGGAAGTAAAAGTATAGGTCGAGAGCACCGTCACGAAACGACGACTAGGAAGAGCACCATTCTGTGTTTCCGTATGGGAGGAGTTCCTTTGAGCATGGCTAATACAGCCCACACTTGACCTATGGCATCATAGCATCGGACCGCCTCGGTCTATTTGGGGCCACAGCCCTCGTACATTGCGGCCTTTGTCTGAACAACCATGAATAACTGGAGTCTTGGGAACCCTTCGGATGTTGGCCCTAATGTATGCACGTAAAGTCTGTAAAGTCTCCCTTGACCCGGCCATGGGGCTGATGTTGATAGTCTTCATTGGCTGGACAAGTCTCTGTGTATTGTGTTTGCGCCGGTCCGACTGGATCTGAGATAAAAAAGAAGCAGAACGCCCCTGGCTATCAGTGATGAATGTTCGTACATCTGATGGCATACATCGTGATAAGCCAAATCGGTAGGTTGATAATCAATCGACCAGGCACAAGGCCACTATCCAGATTGAAAGAGTCATATGCTTGAGATGCTGAGCACCAGCCATTTTGTGCATGTTACTCAGGGTATCCAACGTCGCATTCCCAGCATGTTTTCCGCAGGACCTTCGCAACATATGTTAGATTCGCGCGATGTGAGTTTTATCCTTGTAGTAGAGAATGTTCAAAATGAAGATCCGTTTCTTGTCGGCGTATGGGATGAAGGCGGGACTGGATGCCGATGGGCCTGCATGGCCCGACGAATGGCTCCTAAGGGAGCCCCGGACCATTCCATAGGGTCTGTCTAGCTTGGGACCGCATGCGGGCTGCCTTCGAGGTAGTGTCTCCATACTTTGAAACATTTATTATCGCAAGGTGCTCTTGCTCTTGCTCTTCGTATCACCATTCAGGATAATATTAACGGACAGCCGACATGATGAGCGTGTATGACGCATAGTTTGTGGAGGGTAAAAAGGGAATTGCGAATTTGCCCGATGCTTGATGATGTGTCAACGATCCCTACCTAAGTCATAAAGCCTAAGCCTGATTAGGAAGGATGATAGTCCTTGGAGCAAAGAACCACTCAAGACTATATCCAGGATACCTTTGTTGTAAGACCAAGGTAAACTGTGGTCAAGGGACATTGCCAGGGAAAGACCCGAGCAATTCCTTGAGTAGAAACATATTCCTATATTTCTCAAGATAATCGAAGACTGGAAACTGTGATTCGGTTGCTAACTTGAGAGCAACCTTGTGCATAGTGGTCTGGCTGTCGAAATTAAGGAGATGTGTCTATTTTTTGGTGCTTCCTTGGTGACCTTGGCTGGACTATTTTGCCTTTGCTTTGTGCTGAGGAATCCCTCTAACTGCTTGAATTTATCGAGACTTGCTATCGGAGCTTCGCTTAATGTCAGGGCCCTTTTCAGTCTCTTAAAGGTTCGAAAAGGACTGTGTTTCGCAAAAAAGGAGCCATAGCGGTTTGAAGCACTAGAAATCAATTGAAAGACAGACTAAAATGTTGTCATGTACAAGAGGCTCTGGCCGTTGGCATATGCTGGCCATCCTGGCCCTGGCTAAACATGAATCGAAAGGGGGGACAAGGGTCTCGGAGCTTGGTATGTCTGTCTCTGAGGGGGTTTCAGCCTCTCGGGCTTTTGTGCCGAAGGTAGTGAACGACATGATGCTCTTGAGTTGTTTACAATAATCACTAGCGAACGGGGGGGGTTTCTACAGCGTTAGCATTGCTCTATAATCGAAAGGAAGCTGCAAGATATTCTGGATTTAGGAAGGAGGTCAGAACCCGTAATTTAAGCTTAGCATAGCTGGATAACATTACCCGTAATAGACATGCCAGACACCGGGGGACACGGGGGGCGCGGGGGCATCTTCGGAAACCCGCAAGCTATTAGTCCTGTTTGTGAGGAACCTCAGAGGCTGAATCTCACGTCCGTTTCCCAATCCAAACCGTTGTCAACAAGCATCGCCTCAGGAGAGGCAGCGCGCGGCGAAGCGAGGGGGGGCGAGGCGGCACGGGATGGGGCGGCAGGGGCTGAAGCAGCACGAGACGAAGCAGTACGACCTGCAAGGGGGTCCTGCGAGCTGTTAGTCAGGTTTGCAAAGTAGTTTGGAGGCTGTAACTTACATCACTCCCCCTTGCAGCCACAACCGCAGAAGACGGACGGGCAGCGATATTATGTTTTAACCATGTACAGCAGCCGGCAGGTTGTCCTTGCATGGACATCTCGTTCGAATGATAATAGCTATCCACCCTCACGGCATTGTCAGCTGTAATAATTAACTCTGAGGGAATGGGACCTCCAGAGACAGCCCCGACGCCGTGTGTGATAGGAGCAGGAGTGGCGGCAGCGTCAGAGGCAGAGAGTTAGCCAGTCCTTCTGAGGTACTGCAAAGTAAAACCGCATGCCCAGCGATATAGGGCTATAATACTATGTACCAATAATTCCACCATCTTAAAGAGCAGGAGTTCAAGGACCGTATCGTACGCGCACCAGCGGCTAAAAGGGTCGTCCCTGTCTTCTCCGCGGTTTCGAAACTCGCTGTTGTTAAAGGTTTACTGCTGTTCCCAATGGTACCGGTTTTCCCAATACACCAAGGTAGACGACTTGCTGTAACCCTGTATTAGGGAAATTCCCCCACAGCAAATCTTCACCGTTCTATTTGGACGACCTGCCGCATGAGCTACATTCGCTCTAGTTCTTCAGAGGCAACACAAGAGCGATCAAGCACGTCTTCTGTGAGTGACGAGGATGAATCCCCTGCCAGCGCTGAACAAGGTCATCAACCTCATCTTTGATTGAATCAACCGGTCAATAGCCTCTGTCTGCAGGGGGGAGGGCGGGTCATCCTGCCAGGAAGGAATAATCCGGAGAACACCTATATAAACTATCATTGAAAATAAATTCATATGTATTCGCCCGCCCCACCAAACCAGCAGGCGCCCGTTGAACTTGGCAGTAGCCATCCTGGTTACTCACTGCGTTGTGAAGCCAACAGCCCATACCATGGGCGTCTTGTTGCCATCACTGGGGGGTAAAGTCGCCATGCTGGCGCTGTATTATCCGGTGGCACTCAGCCTGTCGTAGATCTCCAAGATAGCCAATTGCAGCTCGCTGTTGACGATGAGGGTGTCCCATCGTGACTATGTTCACCAGGTGGGCATTTCGGAGAATATCCAATCCAAATCGGCCATAACAGGTTGAAGTTGTAGAAGTTAATTGGTTATAGCCATCTTTCTGGACGACGTGAGCAGGAGGTACCAGATCTTGTTTCCTTCTTGGGATAACTTCAAAGTAGTCCTGCCAAACTATGATGTACTGGATTCGCTTGCGAATTGGCTTGCAAACCGCACAGTGTGAGAGGTAACACGCGATCTCAGCAGATTTTATCTAGTCCTTGTACCTAATGCAGTACATTTTAATACTGTCCACAACAAAATGTGGGGTATGGCTAATCCCTGGTACGTGTTCTTGTCCGGGATAGTGATCCCGAGTGTCAGAGAGAACTCGTGACGAAACCGGGACGAAGTGGTGGGAGAGGTTGTCGCAACCCGATACCTTGGAGACGCACGCTTCCAAATCTCTTTGTTCCTTCAGCATCATTAGCAAATCTAGGTAGTACGAGCAGGGTAAATCTGTGCTCACTCTTCGTAGAAGGTGAGCCGCTCTGAGCCTTTGGCATCTCGTCCGGGGTATGATATACTTAGGCACATTTCGGGGACGCAGCACAAATATATATGACTAGTTGGTGGTATTCTCTAAGCTTTAACCATTCAGTTAGTGATTACTTACCGCCCGGTTGCATTCAGGTAGTTCAGCACCAGGACATATGCCGTAGTAGCAATCAAACCAAGGATGATATATAATCCTGAGTGCCAGAAAGAACTCGGGGATTTATACCTCCGTTCAGAAAATTTTTGATTTGCATTGCTGCACACGACCATTTCCCTAAAATACGTCCATTATGTCCCAAAATCTACCCGTATGCAGGGTTTTCAAAGACAATGTGTATATACCCAGAAGGCACACACAGGCCGTGAATGGGATGACAGCATGCCAGTAGCGATGGGCACGGACGCCCTGCGCCTCCCAAACAGCATCGGCAAAATTCCTCAACGCCGGCCCACGGATGCAGTGTGGTCGATTCTGAGGGGTTGCGGGCGGGAATAAAAACATTCTTTCATAGGACAGCCGGAGTGGACCCCCTGTGATGATAGTACCACCGGCAGAGTTCGAGATCCTGACGGATTGCTTCCGGTGACACGGGCTCTGGTAGCTTTGTAGTCCCCGAATACGAGGTCCATGTTGGCTGCTACGCATATAGCTGGCATATCTGGCCAAGGGTTGCCTGAAATGGTCCCTCAATACCAGTCTCATCGCCGCAATGCACATGCTCTTTCACAATATTCGCAGGCAGGGGCAGCGATCCATGGGTGCGGCCACTCACCCCAAGAATTTCAACGAAGCAGCTTTGAATGGTATTGTTCAGCAGCGAGGGGGGTACACGGTTGTAACTAACGTCGCGTGTTACAGGGGCAGGTCGAGGGGAAGCTTTCCACGCTGCAGGGTTAGAGATCTCGCCCATGAGTGGCAGAGGTTGATTGATGACTGGTGCGTGGCCGTCTAGGGTGCGGCAATCGAATTTTGCGCTGGACTGGAGGGGCGACCTGCATAGCAAGACCCAGATGCCATTGCGACACTCCTGCTTCTTCAGGAAGTCCGTCTCGACGTACGTTGTGACAAACCCATACTTGAGCTCCCCGTCCTTCATGTATCGGCCACTTGGCCCGAGTCCTTGGCTGTTGTGGGTATTCGCTGATTTTCATATATACATCTAACCACGAACTGTTCAGTTCAGTGCGCTCAGCTTGAATACCCAGTATAAAATAAAAAATATCCTTAAGATTTTTCGCTTGGCAGGCATTTTGCAGGTTTTTAGGAACAAATATTCGGGGATAATGTGGTAAAGAGATGAAATTACAGGGGGAAGGCAAAGGTATAGCTTTAGCGTGATTGAGTCGTATATTGTATACTTGACAACCACGGAGATTAGCGCTGTTGGAATGTGGGAGACAACGATTGATGTTACATTCGCCATGACTTGATTGCCAGGGGCATTCAAGCGTTCAGATAAAGGGTGTGTTCGAGAACTGACAGCATGCGTGATGGGAAGGGGCGACTCGGGAGGCATTCCAGGATCAAGCCTCATAATCCTCCGGTACGGCCCGGTGCAGAAAAACAAACTGAAGCCGTGGAATCAATTTTAGAGGACCTATCACACCCTTGTCTACACCACCTTGTCTTTTACTGTCAGACGAGGTCAATATGACCCTCGTTCGCATCTACGCATTGCATCGAAACCGGAGGGGAAAGTCTTCCCTACCTAATCCACTGCATCACCCAGTATCGCGCGTGGAAAGAGAATCTCTTGGGAGAACTGTGGCCAAAAATACCGTTGCCTTGGTTTCTCCCCATTTGGCAAGGACTCTCTTCGTTGCTCGTTACTGCCTTGCATGCCCTCTGGGTTTTCTCCATCGTTCGCACGGCCTGCTCGGCTTTGGACCAGATATGACGATTCTTTTTTCCAATTCTGGTAAAGTGCAAAGTGGTCTTATCTGTGGCTATGCGTGGTCTATTAAATACCGTGGGTGGAGGTCTTTAATGTTGGAGTCTTCTGACAGGGCGTCCACAAAGTCATGACTTTCACAAGTCCTAGTCGGGGCCAGTATGGTATTGGTTATGAAGGAACGTCTTGGGCCTAGAGGCTGCATACCAGACGCATGAATGGCTTCGAGAGGCAATTGCCACCGGAGATGGGCCCTATTGCTTCTCTTTATCCGCCACATGGTGACTGGCAGGTAGTGCGATACATGTCGCAATCGTGGAAGATACATCCGTACCACACACCCTTGAGACGTTATACGGGCCAACGCAGGATAGCAACATGTTCGTCTTGGCTTCGCACATGCGTCTTGTTCTGAAATTACCCCCGTGCTCGTTGTTCGGGGGATTGATCCTTAAAACGTCCTTCTCCAGGCTCCCATGATCTTCCTTAGTCCCGGTCTGGCGGCTATGATTTGGAAATCAGGAAAATCAGCTGGGCGGATAGTATCATCCATGTTTATCGCGGGGAGTAACCCGAAGACCAGTAGTTTCAGAGTACTTCTTTTGAACATCGTTAGTCTGTGATCTCTTCATTATCAAGACAATATCTGAAGATATCATGACTTACCTTATGACAGTAGTCAGGATCCTCCCAGAAAAGAATGACCCTATCATCACAATCAGGATTAATCCTGGGAAACCAAAGTGTATTCTCCTTAATCATATGATAGGACGGATAGCTGCTGGCTCACGTCTTGCTTCCCGTTCACGCTCCGTCGAATTGGACTTGGCTCCTCGATGGCAACCAAGATAGACGGTACAATAACCATAGCCTTGATTGTAACACTCGGAAGAGGGCCGATTGTTCTGCCAGGCAAGCGCCGTTGGGCCCCATGTAAATCACGGTTGGCGGTTGGGAGACCAGATGATGGGGGCAATAGTTCCCCACGTCGCGGGGACGTGGAGGGCCCTCGCGGGCGCACTTGGCATTGGTGTGTTGCTGGCTCGGTTGCTACTATGGACAACAGACCATTTTGAGCAGCCATCGGCGGATCTAATGGGAGCTGGCAGAAGTGCAACTCAAGACGGATTTCACAGCCGTATGATCGGTATACAGGATGACGTTGAGAACGGGGACGGACAGGGGCATCAGGCGTCAGCGATCAAATGCCTGGTGCCCGACATCGTCGTGAATCATCTTGAAAACCTCTCCAGACATCGATCTCGGGATGTAGAGCCATGACTCCTTCACGAGCATCGTTGTGGGTTCTCAATCACCTCTTCTTTTTGTACGTACAAAAGACCGTTCTCGAACGAATAGGGCAATGCTTCGGGGGGGCAATGGTGGTTCGGGCTTGGGTTTCTCAGCTTTGGGTTCCTAGGACGGGGCAGAAGCGCGCCCGAAGATGGACCAAACGAACGCACAGTCCGTGACTCGAGCGCTGTGTGTTGATTGCTGCCAAGTGTTTTCATAATAGCAAAGCAGGAACATCAGAAGGTTAAGATTCACGGAGCTTCTGCATCAATGCGTCTGAAAGCAGGAGCATAGCAGTAGGCCTGCTCCTTTTGTCCTCGGTCAAAACTAAAAGCAGTTCGATATCCATTAGTAATGCTTCAATAGATAGTCCAAAGCAAGTGGTCTGTTGTTGACTGTTTGGGCCCTTCTAGGTACGCGTAAACAGAGATTTAGTCGCTCAGGAGCAACTGTGTGCAATGAGACACAGTGCTTTTTTGAGATACCCATAGTAGACGCGTGATGAGCGTGGGTGATAATAGTTGAAGCGGATTTGACTATGTGTTAGATTTCGCATAAAACCCAAAGTATACAAGAGACTGTCAGCTTAATTGGTTAATAGGAGTACTCTGCCGCCGCACTGAAGTGACAGCCGGAAGAGGTTGTGAGCACAGTGTGCTCCAGTGTAATAATCGTCTTCCCATCAGCCGTCGCTTCGTCAACATTGGCAACTTCCAGGCCATTACCGTTGCCGACCGTGTCCCCAGATGATTTTGTCAACAGGGAATGAGGAATATTATCGGCCTGACTCTCGTGCGCCAAGATAGGATTGCGATGATGTCGGATTTGTGTTGAAAAGCGGGATTAATATGGTATACCATAACTTCACGACTTTTACTAGATAGGCGGAGGAGGAAAAGAACGTGTAGTATTCTTTTGTGTGTTTCGCTGCGGTATTCGAGAATGAGAAGATGTCCGAAGTCAAAGTAATGCCGCATCCCATTACGGTAAATATGCCCTGGCGTATGGTCAGCCAACGAAGACAAAGGGCAACACTTACTGATGGTAATTATGGGCTGATGGGTTCCCGGCACAGCGAATATCCGCGTTTTCCATCTCACTCGGAGGTACGTAGTTGGTCGTGTAAGAAGCCATGATGAGTGTATACTAAGCAGATAGATGAGATATTGTTATCAGTGAGAAACAGAAGACGTTGATCCATACGCGAATCAGTCACGGAAGCACAGAGGCTCTGCAACCTGTCATGAACAGCCGCGCTAGTCATATTGAAAGCGGCCTGCTTGGTGCCAGTTGGTTGTCAAGAGAGGCACCTTCGGCAAAGTCCTGCATCGTTTGAGCTTCCTTGGGCGCGTTGTTTTGCGCTGCTGCAGAGCATCAACCCGCTCCATTCGATTTGATGTCGAAACCAGCTAGTTAAGCCAAAATATTGCTCTAACTCCTTGAGCTAATCCAGGAGGAATGATTGCCTCAGGGTCTCATCCGCTTCCCTTTAGAGTTCGCGGGCCGAATTGGACAGGACAAGAGCAATCCATTTTGAATCGATGAAGAAGCTTCATTCATTGCTTCATTGAATTGGACATCCCGGTCAACCAAATGAGCATAGGATGAGGCTTCGCGATTATTACTCGTTCAACGCGCTACGGCGCTGATGCTCATGATGTCTAACGAAAGCTGCGTGCGAACTATCCAATCCACCCTGTCAGTCAAGGCACACCGACACCAAATAGACGGAGAACCCCACTTAAAGATGAATAATCCTAGCCTATTGAGGTGTGATAATCTCAATTTTGGGGGGATATTGTCGAATGGCGAGGGTCTGAAGGCCGAGAATTTC
The DNA here is from genome assembly GCA_027569205.1 of Aspergillus kassunensis. Lineage (NCBI taxonomy): Eukaryota > Fungi > Ascomycota > Eurotiomycetes > Eurotiales > Aspergillaceae > Aspergillus > Aspergillus kassunensis. The sequence goes on along the minus strand of JAPDEQ010000026.1, from coordinate 364,626 downwards.
AACACAATTCTAGTATTATTGGGCCAGCGGCTGGACGCCCTAGATTTGAGTACACCTGCCCATCGAGCACTACCTGAGTGGATCTATGCGCAAATAGTATCGTTGTGTGGCCGTTACCGTGCTCTTTGCAGGTGTCGTCCTGTCTGCTGTCACTGTTGAGGCTGCCATCATACAGGTCCCCTGGTTTGCTTTCTCTTGGGTACTGAGAGATTGAAGTCGTAACAAGAAAGAAACGGTAAAGACGGTGGTCTAGTAAAGATTCGATGATGAAGCTATTCTCAGCGAACGAAAACTTGATGGTATAACTTATTGATCGACTGGTGATGGTGATGAAAGAAACAGATCAATTGACTTAGGAAGGAAGAGACCGGCAAGCGAATATCTTCCATGAAGATAAACCGAGAATTTGTTGAGCGCCGTCCGCGGGTACCGAGGTGTAGACAATGAAAAAAACACCCTGGCAAACTATTGCTGAGGGGGGGAAGGCTTACAGAACGCAATCAACTAAGAAACCGCCTTTACCGCGCCGAAGCAGTACGATTACCCCGTGATGCAATGAATACTGCATTGACATACGAGGGGGCGCCCGTTCTCAACTACTATCAAGATATTAGTACCGTAATGATCGGACAGGACAGACATCGGAAACTTACTTGTGCAACAGTTATGCCTCCTTCTCTCACGATGAACACGAAGGCACGAAACAGCCACACCTGCGGTTCGATGTTTGAATAATATAGTTCAAAGAGGGCCGCATTACACACAGCTGTTAGTCGGACGATCTGGTAATTCGAGTTGGTGTCTGGTGCCACGAAGCTGTCCACGGACATTAGGATGTTGTCAAGGAGTTATGGATCACTTACCAGGACCAGCCGCAGGGGAGGTGAGGCTCATCCGAGGCTCTGAGGTATCCACGTGCCAGGCATGTCCAGGATCTTGCTCAAAAGTGGAATCCACCATGTCCTCCACGTCAATATCAGTGAGGTCCGTGACGGAGTTGGGGGCGTCTAGACCATTCCTGGCCGCTGAAGCAGCCGAATTCAATTCCCGAATGACGCCGACTTGCGGCGGGAAAAGAGGCAGTGAGCGAAAATTGGCTCCCTTCTTCGCCGAACCAGCCACACTTGCCGTATCGAGTCTATCCGCCAGTTCCTTTGCGGCTTGGAGACCGCCCGCCTGTTCCACTTCCATGGAACAAGATCAGCACTCCGAAAGGATCAAACCAGAACCAGTACTTACTTTGTCAACGCATCTGACCAATCCCAGGGGGCACAGGAGTGGCGGCGGCGATGGGGGCAGAGAGGGCGATCCCCCCGTAAAATCCTGCGTATTTGTGATCTGTTTGCCAAATGGTTCCCGAGCAGTTGCGAATCACTTACAGAAAGCCTGAGCCAATTGGTTGTTTGGGCAAGAAAACAAGACTAGGATTGAGGTCGATTCATGTCTACCTCGGGTGGTTCTCAGGTACGAGAGAAGGTTGCAGATGGTAAGTTTGGATCGGTTGGGTGGGGGGGGCGATGGGGTCTTATATAGTACCTCTCAGCCCTTGAGCCTTTCACCAGGGGGCAAAGACGGGAAGTTTAGTTGAATTCAAGGCTTGAATGGTCTGTTCCTGTAAGCAGATATTCCACTGTCAAGGTTCACACAGCAGTGCACAGGGCCTATTCATTCACTTTTAGACCTGACGTGCAAAGGTAGAGCCTTGCTGGTACCAGCGAGATAGCACAGGAGCATAACATCAATATATTACTACCCTAGGTTTAAACCGCGTGTTGCTGCTTTAGGAGCGTGAGCACAGTAACTCGGCAGATTTCAAGATAGGGGGTCTTAGACCATTGATATCAAGGCATTACTAGCTTACCACGCCGGCGGAATCCAATACTTCTTCCAATGTTCCTCAGTATCAGCGTCCTTGAGTTTCTCAATCCCGCCAGCAACACCATCCTCGTTAACATCCCAATCCCCCATATCGACCCGCTTAGCCCAGTTATCAAATACTTTATCGATTTGCACGAAATGAGAATTCGTAATACCATTCGTGATCCCAGCCTGGTACAAAGTACCATTCACATCTCGAGGCCTTACGTCGGGCTCCCAATTAGAGACGCCGAATGGGGCCCCATTTGACGTTCTCGCCCACCCCTTCGCTCCAATTCCGAATGGCAGGAGTATTCGACACCCATTAGTCCAAAAATGGATATCGTTCTGCACAACCGGTTCAATGTAGAGCCCAGTGGGCAGATCAAGGTTTAATCGTTTATCACGCGCTGGATGCTCTGCGTCGGTTTGGAATATCCGTAGCGGGCAGTCGCCCGGGAACCGACCTACATGTCTGTATCGAGAATCACCAAATACCTTGAACGGTTGATCAAGGAATTCCGAGGCTGTCGGAAATCTGATACCAGGCGCGATATAGCAAAACCGGACCTTCCACTCAGATATAGCTTGCAGGAATCGGTGGGCGAATGAGTCGCGAGGAATGAAGTCCTGCGTCAGTGTCACAGGATCGAGCCATGGCAGGTCCTTATAACTACTCGTGCATTCGTTCTTACTCCCTAGCCGGGAGTCGATGGCGTTAAGAAGACGTTGAAAAGCAGCAACTGCCCTGTTGATGTCTGTCTCGGTGTAATAATGGAGAGGTATCCAGGGATCCATCGCGCCGGGGTATTTATGCTTGAATTCTTTCAAACGACCCGGTGGGGGCGCCTCCGCTTTTCCTTCATCATGCATCTGTAAATAGGCGTCAAGGATAACTTCCAGAGGCATCCAGCCCCATTCATGCGTGCACACCGCAAAGGTGTCATTCCAGTCTTCGATCCAGCTTGCCTTTCCAGTCTCTTGGTCGAACCTATGTATCCAGAAATTAGAAAACTGTTAAGGCTGTGTAAAGCCGCTCAAGCAAGCTAGCAATGAATGACGGGTGGTCCGTAAGACTTACAATAGCGCTTCATCATCCAAGCCCCGGAACCAACTGTGCGAATATAGCTGGAGAAACCGGCCAGGGTCCAGACTACGAACTGCGCCACGCTCCATGAGGTCTTCTGGCGCGATCATCCCGCCCAGGAAATAGAAGAGGTATCCATTCTCTAACACTTCGGTATCGTATGCCCGCTTATAAAACTCAATTAACGGCTCGGATAGAACTTCCACGATATCATCTGCCGGGGAAAACACCTCCCACCAAGTCCGAGGATTTTCTGGCATCTCAAGCCCTCGGGCTTTCACAGCTCTGCTTAGAAGCTCATTGTGTAGTGCGGCGCAGCGCTCATAGTCCATACGTCCGGGACCAAGATCACGGACTGGACTAGATGGGGTTATGCGGGGATAACCATTGGGAAGGTTGGCCATCGAAAAATCGGGGTGACATGAAATCGATTGAGCCGTAGAGAATGAAGCTGGAGGATTCAGTGAAAGGGCAATAAATGTGAAGATGTGCGTGAGTCATATGGCCGACTATGCCCTATTAGGACAAAGACAGTCCGGGCCCCGCGGAGCATCATGACTCGTTTTGGGTGAATTAGGGGCAAGAGAGAGTGTATGTGTCACTGACTATGGGGGTTTTAGTGTTAGCTGCCGTAGATACCAGTGACTAGTGCCGTACCTTGCCTGAAAGGCATTTTTCATATCTGAAGAAGCTCCACAAAGTTGGCCGTGTCTTCACGGATACTACCGCTATCGTCGGCTCTAGGATACTACGTATCCGGTCAGGATAATTGTTACTCTCCGGTCAGATATGTGTAGCACGGCATTGCAGATCCGGCTGTTCAAAAGTCTCGCAAGGTGTACCTCCATAGCTGCCCCCACATGTTCGGCCCAGCCCGCTCGGTCGGTGGTTTTACAGGGACGCGGACATCTCCGGGACTCGGAGGTTTTGTACAGTTTCCTATTCCGTCTTCCTTTCCGCGTCCAGCTTACCCCGAGGGGACATCGCTGCCACTTTCTTTCTTCGTACGCACCAGTTGCTGCTCGATCTACGGGCACTGCGGCGGCGACAACAACTTTTGTGGGCCAGGACTATGCTACTCCAGGGGCTATGACCCTGGTATTGGGGCCCGAGTATTAATAGAGAGTGTGGCCCTAGTCTTACGGGGAGCAAGACTTCTACTGGAAACCAGTTTAGAGACTGCTGCTTGTTTAGTGGGTATTGTAGGGGCTCTGATGACTACTGCGGTGCTGGTAACTACATTGGTGCTTGCAAGTCCTGAATCTAAGAGTTATATGCATACTGCCATAGTGGACATTGCATAGGTGGGAAACTGACTGCCTAGGAAGCGTTTGGGATAACTGACTATTACGACGAAGACCCAAGGCCTCGTGATGCTCATTGAGACTTGTACCAGAGTGGGATTATAAACAGGATTACTAATAACCATCTACTGTAGATACACAAGGTGCTGGATCGCTGGGCTGATCGGGTTGAGAGGGAAAATTGGGAAGTGCATACGTATGGGGTCACAGGGGGGATTTATACTTTTCGAGAGGCACATTGGCAGAAGTATTGGATTCCACTGTTATGGTGTGGGTTATATATAGGACAGAACACATGTAGATATAGATATATATATACATATACTGCGCATTTATGCTTGGAGCATTCAGATAGCTATTTCATCAAGTTCGTCTTAGAGACGAGCTCCCTAACATCTAAACAAGACGCATTTCTCTAAATTCTGTCTTGTAACTACCGGGCAAAATCGTATATAAAGGGTTCTCCAGGGTGTTGGATGTACACACTTAGGTCAAAAGTCTCCGTACACCCGCATGAACCACCAAAATATATAATCTAAAAAATGTTTAATTCAAGAACAACAATAATGATGACTTCTAAATATTTAATTAATAGAAAATTTAATAACCAGTATACCAGCCATTTGCGCGAAATACTGCCTCGATCCGACGAGGCATAGAATCAATAAATCTTCAAATCGGCTCCAATCGGTCTGAGATTGACCGCCGCAAAGATGAAGGGATGAAGCTAGAGTAGCTTACGCCTAAGCATATTCCAAAGATGTTCTATGGGGTTTAAATCGGATGAGTGCGGAGGTAGTATCAGACGGGGGATTTCGAATTGAGGAAGCCGTGGATGGGCTTGTCGCCAATCCTTAAACTTTTCATTGCCCAAGATCCATTTCCCTAGTTTTGGATCTCTTCCTCGCTCTAATATCTCTCTCTGGTCAGCCTGTCAGTCCGTAGCATCAATCTTGGAGAAAAGGCCGCTAAGTCGCGGTTCGTTAAACCGGGTTGTTTCAGCAGTCGGACGAGCGTAGCTACTTAACACCAGCCTCGAAATGCATATTCCTCTCTATACCACTCTCCATGCTAATCGCTTTCGGGTTTTTCGGCCCAGTGAAACCAGGTGTCCATCTCAGATATTATTAATAGATCCTTCACGAGAACTGATCCGTTTCCCTCAAACACCAGACATGTGAGTCTCCGGAAGTTATTGATATACTCTGTCAAGGCATGCAACTTAAACAGAGATTGATTGATTGTTTGGGTAAGAGGCAACGCGAGTCCTCTAGTATTCAGCCTTCATAGGAAGAAGGTAATGACAGGAAAACCTCGGGCTGACTATAATAACCCTAGCATGGAGCAAAGAAGGCTATAGAGAAGGTTCTAAGATAGCCTTCCCCTTCACCTCCAACAATACCCAGAGATAAATAGTTAACTGCGCGTGCAAAAGCCCGGGCTTCCACTTATAGTTTCAGCGCCACCAGGATCATCATCCATAAAGTACTCAAATACGGCTGGCATATTGTCTGATTTCCGGATCTGGTGCTGGCACCGAGCCAGTAACGAAATCTTTCAATCGATAATATGTCCCCGGTGCTCCCGTCAACCCTTGTCCCATTCTGCGATACCTAGGCAAACTGGCCTCAAATCCTTGAGAATGCGGTCTTCAAGATATCCTCTGCTTGCAATGGTACAGCCCAATATCCATTTGCCGCGTCGGCTGTGAAAAACACCTTGAGGGATGACTCAATCGGTTGATACTTGGCTCAATTCGACGCATCGGGTAGTTGTCTCTTATGGTTGCGGCGCTTGGTGCTAAGAATTGATGGACCATTCTTAAATCTCTATTAGGTAGGCTTTCTTGGGTATTTAGTTTTTGCTGACCATGGCATCAGAATAAGGAAAGGTCCACGTTCGCAGAGATCTCTATAAAGTCCTACCATGGCTGATCAAAGTAGCAACACTCCTCGCGCTACAATCGCAAGAGCCTTAGTTTCGAGATTTCGAGAATTCCGTCCGCTGCTTCCGCCTCTACGAGTTTGGCGCCCAGGCAATCGGCAATCAGTCCTATGATTAGTAGAAGTAGTGATTTTCAAGCTGTGACTGACAGACAGACAGTTCGGCACACAGAGGGCCCCTGCGTCGGTACCGATGGGTATTTTGGGAACCGAACCTGGCGCTATCACCCATATCCACTTGTTGTTGGGGTCGTGTACCATCCAGACAAGATGGAGGTAGCTGATGAAATGGTGGTGGGTTCGAATTAACTGTGGATTCGCATTGGTCACGACTTGCACTGTACTATTACTGACGGGGGCGTCACCCGACCAGAGCTGGTCCGGGTTAGTATACTACGGTACCCCTCCAGGAAGGGATGCACGAACCCGGTTCTTCACACTATTTAACCTGTTGTCAAGGAGTACGAACCCATCTTCGTTCCTTTGACTGCGCACCTCGTTAAAGATACATCAGTTCGAGAAGGGACGTTAACTTCATCATAGGGACCCATCGTCAATGCTGATATCAAGAGCGAGGACAGAGTTTGCATTCCAATTAGCGAACCACAGACCCCTCCCTGAAGCCGTCCGCCTGTCGGTCCGATATATTCCAATATATTCTCGGTCATGAAGTCTGTATAGGGAATTACGACGCCGGTTGGTCCTGGGGCTGCTCGAAGATTGATACTAATGATGGTAATGGGCTTGTTGATACGGGGAGCCATACCGTGTCCAGATTATGATTATAATATAGGTAAAGTAAGGGGAAAGAAGAGACCAATGAATAATAACCCAATCCGCTCTCCGCTAGTCGTCCCACGGGATAGAATCAGAAAAATCTCTCGTCTAGTAGCATCCAGCAGCTCTTCAAGGCGTTCCATGCCAGGGAACCACCCGCTGTCAACACTCACCCTGATACTAAATGAGCTAATGATTTGGCCGCCTCAATTGAGGTTATCGCTCTACCCTCCAAGCATTCTCGATCCCTTGAGATCCTCTACCCGTGGAAAAAAGCAGGAAGCTTAGGTGAACCAGGGCTTCACGCAAGGCTTGAATAGTCCATTTCTGCAACCAGAAATTCCACCTTGCAGTAACTTAGCCTATCAATATTGACACAGGAGTGCTAACGGCGTCGGTATCAATCATTTCATGAGGTAGTAAAGTGTCCGAGGGGCAAATTGCGTGATCAGGGAACTGTAGCGACTGTAGCGAAGAATTGCAGCGACCGTACCGATATTGGTGGCTAGGAATGCAGGGTTGAAATGCGGTAAAACATAAAATAACAGAACAAAGTATTGTCTGTCGTTGCCGTATATGGTATATCCGAATTCAGAGGCCCAGGTCCTTTGGCGATGCTGCCAATGTAGCAAAAGACTCGACACCTTGAGTGAAAGGAGCTTAACTGTTGATAAAGGAAAGGACGACAGCCGGCAGTGCTCCATTGACGCGGCGAACAGTGCTCTAAAGACATCATTGTGAGGCACGTGGAATGACTTCCTCGAAAAGACCCGCACTCTGGCGACATACACTGCCACACAGATCTCTTTGTGCATTCTCCTTATCATAGTCAAGTGTGGGCGCCATAATCCAAGACCACAGGGACATGAAGTCTATGGCGGAGTAGTACCAGATCACAATACCCAAATCCTCAATTCTAGCGTGCAACTTGGGAATCACGGACCGTTCATTAGTGAGAAAATAAGCTCGATTTTATGGTATGAGGTAGTTCGAAAAACTTTGATCAGTTTATCCACGCCTTGGATGCCCTGGGACTTCGCCGCTGTTGAAGTGCCCCCCTAGTCGACGGTTTGCCTACCGGGATCATTGCGTAGTGGAATATGCCCCGGCAAGAAGCGGTTCAAGGCGATGTTATCATACCCTTATAGGGCTTTGGGTCCGGGATGTCTACTGCACTGGGAACGGCGGCGTATTCCATATACGTCAAGCATGGAGGCAGCCCGGAGCCCATTGTTCTAAGGTTCTTTGCCTCGAAAACAACTAGACCTGCCGCCGTCTCATCCCTCATACCTCGTGGAATAATCCATGTCCCCCGTCATACTCGGGTCTTGGTAAGGGAGGGGTTGTTCCTCGTTGTAGTGGCTCTCGTGTTTCATCGAATCACTATAGAACAGCGCCAGGTAACCGCATATTTGTAATAAGCAATTAAAAAGAGGAGTCGCTGTCAGGAACCAGGCGGATACTGGGTCCATCTTCGACACGCTCTGGTGGTTGAGAGTACGGATTTATTTTAACGCATGGCTATCATACATGTGTGCTCTGAAGTTTCAAACAAAGGCGCCTTAGTTGCAGCCTTCATTTACCTGTCGAGGCTATAGGCTGTGTGTAAGAAAAGTGACTTGATACTTTATTTCCGGGCTTACGTCGTCTGTTCGGGACCGAATTCATTATCTGCGTCATCTTCAGCGGAGAGCAGCTCAGCAGCTCGAGTAAAGACTTCGAACGAATACCGACAGGAAAAGGTGGGTTGGAAGCAAAAGAGAAGAAAAGACAAAACTAAATAACAAGAATAATGCCAGTGAGCACCGTGCGAAGCACAGGCTACTAATGTGGGTGAGAAGTTCAAGCTTCCCATTAACCCAGCCCAGTGGCTTATTATGGCTCAATACTACTATCAAGCAGCACCCGGGTGATTATCTCTGGCTTCTTGACTTAGATCGTGATGATCGCTGGCTGTAATATTACGTGGGTGAGAAACTGACTGCCTTTAAACCAACTGACCACTAGGACGAAAACCCAAGTTCTCGTAATGCTGGCAGAATGCATCCAGTGACGGCCGAATAGAAAGGTGCTTGTATCCTTGGTGACCTTCCACCACCGGGGCTGCTACCAGCCGAGCCACGCCCTGGATAGGTAAGCCCCTGTACCATGTCTATCACGGATGACCTAGCAGCGATTTAGCTCAGGCTCTGGGGCCTCCAGGCTACGGATGGGGTTGCGTACGCCAGTAGAGTTTTACCGCAACCGACTTCAACATATCAGTAATCATTTGCATGCTAAAAATTCACTGGTGAGGGCTTCATTGCTAGATCCACTGCATACGAGAACCGACTGACCTTGGGCCAAAAATAGCATTGTATTCAACAATATTGCCGCGCCAAATCCAGGTCGTTCAAAGGGTCAATGAACCGCCAGAAGGGCAATGTTTCGACAATCATGCGGAATATCATGGACTGCTCATCTGTGACCCTTGAGCCGGACAGGAGCGGGGAAGCCCGCAACAGGCAACATTCGTGGAGGCCATGTGGAATGGCCGGCGGCTACTACATATAGCTCCCTAATCTGGTCAGTCTTCGACATGAACCCATCCAGCTGGTCCATCCATGCGCTGACTTCGCTAATCTGGGTTTTCAAGGTGGTCCTGGTATGTATAGATTCTCCAGATGTTGTGTAAGCATGGCACCCCCGTCATCCTATCCAGAAAGTACAGGGAGCACATCCTCTCTAATCCCAGGCCCGTCCGGGTCGGTAGACTCCTTAAACAGGCTAGTAAGGATTATACTAATAACCTTTCTCCCTTATGAAGCATCACCTAGAACAGATTCGTTATAGTGGCCCGCGCGGAAGGCCCCGGGCAATAAACAAATCCATGTGCGATAGTTGTAATGGCCTCGGTAACATACACGCACATGCTCTTCTCGGGTGCACAATTGCTTGGGCAACATCAGGTTGTTTTCGCATATCCATAACAACCAAGCCCGGGCTCTAGCTATCCTCGGGGTGCCACCAAGTGTAGAGGGGATTCAGGGAGGACTTTGCACGTTCACAAGGAGTTGAATTCTCAAGGAGCGAAAAAATTTGGAGTGGGGAAATCATCTTTGCAGAGGGAGGGACTAGTTAACCAGTCCAGCAGGTCCATGCGACGGCCTAGTCTTTCAACCAGATGTGCTTGCAATATGGTTCTCATATAAACCCAAGCCCTATTGTTATTGTTAAGTAGAGGTATTGTCTTTGCCAATTTGGCAAGTCCTCTAGAGCGCCGGGTGAGCAAGAGCATGAGGCATCGCTTGATGAAATACAGACAGAGTCGAGGTTTTCGCCGGGTTTCTGAGCCCATAGCCTAGGGACAATAAAGCAACTTTGTAGGCGCCGAGTTGCTGGTACCAACACGATAGTGTGCTGGAGGCTTTATCCATATTATATGAATAGAAACGTACCATTCTCCCGATGGCGCATGCTCCGAACAGTCTGGCTTGCCCTGTTATTCTATTTCGCCCTGTTTGGGCGTGCCCGGCAAGATACCGCATTAACTGCCTCTCGGCCGCCCCGATCGCCTGGGGCAAGGTATCAAGGTTGGCCGGGGACTCCGGCAATACCGCATGGATACAGGCCGCATATAGATTCATACCCAGCGCGCCAGGAGCATTTGTTGTGGAGGACTTGACAGATATTCCCGGGGCCAGTAAACCTCCGGTGACTTGAGTCGCACTCCTCGCGGTACGATGACCAGATTCAGAAATGGGAATACTTCGTCTCTACGAGCTTGTCGCCTCAACAATTAGCACTCTGTCCCATAATTTTGACACGTAAAGTGTCGTTAACTTCCTCGTAAGGACCCATCGTCAATGCTGCTACAGAAAACAGCGAAATGCCAGATCCACTGCCCATTTCGGCACTCTTGCTTGACAAAAATCGTCTCTTCGTAAGTGCTGATAAAGCCATGTTTCAGTTTGGCGTCCTCATTTGTCGCGCCATTTGGCCTGGTATATGGTCCAGGTGAAGGCAGCGTTGCCTTGCTAACTGAGCTCTGACGTCGAGAGATATTCGCGAAGGTAACACTTGCACCTTGTTAGCTGTATACATGGAAGTATTATGTATATCTAAGCTCACATTGTCTATGAAAGCTGCTAATCGTCGAAACTTCTTCGGCTGGAGGGTTCTCCGCGCCAGGACAGAGGACTTTTCGGCGATGCCGGCATTCTGGATGCGCCGGAACAGCAATATCCATTCTCAGGTATCATTTGATCGAGTTTCTCTCTGCCACCATCCAACAGGGTGTCCGTGGGCCGCCAGCCAATTGGGCCCTTCATGGGGAAGAGGCGACCGCTTGTGGTCGGCGCACGTATACTCCCCCACGGTTAACAAAGTCACACACCGTAAAATCGGTGTACCCGCCGGGGTTTCTGGACTAGCTCTCAATGGCGTAGTTCTCCATGGGGAAGTGGGCAGTCAGGATGACTGCCGTGTCCCGGACTAGATATTGTTAAGTTGTGATGCGAACAAGACTCAAACGTAGCAACGTCATGGGCTGGTGATGGCATGAATACACGAACAATTCCTTCCTGCCTATCGCAGGTATGAATGTAAGAAAACCGGCTGTGTAGGTCTTCGCAGTTGTGAAAGTCGGTGTGGAATATTTCTTTTGTGATTCCGGTTACCAGTATCCATTTTGAACCCATACTGCAAGGGTATGGAAAAGATTGTTTTGGTCTGAAGAGCCTGTTGTTTGAGGACTCGGTAAAAGATGAAGGAATAACAAAAGATGTATTACACGATCGACTGCCCAGCAAGCTAGAAAGCCGTACATCAAGCCATTCTCCACTAGCCATCCACCACATATCTTACGGCCAGCATTCACGTCATGTTTCGCGCGATCGTAAGTTCGATCAAATTCTCTAGGAATTGCTGCCAGAGATGAATGTCCCAAGGCAGAGAGAATGCGTGGCTCAGGTCCCACTGTTGCAAAACTAATATATCTGTGAAATACATCCCGAAATCGCCGGGAGCAAATGCTCTTGGTCTTGATAAGCGTATTTCGGAATCGGGCAGGTAGGATACCTGATATCTGCTGAGACGCTGAGGTTAAGATAGTATCACCCTCTGTCTTCGTTACTTCGCTCCGCCCGTTCATAATCCTGGTAGTACATGAAACCCAGACTACCTAGAGATTTTGTGCAGTGCTGCGTCAACCATCGCTGTTGTTGACATGTGGGTACACATGTCAGTCCACGGTATATTCTGTCTGGTCGAAGGAAAGGCCTTGCTATGACCCCTTAATACGGTCAACATCTCTAGTTTATACTAGCAAACGGCTCTCGAAAGTAATACTGGCTTTCTTCAAGGAATGGTCGGCGTAAGACAAAGAGCCATTCAAGAGAATCACTGCCGGTGTCATAAAGGGTGTTGTCGATAGTTACACAAGCCACGAATTCTCCTCACCCCAGAAGGCTTTCATTCTGCCCTCGGGGCTATTATCCTGTTTCCCTTTCCAGACTCGCCGGAGCCGGACTCGGTGGAGCTGGACTCGGTGGAGCTGTCTATGGGTGTTGATTCTTTATCATCCGAGTCGAAAGGCCTGCGCGGTGCTGTCGTCGTCTAATTCTTCGAGAAAGCGTTCGGTATATAGTTCTCATAGAACCCAAGCCATATTGTCATTGTTACCTCGAGGTACTGTTCTCGCGTCTTGAACAAGCAAACCCTCCTAGATGGTGCTCCGGTTTCTCCCTGGCTGGCATGCTGGAATATATCGCCCAGCTGCTTCACTAGGTTGTTGACTGCCTAGTATTCGACCAGTGGTGATCTCATGAGGATTTTTGATATCTCGGCAGAGGACAGGCCCGATGAGTACACGTCGTGTTGGGACGTTTTATAAAGTAATGATAAAGTTTGAGAATCAAACTGGCTGAATAGTGTGAACCTGGTGAGACCTCGACGACATTTTTCTCACTGACGATGGCACAGCTTGCAGGGGGCTCACATTGTCGTGTATGGACGCCACGCACTTCATCGTAATCAATCCATATTTAAAAATCTCAAAGCTCGGGAACGGAACAGGAGTCATGACCTGTCTGTTCGAGATAATAAATAATAAGGTCCGCACTTCTCTCACGCCCTGATACCGCAGTGCTGCTCCATTAATCTCGCTGATCTCCACGCATTCCCAAAGGACCAGTGCCACCGGAAACTCACAAGCTTAGGGCTAGCAGAATACTTGCCACGCTCCTCATTTGCTCAGAGAATGGGATGGCCTTGGCCTCCATGTCTCCCCTCCTTGTACTTCGGCGGTTTTTAACAATGGTCATGGCTGATCGTGTCCCATGTTACCATTGTCAAGGAAAGGGCCATTTGAGGTTGTGATCGAGCTTTGCTTTTCTAAAGTGGTCCCTCGACCGAGGAAGACAAAAGGCGACAGGGGGAACAAGGTCCCTCGACTCCGTGGTTTCTAACTCACTATGAGCATAAGAGCATAACAGAACATATCGCCTGACAAATGCCCACACAGACAAGAATCTCGTCCTCGAGAATACATAACAAGCTGTAAACAATATCAAGAAAGCAGTTGCTGACTAACAACCTGATCCATTTGGTCCGTATTGTACTCCTCTATCAACTCATCGCACGATAGATCTTCAATTCGGACCCATTGCTCATTGTCCGGGAAGTATCCAGCGTAGGGAACTAAGTATTTAACGTATGGCGTTCTATTTCGACGGTAGCGGCGAATACGACGATGGAGCAACTGGTTTATATCATATAATGCGGTGGATATCTTCAAGTTGTGATGCACTCAAGTGCAGTGCTGCGCCGACCCCTTCTATCGTCGCCCTGGATAGGAACTTAGGGCTTTTTTAAGCAGTTGCTTCAATTTCCGCCGCCCAAGAACGGGGAGGAGGCCGGAGTAGACTAATAGAACTCCACGGTGAGTTCACTCTTATCATTAGAGATTTTGATATGTTTTATTATAAATTCAGCTCCGGTATGAGTTGAGGTGCGGCTTCTACACAGGGAAACGGATTTTCCCCATAGCACACGTCGGACGGAAGCAACTTACACATCGAGGCAGCAGCGTATCTATCCCGGACCTCCTGGGGTGCATTCCGGTCAACTTTCGCCAAAGGACGACGGAGCAAGGACATTCTCCCCAGCACAAAGGTTTCATAGTAGCGCAGGGCCTAAAAAGTATTAGTAACTGTCATGAATCTAAATAGAAATAGCAATAAAAGAAGAACTTACAAGGCCGACCTTTTCCTTCTTCGGCACGATCAAGCCGTGTTCACGGCGGTGGTTATCCACGAGCGATTCGAACGCTTTGCCCAAATCCTTTTCCAATTTTGAAGGCATGCTCTTGATTGCTTCATCAAACACAACAGTACCACCTTGGAGTTCTGTGTCCCAAAACCCCTGTATGCCAATCCGAGCGGTCGTACTGGGTACGGCTGCCCTTGTTGTCTGGTATGTTTTCAGGGACTAGGTCTCTCCAAGTGTATAACAAGGCAGCTGCACCTCTCGGTTCTTCTTTGCTCGTCACGTCATTGCCGAGCAAACCTTCCTGTTCTTCCATCCATGGTATGGCTTCATCATTGTTCTAATGGATTTCACGATGATGCCAACATGGACGATCTGCAGTCGGTAATCCGAGGTGACCACCTACATCTGACAATTGAACACCATCGACGACCGAAATCGGCCCAAGCGAACCCCCTCCTCCTTCTCCTCGACTTCCTCCGGGGTCAAAGTCACCATCCAGCAGCCCCCGGCTACATCATCATTATCATCTAGTTTAAGGAGGCAGATGTGCCGGAGTAGGTAGATATGTCTGAGCAATCTCTGCTATAGGAGCATGCGATAATACATCTGCTAACGTGTTTTTCTTTCCAGGCCGATACTTGATAATCCAGTAGAATCGGGAGATCGACACTGACCAGCCTGCCTCCGTCACGGTTAAGTACTCGCGTTGTCATGAAGTACCCGACGGCTCTAGTTATAGTCTGCATAGATCATGGAACGCTCCTCTCTCTGCAAGCTGCGGGGCACACGGCCTATCGCTAGTATCCCGGCGAGTTTCGGTGCAGAGCCCTCTAGGCCTGTCGCAAATTCGCGATCGTACGGGATTCCCGCGACCCGGCAGGTGTGCTGGAGCTCATCTATATATAACCCTAGTCTCCTCGACTTGAATGCCGTAATTGAATTCCGCGGGGCCCATTGTGTTGGAGAAGTAAGCCACGGCGCCGGGTGGCTTATGGAGGAGGATGTAGTGCAGGTACCCCCCAGGAACTAGGTCGTCATCGCCCTGCTTTTTAATCTCGTGCTGGCGGATCGTAGTCCCCGCCTCACATTGGTTCTTTGTTAATAGCTGCAATGCCTCTATTTTATGGCACCCGGGCCTGCAGAGGGTGCCAGGTACTATTGTGAAACAGCAGAAGCACGCCCGAGGTCAGTCCCGACTTTCGTTAGTGGGTCTGGGTTGTAGACGTTCCCTTATCAAATCGGTCGACAAGGATGCAAGTTTATTGGCCGGTCGAAGGACCTCGGAGGATGGTATACCAGCTTGTTCTTTCTTCTTTACCACAGCGATGAGCTGTGCTCTGGTCTCGTTCATCGATATTTCGTCGTACTACCACATCCATGTTTCTCCAAGCTCGTTATATGGGGTCCTTTGGCTTCCTAGTAGTCCAGAGTCCATCTAAATGGTATCTCCTTCTGTGTTGTTCGGTGTAGGGCTTTTACAAATTTCATTGTGCCCTCCTATGCATCTGCAACATTGTCAAAACCTGTTTGGCTTCTTCTTTTGCGTTGGTTGACTCGATTCTCTCGATGTCTGCTTGCCACTTTTGGATCTGCATCTCTGAATTCGCGATTAATTCCAGCAAGGCGAGTATAAGCCCGAGCTATCAATATTAGTATGATTATAATAGGATCCAAATAGGAAGGAAGGCTTACTCTATCAGGGGGAATCATATCAGTCATTTTTTGAAATATGTGGATACCCTGCCCGGTGAAGTGTGATAGAGAGGTCCAAGTGCTAGCTTCGTTTGACTTCGAAAATAATACTGATATTTGAACTCAATACGCATCTTTGAATGCATCGGGCCGTGGCCAAACGTGAGCGGAGATATTTTGTCCAGGAAATCCCCCCTCGGCGACAGTGTCGGGTATCTGTTGTTCCCTTGTCCACATGATTTGGGAGTCGGACTCAACAGTTGAAAAGTAATCTTTTATTAGAAACCTGCCAAGCAAGGCTACTATGGTATTATGAAACAGACAGGGCATGGCGAAGAGACTTATCATATTGTGCTGGGGGTCGTATGAGTACTTGGAATTTCCTCTGCCTGATGAGTATCCAGGTCATCGCCGGATTATCAAAAATAGACAGTGGAATCCTTAGTAGCACGTTATTATCATATTAAGTGCTTTGCAGAAATGTTTTCAGTCGCTCTTGTGCTTCTGCTCGCGAGTTGACCGGGATCATACTCGAGAGTCTGTGGCTAAGGGGGTGGTCAGACTAGAAAGTCTCCGGTGGTGCCATGATAGAAGCCATAATAGCATAATAAAACAGGAAACACACGTTTCGAAGATAAAAGGAAGAAAGAGGTAGAAAACTCTACAGACAGAAGTTGCGGGCGGTGCAAGTGTAAATGAGCAAGAGAAGAAAGCAAATCTGCCTCATCACGTCTTATCCTGACCTTTTTGTATCACGAAGTAGGAAGTAATATAGCATATAAAAAACTAGTACAGGAAGATGTGAGAAAACAGTAGTGAAACCAAATCAATAAATCGAATTCTTTGAAATAGGTCGAATTACTTGGGAAAAGACCGAGTGTTTACATTTTTCAACCTCAGCTCAGCACTCAGTATGCTGCATTCCAAGTTCGAAGGTTGCGAGACCATGACGTGGTGATGTCGGCGAGGTGAAAAGGAAAACTATACGGCATCGCAGACCACATGTCGATGGGAGCACTTCTTGCACAGGATACTAGCTTGTGCATCATGACTGCACTTGATGACGAACGCTTTGTCACCCTCAACATCAATGTTTTCCACGGCAGACCACAAGCAGCAATGACAAGCCACAAATCTGGCTTTTTTTCAGCCAAGCGATGGTTGATCTTGCTTCCAGAATGTCCCTCTACTGGTCTGATTATCGTGTAGCCGCATACCCCGTGCCGCCTATGCTGAGTATCTCTATATCCTGCGTGCGAATATATTGGGCGCGCAAATGTGTTATTCGGAGGTGAAGCTTTTCCGATTCAAGACTGAGTCGACACGAAATCTCCTGGAACTCTTCTATGTCTGCAAATGGTCTTCCTTGTGCTGCTAAGGAGTACGGAATGTTCCTTGTTATTGCATTGGAAAACCTTCTCGCCAGCACCCACACTTCGATAACGACCGTGTTTTCTCCAGTCGAGTCGATTGTGATATAGGTATTCAATGTGGTTTCAGGTGACTCGAGCCAGCCTCTCGCATCCATGGCTAGGTGTACAGAATATTCCGATACGCCAACCTCCAGCACAATGGTTAACTGATCCGTGGAAGTTGGGGCCCAGCACGCGTCCGGCTCTTTGGTGAAATTGCTGAAAACTGTCAGGCCTTATATGAATTGCGTCTTAGTATCTTGGACGGACGATAGTACGGAACGAAACAAGATTGTCGGCGGGGTCTCATAGAAGGATCGCATCTGACAGATAGGGGATCTGTTCTCCATCAGCAGGGCTCTAAAGATATAAAATAGAGCACCACATCATGGTGATGTACTTGTTACTTACCTGTCGACCGGGTCTTCTTGTGCAACGACGCGGCAGACTTGCGGTGTCTGTGTTGCATGCCCAGCATCTGACTTCGCTCATCCTGTCCATCTGCATTTTCATGTTATATAGAAACACACTGGAACCATGTGAGGAATTCCTGTGATTAAGGCGCGAGTGGCGTTTTGTTATAGCGGGGGCGGGGGTGCAGCTCGCATGTCTTCGATCCCTTCAGCAACTGTAGCTTGATAGTAGATAGTGGAAATGGAGAGGAAAAGGTGTTATGTGGAGAAACCATTGTGGTGTTTTGATTTTCAAGAGGAGATATATATCTGCACACTCCGTTCCGACGAACTTACAAGCCAGTCTGATTACCAAGGTGATATATAATAATGACGGCAGTGTACAATCCGAGAGTAGTGACGCAGTAACCGACAGTCTCTTGCGAATTTGCTAGTAACAGTTGCTCGACCACTAGATGTAGCTCGTCCATAGGTCGGGTGAATATGGTCCCACGGACGCACTTCGGGCCATTCCTGCCATCCTCCAGCACTGAATCATGATCGATACATAATAATTCCCCAAATTGATCCACCGGATCAAGCACCACACAATAAACCCCCCGCCGATTGTGATCAGTGAGACAGCTATCTCGCCGATAAAGTTTAGTTCCCCGGCTAGGGCTCCTCAAGCTTCATCTCTGGATCAGAAGCAACAGGTGCAGGTGATGGCAACAGTTGCCCATGTGTCCCTACCAGCCCACACGCACTATCCCGAGAAGAGCTCGGGCCCGCGTTCGACCCTACCGTTAATCCTAGCAACTTCTACTAGTACATGGCCATCTAGACTCGCGTCGGAGCTCGATATTTCGTCGTTGGTGCGGTGGTACCCCTGCAGAACTGGCGCTCTAGAAAATCGGAGTATGGTAGACGTATCTCGCTGCAGCCTCCGCGATCCTTCTTTGCGTTATGAGCCTGTATCTAGCACCCCAGGGCGTTGCCTCCAGTGGCCGTGTCCCTCCCCATAGGGATCTAAGCTAGGCCCCAAGTTCTGCGAGTACTCTGCCACGTTGCTTGATATGTTGAGCCCCCTTTTATTGGCTACTTCAATTACAAATATCCATGCCCTTGCGCTAGGTATATGGACAATTCATCGTATGCAGATGGTTGAACTGGAGGAACAAAACGATACAAAGGGGACTTCAGTATTCGCTAGAACATCGGGTCGGACAGGGCCAAAGAGGACAAGAGCTCTACGCTTGGAATTTGCTCTGTCGGATGACATGTTGACGAGCGGTCTCTGGTGTCAAAATCACCATCTAGCGGCCCCCGGCTACCACTAGATGAGTCTAGTTTAACGATGCAGACGTGTCTGAGTCGGAACTGGTTGTTGAGACATCTGAGCAGTCACCGTTGTACGAATCATCTGAGTCTTCGAATTGAACTGGAACGTGAGCTTCCCTGATAATGTCCAAGACATTCTGAATAAGCTGCTGTACCAATATTTCAGGATCCACGTCCTGTTAACAGTCTGGGTCGTTCATGGAGACTTTTAATGGACTAGTCGCGCTACAGCTGTGTGTGGACATCCTAAAAGCATCTTCAGTACTATTGGAACCATATAAATGGCGCATCAAGAAACCACCATCTGCATACGGGCGCTAACTTCTTTGCGATTACCACATGAGCACCGACGTGCTAAGATCTGCTCTTCTGTCTCTTCTTTGCCATGATAGCACGCACTCGAGCAGGCCGATCTGTATAGCATTCCGGAATCCACATGCCGGCCCAGGGTACATTTTCTCTGGGCCTTACAAGGATATACCCTTGCGTATAGCGAACTTTCAAACGTCCCGAACGCGTTCTAGGTTTTGTCTGGCATCCTAATCAGACAATGCCACTTACAAGGCAGCCTGATTAACAAAGTGCTATATGATAAGGACGGTAGTGTAGAATCCCAGAGTAACGAGTGTGTGTAGTTGGTCTTATTTTTCTGGACTCCAAGGCCCAGGTAAACATCGTTGTGGAGGCCTGAAGAAACGTAGGGAGATTGGTTTCGAGAGTCGCTGTTGAGAATCAGAGAGTTGCTGTTGAACCCGGGCTCCCGAACCACACAATGTAGTTAACCATAGTATCGGCGCGTTTGTCTAACAGTACTCGCGGGCGGACAGGGGCTGCTGCCCTGTCTAGGGTGATAAGCCTGGGATAGCCACCAGGTTGCCTAGCGAGTGTGGATAGAACCATGCCGCTCTTGTTTCGCAGGGAATGCGTGGGAATTCCCTGAAGTCCGTCCTCTATCACTGTGGTAAATCACAGGAGAACACTCCAGTCCCCAAGCTCGACCGACTTCGGGCCCAGGTTGAAGGGGCGGAACCAGGTGCTTGGTTGAACGAACTAGGTGTTAGCCTAGTCTTTAACAGTGGTAGTAGCAGAATACTGCCTTTCATAGACCTCCCTTATAATTGGCGGAGGGGGTCCCAGGTGGACGGGGCTTGAATCAGTTGCCCATGTGTCCTTTTTGGGTTTTCAAGCTATATCTGCCCTCCCCCCCACAAAAAGCGTTGCCTCCAGTGGCAATGTCCCTCCCCATAGCGACCTAAGCTGGCCTACACAGTGAGAACACTCTCGCATCGCCTTGTATGTTGAGCCCATGTCAAGTGTCTGAAACTCACGTCTGTCCCAATCTGAGTCATCGTCTACGAGCATCGGCTCGGGAGAGACAGCACGGGGCGAAGCAGCGGGGGGCGAGACAGTGGGGGGCGAGGCAGCACGAGCCATAGAGGGGTCCTGCGAGCTGTTAGTCTAGTTTGCAAAGGAGTTCGGAAGCTGTAACTTACATCACTCCCCTCTGCAGCCACAACCATAGAAGATGGAGGGGCAGCGAGGCAGGCCAGGGGCAAGCACACGGGGCATAGCGGGGCACCAGGTAGGCATGAGGGCGCAGCAAACGAACACGGGTCTGCCGCAGGGTAGCGGAGATCGCAGGCAGCAGGAGGCAGTATAACTCTGCGCAGATATCAGGCTTGCAAAGAGAAAGGCTTGCAAAGCAAACGTGACTCGCTCATGAGCTTCTGGGGGCATTATTCGAATAAACCCTTGCTGGCGCTGTGTGTCAAGTGTCAGTCTGTAGGGAACGTCAAGGGGGTTTCCAAAAGGTCTCCAGCTAATAGCTCCTGTAGAGGTTGGGATACGTTTGACACGATGACAGACCCGTTCGGGTCAGACGTGCCTTCGAAAAATATCCCTGTCCTTCCGCTGGATATAATTGCAGCTGTATGCGAATATCCTAAAACTATGTTTAGTAGTATTGGAACCACACAAATAGCATATCTTGACCACCTTTGGCATACGAGCGCTGACTTCGCACTCACCACATGAGCACCGAGATGCTAAGATCTCTTCTTCTCTGGTCTGGCTGAGGGTCTTACAGGTAGCTCGCATCTGCGGAGAGAGGATTGATCATATAGATCTGGTATCAAGCGTGAGGGTGGATCTGCTCGATGCTCCGTTCAACCCACCCACCAGAGAAACACGACGTTATGAGCAGGGTCAAGTCGACACCTGTTCGAATTGCAGAATCAAACTTTCGCCGAGTTAGCCTTGGGGCATTCTCGACCGAGCCTTGATCACCAATAGTGACCCCAAAGGCGGGTTGCCAAACTCCAGCTGCGTGAGGCCCTCCGCCGGCAAGACCCTCCCGTTGCCTTTTGCCTCTCAGGTGGGGTATTGGACTTCTGCACGCTAGAGTGCGTGAGTACTGGCCTCTGCTCCTGGGGGCAGTAGCTAGAGACCTTGTTAGTATTGTCAGGAATGAGCATTGGCTTCTGTCAAATAGTCACTAAGCTGTGTCGTTGTAATAATGCCGGGTATAGCGGTCGACCCACAGGTAAATCGCAGCCGCACGCGCCCAGGAGGGAGGCACGGTGATAAGGAGAACAGTGATAGGCACGAAAAGGAGGCGTTTATAGAGACGTCGCCGGAGACAAAAGTAATGTCATCCGCTGTGTCCATCCAGGTGAGAGGCAGGGTGTGCGGGAGTACGGACTTGCCGCGACAAGGAGGTGTCCGGGGAGCAGCCGCCGGAGATAAAAGTGAAGTTGTCTAACATTGTAGTGGTAAATTTGTGGAGTAATGATGGAAAAGTTTAACGCCGTTTGACGATGTCCAGGCAGTAGCCACCGGCGAATCTTCAAAAGTCCCAATGTATGCATTGGATACTCTTCATTTGCGTCCCCGGTGAGAGCACTTGAATCGTTACAGTGCGAGTTGCACGGTCTGCCATCCGGAGTACACAAACACAATGCACACACCCAGTCCCCGGTTTTCATCTCAGCCATTGGACAAATGTATTGATTATACTTGCTGTGTCTCTTGAGACATGGCATTTCAAGACCGTCGTCGTAGTCGAGTCCAGTGTCAATATAAATCCATACCGTGTCTCCAGCCCTTCAAGCTTGGTCTCCAGTGCAGGTATTCTTGCGTGTTTCCTGATAATGCCCTGCCAGCTTTCAATGTGCTGTATCTGAGACTCTGGTAGGAGTCTATCAAGAGAATAAAGGTCTTTATTGACCTCCGCGGCCAGCCCGTCGGGGATATTCGCGACGCCTGGCGCTCCTATGCTGGAATGGCATTCTTTATTTCTTCTTGCCCATACAAGGATGGCGAGCTTTGCCATTTTCATCGTTACGTTGAATCTGTTCAATTTGAGGCAATTGACGCTCTTTCTGAGAGTGATATCCCGTGGCATTTGTTTAGGATAGGTAGAGAGCTCCTCCATAGCTTTGAGAACCAAGGAGTTCCTTTTCGTTGGCGGTATACCGCTTCTCTGGACCGGTCAGTGTGAGAGAAAGGCACATTACCGGTGGCTCCAGAGTCTGGTTCGTCGTGACGCCACCGTTCCAGCAGCTGTGTTCAGAATCTAGAAAAGAATAGCACACACCCTAGTCCCCACTCTAATGCGTCTACACTGACATGCTGTCGACGGGATCGAGAGGGAGTTACCCGATGCCGCGCGAGTAACGATGCTTTGGGGAATTGCAGATTGCATTCGGTGCAGAAACCTGATGGAAGGAGCTTCGCAGCGACTTTACCTGCATGTGCTCGTATTTTCCAATGCACGGTCAGGTACCCCATACTAGATGCGTTGGGATTGACCTTCTTCGGCTTTCGGGTTCGCTAGCCTCTTTTGGTCTCTGATGTGTCGCATGGTCTGCGCCTTCTGGCTTGATAAGCTTGTTTTTCATTCTCTGGGAGAGAAAGCGAAACGGTCTGCATTATCAGGTCGACACTTCCTCTCCTTTGCCCTGTTAACAGGATTAGCTCTATATTTCTTATGGTCTCTACTTGACCTTTCAGGGTCCCTCCGTCGGTACTCGCTCGGTCTTTTGGTTGCCCTGTCGAGGTGCCTTCGTGCTTTCTCCGCAGAGAGTGATCTACTCCAATGAGCATGGTATTTTCTAGCTGGCTGGAGACGCCCTTCTCTAGCTTTAGGTGACTCGCCGGCCTTTGTTTTAACAGGTTGCAAGTTCATGCGTTGGAGTTTAGACGCCGATGACTCAGGATCATCGCAATCATTTGAGCCCGCGAGAGCCGCGCAGTCGTAGCCGAATCTTACGCCTGGCTCTGGCGAGGGCGTTCCCGAAAACATCATATCACTGTAGAGCTTTCGTTCCGTCACCAGGGCGAGGAGGAGTAGGCTGGGGGAGGCGTGGCCCGCCGAATACGAAGCTAACAGTGCCGAAAAACGGAGAATTGCTGATGAAGGTCTGGGAACATCAGCATAACTCGCAAGACTACTCCAGATGCTTGGAGGACTTACAGTTTGGTGAACGGGAGGCATGCATTGCCCCCCGATGTGGGAGGCTCGAGATAATCTCCATGATTAGTTCCCCGTGTTTGTCCTTAGCCCAGTTGACAGGACGGACAATCTCGAAGACGGCCTCAAGGGCCGAATGCCCATGTCTATATGAGAAGTTAATATTGTCCGACAGACCACAGGAGAACAAGGACTTACTTGATTCCGGTTTGCTTGTCTTCCGAGGAGAGAGGGCTTTGGCTGAATTTGGAGCTTAGTTCGGGATTTCCTTTACAGGAGAACGAATAGCGGAGCCCTCAAGAAAATAATCGCTGGGTTCAGTGCTAGAAACCCATAGTCGAACTAGAGCCTGGCATCAATCGAGTATCTTATTGCGCAGCTCCTGATTCTGGTGCAATCTCTGAAGTAAGCGACAATCGCCATGCTTGTAGAAGACATTGACAATGTTAAGGGGTCTGCTGGTGCTATCTGCAAACATCAGTAAACCTCGCGAAGACACTCGAGCAAGGGAGACTTACCTTGCTAAGATAAAAGAAAATGTCTGCTACTATCTAAAATGGTTCGCCTAGCTCGTCAAGGTGTCTGTATGAGCCGGGCTTCTGCAGGATAACACACCTCGCGGCGAGGCTGCAGACTAAAACACGTGCAGAACAACATATTCGAGAACAAAGCCCTCAACAGAGCTGCAGGGCAGCGGGGCAAAACATTTTGCAGGATAGCATGCTCGTGTAGCAGGTTGCGTACAGAGAGACAGACTGAAGGACTCACGAAGACTTGCCTTGCTGAAGGAAGAGAGAGTTGCGAAAGGAAAGATTCAAAGGGTCCGTGGATGAAGGAGAAGGCCCTTCTTATACAAAAACTACGGCTAGTTACATTGGGAATAGTGACAATAACCTAAAATTGCTTCACCTTTGCAACAGTGAATTGGCGTTTCCTTGCTCCCTGCGAAACCAATTTGATTCAACTCGCGATGGTCAATCGGACCTCGGTTTCAGCGTGTGAATCGGATCGCCTCCATCGACTCTACCGTTTGTAGTAGATCTTCCTTGAGACAACGGAAAACTCGCCTCTGTTCCTCTGCCCAAAGGAAATCAATTGCCCGTCATTGCCGTCCTCCCCGGTTGGCTATGGCCTGTTTGAGTATCCCAGTCACATCCACGCGGGAGATGGTATCGAGCCATATTATTACGAACCGAGCGACATGGGGAGAAGATAGATAATGAGGAAGCGGGGCCTTTCGACCAAGACCAATTCAAAAGCCCTTTGCTAAAAAAGAGCTCCGTAAGGTAGCGGAGCTTCCGATATTCTGTTATTAGATACCTGGTAGTAGCCATCCGATTAATCAGAACACGGTCCCCCTTTTCCAGGCAGGTTTCTAACTAGAAAGGGGGAACCATATGGTCTTGTTGCTCCGAGTCCACATTCAGAGCATCTACCCAGGTACTTACTGTGACCAACCTTGCTCACAAACATGTCTAACTTTGGTAAGAAGGATAAAATAGACATGCGGCGCAGTGACTCCCAATCAGGTTTATCATCACTAGTAAATAATAAAAGCCACTCCATGGACGCAGATGACTCTTCACTGCGAGCCGGGTGAACCGGCGTGGACTTAATAGGTGAAGTGGCTTCGGTAAGGGCAGAATAGACATGCCCGAAAACTTGATATACTCAACACGAAGCCAGCGAACTGAGCGAGACGGAACAGCAAACTGTCCTCCGAGAAAGGGACCAGCGAACTGATCTATACAAGAGACGAACCCACTTGATGCAGATTGCAAATATGCAACAATAAGATAAAAGAAAAGAAAACATCAGCGAGCTAACTCCTGGTAAGGCAGTTCTTGGCAGGTCGTTGCCCAGAAGATTGAAAACCCCTTATCCAGTCAGTCAACGTATTTCTGGATAGCGTTGACCCATGTCAAGTGCTATCCAAAATATCCAGACTGTGGTTAAAAACTAGCATAGCTGTCAAAAGCGATATGAAATTCGTGTCTAATTTTACCGTATTTTGGTGGTAGCATGCGGATCCCTTTGAGGGCGTGCCCCTCGTCGTCTATAACCTGACCAAAAACCCCCTTTCCCCGGCTCTGTATCGTTGCTCTTGACAGACGAGATCGCTTTTCGACCTTGGCCCTAACTCTGATATGGGTGTCGTCGTGTTTGCTCCCCCGACGCGATCAATAAAGCGAACGTCATACTATGCGTTATCCTTGCGGATACTAACCGCACAGACAGTAGTCTCAAATGCTCACTATTTCTTCCCGGGTCCTCTTCCAATCCCGGTCAACTCGCCTATCCACACCGATGAGGATCGTCGGCGCACAGTTAGTACTTATCGCGCTATTTCCGA
Organism: Aspergillus kassunensis; assembly: GCA_027569205.1. Taxonomy (NCBI): domain Eukaryota; kingdom Fungi; phylum Ascomycota; class Eurotiomycetes; order Eurotiales; family Aspergillaceae; genus Aspergillus; species Aspergillus kassunensis. The sequence continues at coordinate 338,749 of JAPDEQ010000026.1, read as the reverse complement.
TCCATAAGCAGCCCACCGTCTACACAGTGCACACCGGTGCAGTCAATTATCCGGACAGTCAATTCTGCGGATGACTTGCTCGGCAATGCCTTCCAGCACCCTTATTAAGACCTGGTTAGCAGAAATCTTGTAACAATTTGGGGATTTGCTTACTGTATTACTATATTGCATCCACAGGTGCTGCAGGGGCGTATTAGGATGAAGATGATGTCAAGTTGGACGTCGATCGGGGTGGAATTGAACCCCAGCAAGCTCAGGTCGCCTCAGGCTGTTCAGGAATGTGTTGAGCTTTGCGGTACGGAGCATTCCCTCCAGCTTTCCCTTCCATGTTGAAACGAGGCACTTTGAGCTTTGAGCGGTGGAGTTCGGGTTTTTCTACCTTCGCATTACGCCTCATCGAACTGGAAGGATTGGTCTTCGCCGTCTTGAGTAGCTGTATTGTGAGTATGGCCTCTTGCCGCGTGGCAAAGCCTTCTCATACTCCTCCAATCCGAGATCCTGCAGGCTGTTATCAACAATCAACCGACAGTAACGGCCTGCCTCTTGAAGCAGTCTGCGTTGCCATTGGAAATCCCCTGCCGTGTCGTCGGTCTCGGTTGAAATTCCGACGAGAGCCTTTGCGACGTCCAGAGGATTGCTTCCATATCGGCAGCGCGGAGTACATCATTGTGGGAGGCGGCGGAGGAGAGCTATCTTGTTAGGATCCGTACACGCAACGACGGTTATCCGACTTACAGCAATGTTGGGTTCGTCTCCAAGTTCCTCAGAGGCAGCTCGATCAATTTGCTGCTAGAGGTACGCCCGAGCCAGCCTGCGGGTCCCTGTCAAACGAAAACCAAGTGTTAGCAACAAGTTCAAGCAGCGAAAAGGGCACGAATACTCACGGGTTCACACAAGCCGTTGGCCTTGCTCAACTTCTTGCAGCGAATCGAGGCACGAGCGTTCATGACGCAGTTGACAGAAAAGGGGGTATCTGGAGATGGCTTGAAATTCTTGGTGCATGATCTTATACAGGCCATGCAGGGATGGAGTTCTGTGCACGCCCGACGCAGAGCACGAAATGCGCCCCTTTTACAAACTTCCCAAGAAACAAAACCCACATCCGAAGCCAGGAGCTTACACATTGAAGCACCTCTGTAACTGTCGTGTACATCCTGCGACTCAGTCACATCCACGGGGACAATAGGTGATCGAAGCAAGGAGCGGCGTCAGAGCACAAACGCCTCGTAGTTTCTCTGGGCCTGAAAACATCCAGTATAAGTCACGAATCCGAACTAAACCTCAAAGACAAAGAGCTCATCCTTCTGTTTCTTACGCTGCTGCGACTTCCACGCAGCACCTCAAAGGGCGTTTTTGACTATCTTGTCGGGCTTCGTGTTATCAGCGGACTGCAGTCGCTAAGCAAACGGGTACTTACTAACGATATTGGGTGTTTTCGAAAAAGGTTACAGAATCGCTTCGGAATCCATAGCCCCGGCCTCATATATAAAGTCTGGGAGTTTTATGGGAGTTCAAACAGGATTTTCACATATTCATTGCTGAGGACAGTATAATACAGAGCCTTCCAGCTTTGCACGCAGGTCGCCCTTGACAAGACCATACCTGCTCGGCGATATCTTCGTTTATACGAATATGAGTTTGAGGCAGTCAAGGAGCCGGAGAGGGATAACGATGAGGGATGCGGAGGGATGGTACCCTAAAACACATCACTGTTGCGTCTGATTATTGGCAACAGACTCCGGCTCTTGGGCCCGGCCCCAGTGCCTTCCCGTCTGAGCTGAGAGCCTTCTCTGTCCGTTCCTCAGCACGGGGTTGCCTCGAGAATTCGGCAGCACGAGTCTCAGATAGGAGGCCGCTGGCCTACTACTTATCCTGCCTTTCCAGACTGTTCTTCATATTTCCTTAGGCAGTTTTACTTTCCTCCTATTCAACATGGGCCGCGCGGACGACTGTTTACGGTCGTTGAACTCTGCTACCGCCGCCGCGCGGGCATGGTGAGGCATCGTCGAACGGATGGAGACCGATGACACTGAAATACTGTCGAGAAACATACCTACCATCCACGCCACCAGTTGGGAATGGGGAAAGAGTAAAAATCGTGGCTTCTCGTGTCCTGTTAGATCCAAGAACTTGCGATCAGAGAGTAGTGTAGAGGCAGACGAGGCGGGCAAAGTAGATGCAGCAGAGGAGGCGGCCAAGGCAGCGGGCTCTGAACTGAAGCTGAACCCCAACCGAAACAGGGCTCTGACGAGGAGCGGGTGATACAGGAGCTGACAGACGTCCAATAGACTGGCATATATATCCTTAGGAAAGGGGGGACATGACAGCTGTCACGCAACGGCTGGATCCTATTGATAAGGCCGAAGCAGCGGGCTCCTGAGGATGCTCACAATGCGTTGAAAAGCCTTCCGGCGTAACCACCGAGTTTAAAGAACATTCTGGGAGAGAACAAGCACATCAAGGAGAATAACAAGCATTTTGAAATCACTTTCCATCCCCTGTCGATCATATCACCCAGGTAGGGCCTTCTGCCCGAGCTAAAAGAACCTAGCGATACTTCCATCATCATTATCATCTACCACGATAAGCGCGCCATGAATGTGGAGAAATATAAAGCGCTTAAGACTTCTTGTTAGATCAGAGAGGAGGTATCCAGTCTCATCGTCACAGATCCAAATCATCCAAAACATCAGCGCCGCTATAGGTGGTGCAGTTGGTGTCGGTACGGGATATATGCGTGTTCACAGAGCCAGATCGGCCCGTTCCTGTCCCCATAGCAGACGGCGTCCGAGATGGCGCCTGGTACGATATCATCGATGTCGTGCGTGCTGATGACTGGCTTGAGGTGACAACGTTTGGGAATATGCGTCTCTGGATGTCTAGGCAGCAACGGATATTGGTGTTGGGTGGTTTCAGGCACAGTGGCCTGTGCCAGCAGTCACATTGCAGTGTTGGTTGAGTAGTGACCAAACCCAGATTGTTAACAGTTTCTTAGTCTGTTTCCGCCTGGTATATTTGAAACAGATGGTGATAACAACTTGGACGCAAGAATCACAGGCTTCCCTGGCACGACGCCCCCGATCCCGAATCTTGCTCACGGCCGACAAAGGTTTAACGTGGTCGATATGGTACTTGGCGCTTGGAAGACCCGTGAGGACATCCGTTACTGAAACTGTAGTAACCCAATCGTCTCCTGTTATTTTCAATATGTTTCTGGCGCTCCTGCTACTGGAGGGTTAGCTTAGACCACCAATTTGGTCGCGGAGCAGAGCATTGGCTTGGGTTAACGTGTCTACCGTCCGCATCACCGGTTATCGCGATAGCCAAGTGGCGTAGATGTGATTGGGAGGAAGCGCAAGAATTGGTCCGGTCGAGTTGACTGATCCTCACTTGGTGTTCTTCTGCCTGTCTGTGCAGAACGCTAGATTCACCGAAGAACTCCACATCGGCGAACCAGATCAAGAATTCTAAGTTAAACCGCTCGCTCTGTGAGCTTAACATCAAAGAAATTATGTGGTGGGTGAGCTGTTCAACCTGCTGTAGAACATAAGCGGCGGCTGGTGGCTGAACGTTATGGTATGTAAAGAATTTCGTGACAACGCGATGCTTTTTTAACCAGGCTAAGGAAAGGGCATACTCAAGAAGCCCCCCTCGAACAGAGCTCTGCGAAGGACTGCTTAAACAAGACACACTTGCCACCTTCGTGCTTCTGTTTCTCCTTGTGGTTCACCAGTGATATGAATAAAGAGGCGGGGAGAGCCGAACGTGGCATAAGAAATTCTTAATAAAGAAGGTAGTGGAATGAATTGGTATGACTTTGAAATAAGCTTGAGAAATATGAAGCGCTGAAGGCTTCTTGTTGGATGGGAGAAGAGGTCTTCTGGGTCGTTCTATATTATCATAGGCGATTGATTGGAAGAAAGGGAAACCGAAGCCCTCATCTAGGATTCCTGGGTGCCATTCCATTCTCTTCCTGCTACGATATCTGGATTGTTACCATCGACAAACCCCTCACAGTTGTGTCTGATCCATCCCCCTTGAATAGGAATCAGATACCGGAACGGTTTTCAGTCTGTTGTAGTTTGCCAGGCAGGGCTTGTGGGTCATCTTTGATATGTCGAGAAGGCTTCGCACGGCTCTCAACACACAGAACAACGCGAATGACATGGTGGATGAGATTGTATTATCTATCCAGGCTATTTAAAGACGGCCTCTTGCACTCCACGAACATGATTTGATATGCGGCGGAATCAAGTGACTGTGCTGTGGGCTGGATGTTGGCAGGAGTGTTACTCCGCAAAGGGGCGAACCGTTGCAAGATAAGCACGGGCGAGTATGACCAGACCGTGCGCGGGCTCAGGAACGGCCGTGTAATTACCCCCATGCTCGGCTATGTTGGCACCTGGCGGCGCCTGAAACAGGCACGTGGTGTAGAGGGGTCGTGGCGGAGGTGGTAGACGATGTATTTCATGACGTCGGTGGATCCCTCGTGGAATGCGAGTTAGACGTAGCTTACCCCCATGATGATGGAGGAGTGATGATGGTGGATGATGGAGATGAAGTGAGCAGATGAGATTTGTCGTCTCATCCTCGATGTTCAGGTACGCACACCAGGTGTGGTCCAGACGGAGGCAGGTGCAGGTGGTCCGACACAGACTGTTATTGTACATCGTCGAGGTGGATTGATAGATGGCACCGGCAATAGTATCATGTTGGCGGTCGTGTCGCAGTGTCTGCCGGTAACATAGGATGGGCACCCGAGCGAAGTGAGAGAAGAAGGGTAATCGAGACATTGGCCTGTTCATCGTTACTGAGATCCGGTCACATGGATGTGGCAGAGTGACATAGCCCATGTTGCGTTGTCTAGCTCAACGAGGTCCATAACGATATTATTGACATGTGGTAGGTACATTTGTTCCGGGCAAGGATATATGTTGGCATATGCCATAAGGAAGCTGTCAAGGACGTCGTTCACTGTATTCATCCCACGATCCAGCCCACCCGGGAGCCTTTTCGTTCATATTGTTGGATATCGTTCATTAGCTTTGCCCTCGGTTTATAGTACCATGGCCAAGCTTAACATAGCAAGTTTGTCTCTGACATAGTTGTTCAAATAATCCGCTATCGGGGTGTGGTCTTAGAAGGAACATCGCATAGCTTTCAACATGCAAGCAAGCAAAGCAAGGCCGCAGATGCAAGCATGGTGGCACCACGGCCACAACGCCTGGCGTCTGCTCATATTCTGAGTCAATGACCTCTACAGAGATGCCCCTGAGGCCTCTACCATATAGTCCTTACGGGGGTTCTGATGGTGTACGTTCCAGAAATTGATCGACTGCCTTGGTATTTCTTTCACCGCAGAGTAAATGCTCCACGGCCATTGCGGGAGGTTTTCTGGATTCCGTGCGCGGTAAGTTACCGTCGTGGTGAGGCTCTCCCTCTTTAGGAGTAAGTAGCCTTGTAGGTGGCCACAGGTATCGATCTATGGTGCCGGACAATCATATTCCTTTCGCTGCATAAAATAACGGTTAGCGTAGATTCCACAAGCCGTGATGTTATATATTAAGGCATAGCATAGCATAGCCAACATAGTCACGATGGAAGATATATAGTACTTACCCCGTGCTTTCCTTCGATGTGCTTCCGGATACTGAGTACTACCCTTCTGTCCAGACAAGACCTTGAGTCAACAAAATCCGTTGTGATGTTTTTTAGAATAGATTAGTTATATCTAGCCGTATGTAGTCCCGTGTAATCATGATTAGGTAGACATAGTACTTACGTCCTGTGAATGCTTGACATGCTTTCTGATGCTGCTCGCAGGTGACCTTTTCGTCTTGTTCCCACCCTACAAGGGTCTTTTTGCCATCTCTTTAATGGCAGCACGGGCCGTACGAGCGTTCTCAGGGTTTCCGTCTGATTCTTTGATCTCGGTCGTTGCATCTCGCCGGTCGACACCGTTCCAAAACCCCCGCGTCTATTTTCTTTCCCTATGGTCTGTCCCAAAAGCACCTTCGGTCGAACTTATTCGACGTTTGCTTCAGCAAAAACACTCGCCCACCAGTTTTTCTCAGTGGAATGTACCTCAATTTCATAGGTATTGCTGCATAAAGCGATACTGTTCTTCTGGGAGTCCGATCGTTGTTTCTTATCCCGTGCTAGCACCTCTGGCGACTAAGCGCGCATGATTAACTAATTGACGGGCCTGCTGGACAGCTTTAATGTCCTCATGCTGTTCTTTCTCCTCGGTCGATCGGCTGACCGCTTCTACGAGCCCAACGATCAATGTGTCCCGAACTCCATCATGTAGTCCCTCACGAGATACTCTTGTTTGGCGTTGCCCACAGTACGCCCTGGGAATAACCGGTAAGTACTACACAAGATTGGTATTGAGTAGTAGTAACTAACGTCGCGTAGCTGCAATAGGGGCACCTTCTGGTACAGGCCGGCATTGACTATATTAATAGTTATTACCAAACACAACTGGTAGAGATTAGGAAGGAATACTCACGATTTCACCGGTGCATGGCCATTTGGCCCATTTCCCCTCCTGATGCTCTGTGCAGTCGCAGATTGGCCGATCGCCGTAGGTATTACCATCCTAAACGTGATGGTAAAGCCGTCGCGGGGTAGCCATGGCTTGAAAGACCGCGGAGCTTTCGTCCAGCTGGACTTAGAGTCAGTCACCAAGCCCCAGAGCACCTTCAGGAAGTTATAGGTGGTTTGGTTAATGATTGTTTCGTGCTCGACTTCTCCCGGGCCTTTAGTACCTTCTGTATTAGCATATAAAGCTTTATACCTACGGCCCTGATTAAGGGCATATGCATATGGATGGCGTATATCATGGGAATCTTACCTGACATGTCCCAGCACTGTTTCAGAGTATTCATCAATGCCCCTGCCCACATAGGGCTGTTTTCGTCCATCTTGGTGACCAAACAAGCTCATCGCGTAGGATGGATGGAGGGTACGAACGACTATTTTGGTCATTCAATGACATGGGGGTACGTGCATCGCGATGTGGTTAAACCCTGCGGTTGAGGGCAATTTCATGGCGCATTGCTCGTGCAAGTGCAACAAAGAATTGTTCTTCTCTGTTTCTTGTGATTTCATTGGCATATTTGTGTAACAATATCCACGCATGCTGAAAGGTAACCAGGTGCTCTGGCCGAGAGTTCCAGCACCTCCCTTCGTGTCTTCAGTGTAGCGCTCTGCGCCTCGTTCTTCTTTGCTTGTCCAGTATCGCCACCATTCCTCTCCTCGTCTGCCAATTGCACCGCCTCTGCCCGTGTGGCGAGACTTGCTATCTCAATGCAAGGATGGGGTTGTCGGGTAACGAACTCATAGGCTGAAAAGCTGAAGTTGTTTCAATACACTGGTCTCTTTTGCGCTGAAGGTTGCCATGGTCGTATGGATATCGTTGTATTTGTGACAGGCTTTCAGCAGCTGTTTAAGAGTAACATCTTCACCAGCCGCTTTGTCCATAGCCCCGTTGCGAAGCCGGTAGGTTAATGCATCGTCAAACTCCTGCTTCAGAAGGGAATACTCAATTCCCTCCCTCCATGGGTAGGATATTGAACTCTGAGAGAAATTCGGTGAAGGTCTTCCCGGCCATCTTCAGATCTAGGTATCTACGACGTACTTTATTTGCATGGTTTTTCAAAGACAGCCCTAAGGTGCTGATAGACCTCTTTCGTCGTGGTGTATTGGAATTTGCTGTCTGGGATCATCCGGGGGGTCAGAGAGAAGCCGCGGTGGGGCCGGTTGGCGTATCCCCCCCTCTGTTCCTCTTCAGAGGTTGTGAATTCAGGCGCTGGAGTTTAGTCTCCGATGCATGCAACTTCCTTCATCCGAGTGAGTCGTCTCCCAGGGGCGAAGAGCTACGTCAACCGACTGAAATGGATCGGTGTCCTTGGGATACGAGAGACGGCGTCGGTCGACTTTATGTGGTATCCCTCCGCGCACCTTTGCGCATTCGGTGCAAATGACGTCCATGCCATTGCACAACTCCGACATTGTATTGGTTGTCGAGCTAGGGAGAGGCGAGTGGTAGTATCTTGACCAAGGTGATTAATAAGATGAGCCGCGTAGGAAGGATTTGATGCACAGCGAGAGAGTATTGACACTGCAAAGGCAATGCCTTGAAAAGCATCGATTTAGCGTCCCAAGGAGATCGACAATGAGCTCCCAAGCTGGGGCTGGCATGGGAAAACAAGGCTTCTTTAACTGTACGCACTCCGCGTGGACAGTCCCCGGCCTAGGTATGCAGGCAGCGGGGGTAATTATAATACTATTCTTTTTCATCCAAATCTTTTTCGCGCAGCGGAATTACGGAAGCTGTTTCTTATTAGCTCCTATCCAATTGTGACTGACGTCTCTCTGATGTACTTACAGTAGTGGCGGGCACGGGCACAACAACGGGCAGAGGAGTGGGCGGTCGTTAGGGGGGTAGGGCCAGGCGAGGTTGGCCGGTGTCCATTTGAATAGGATCTCCTTCCGGGGTAGCTGGTGTAGGACCTTAGCGATCTGGCTGTACCGGTTGACGAACCGTCAAATGAAGCTGCAGAACCCGAAGAAAGACTGTACCCCTTTCACTGTTGTAGAGGACCTCCACGTCGCAATCGCGGCGACTTTCTCAGGGTCCGCCTCAATCCCGTTTGTCGACGCGATGTGCTCCGGTATGGGTCGGACCGGATATTCTTCGGTGCTGAGCTCTCCCTCAGTGTCCTCTGATTCACGCAGCATCGGCATATCCCGCGGCAGTCAATCGTACAATCGAATAATCCAGCCGCCACGGTAACGGGATCAGTGACGTTACCAACGGGGACGGTGAAGCGAGCAAGCCCACGGGTGGTGTCTGTGGGGTTGTTCGGAGCATGGGCGTCGGTGTTGAGGGGCTCATTCACAATGCCCTTCCGGGTCCGTCCATCATGAGACCCCCTAAACACGAGGCCGACCATACCCCCGGTCTTGTCGAAGACAAACGCCCCTAAGTCCCCGGCCTTGACGAATAATCCTCCCGGGGATGTGACGGTGGGCTCCCAGATTTTCAAGTTCCTCCCGGTGGTTAGGTCTGTGGCAATCATGCAAGTATCTAAATTGCCATACTTGGCCTCTGTGTAGCCAGTAGCGCGACCAATCTTGTGCAGAGCCATGTCGACGTCCAGGACTTCAAACGCGAATTTTCTGATATGCGGCCTGAGGGCGGCTGATGGGGGCCGGATGTGGAGGAAGATGAGCACATTTGCACTATGAATTCAGCACCGGTCACTATCCCTAGTTAGGCTGTCTAGCGTCCCCGAAGGAAGGTCAACAAGAATGGAGATGAGTCGGTCCGTTGTGTTCCTCCTGATATCTCTTTCCCCATGTAATCGCCGTACATGGCCGTGTGTGGACGGGTCACGGCGAGACGGCTCCGGGCTGGTGAGCCCGTTCCAGTGACTTTCTCCGTTGGTTGTCCTTCTCCCTGCTCCATACACCTCCACCTTGCGTTGCAAGATGGTATGGAGGAATTTCCGGAGTTTGTGAACAAACTCGTGGGCCTGCCCTCTCGTACCCTCAAAGTTCCCTTTGTAGACGGTGTATTGTCCCATGTAAATCGTCTTCTGTGCACAAGAAGCTTAGAACCTGCACTTCGCGATGACAGTGACCTTCTCAAGGTCTGTGTCGACTCCATCGGCTGAGACAATAAAGTCTATAAACTTCGTCTAACGCTGCGAGGGAGAAAAGTTCATTGATTTCTAAGTCAAGCTCGGTAAAGGAAAGCAACACCTTGGTCACATGTAATCTCCACTTATGAACGGCATCTCGCAAGCCTGCCTCCTTCAGTCGCTGTAGCGCTATTCGGACATGCTTCCGGTCCGTTAGGTTGTCGAGGTTGTCGCTATAGATCAGGATATCATCGTTGTCTTGTAGTCTGTAATGATGCAGCAGGGGATGTTGGCGACCTTTACAGGGGAGGGTTTCGTCCGTAATTCTTCCAGAACAAATAGCCATATTGCTGCTGATACTGCTGCTCAAGCTGTCCCAGCTGAGCGAGATTTTCATCACGGGCTCGCTGATGCTGCTGTTTAAACTCTTTCAACTGAGTGTGTAGGGTAGTATTCTGGCCTCTTATCGTGGATGGTCAGAGCAGATGGTATTAGATGCTCAGAGATGGTTAGAGTAGATGGAAACACTTGTTCAAGCAAGTCCAAATTTCCTCTTCCGAAAAAGCCTGCCGGGTTTTGGCGAAAGGCGGAAAGGCAGGACGATGCCCTTAGCCATTGCCATGGTCAGGGTATCCATGAGGAACCTGGATAGGTCTCCGTGATTAACATCATGGATGCGGATGCATTCAGAAGAGCATTCCTATGTGATAGACAAGCTGATTTAACGTGCCACTAGATATTAGCACTGGGATAACCGGGCAGAACACGAATATATGGCATGGATAACCAACCTGGGTATTAATCGCTAACGTCTGACAGCCACGCATTGACCGGCGTTTAGGACGAAATCCGGGTCTGCATACTGATTCATGGTCAATAATGGATGTCCCTCTCCGGATCGATTATCAAGATAGGCCATATATTTGTCGTTGTGTACGGCGACGATAATATAAATTTCGTGGCGGTCTTGAGAGACATGGATGCGCCGTCCCTGAGAAAACGCCCTGGGGCCGTTTGGCTTCAAAAATGATGACTTCATGCATCCTTCTGTTGGGGCCGAGTGAGTTCGTGGGTGGACCACGCAAGTTCACAACGATGCGTATGAGGTTTTGTTGCATTTTCTTTGTTTCTTTGGGAAGGAACGCCATATTACAAGCCTCAGCTGTGGACGCCGGAATAATTCGCTTTAGAACCTTCAGCATCGCCTGAAGTCCAAAGTTCGGTAGGCTCGCCAGTATCCATGGTGGGCTCAGTTCTGAACGGGAGATTGTATCTTGAAACCTGGCCGGCACGCGGACTCGGCACAGGGAGTGAACCTATCACTGTCTGGGCCGTTAAACTGTCGGCTGTGTCATCTCGATAGAAGAAATAGGCCACCATGCTTTCCTTTTTCGTCCCTATATTGAGGTCATCAACGATGTTGGCGAGCATATCAGGCTCTCCTGACCCTAGCTTCCCTGCACATATCAATATACAGCATCCTTGTTGTGCCATATATTCCTTCCATGCCGTGCACATGACTGAGTCATAAAACCGTGGTATTACCAAGCTTTCGTATCGGCTTCCAGTATCGCTCGTAGTCGTATACCGAACAGGAATCAACGCGCTTTCTGGATTTCAGCATCTTCAGGTGGCTAGGTTTGCCAGCCGTTCCAAAATCCCCCGTCTTCCGGCCTCGGGCGGCATGTTTCAGACATGTCTTGGTAGCAAGGTCGAATCTGTCTTCTGGATATAATATATAGAGTCGGAGATAGACTAAATCGACCCTAAGCTGCCAAGGTAATCGGGTTTAACTAGGTAAGGGTGCGGAAGTGTCGAAGTTGATACTAAGTACATCTTCGAAGCGCCGTGATATCAGTATGAGCCGGGTGAGGATAAGACGGTTGGCAACTGCTGTAAAATAGCCTAGGGTACAATACCAGTAAGCTAACGATTGGTAGATAGAGGTAAGGACTCACAGTCAACTTCTCGTAATCTAAACCCTTCCTCTAATAGTAAGCTGTTGATGAGATGCAGCAGTACCTGACGCAGTATCTCCACCAGCAGACGAGACACGGTTCCTGTGCTCATGGCTGAGGATGGCTCTCCGTAGTAACGATGTCCTGAATAAGCGCAGCAACGGTGGCATAGTTCTTAGAACTAATCACCGACACACCCGGACATCGATGGGGTCCTGATGGCTTCTTCTGCATATCCAACGACCGCGCATATTCTGTGTCGTTGGTTTACGAGCTTCTTGCATATGGAACAGATTCAGGCTGGTTCATATGCTGAGCAGGGCCAATGAAATGAGCTCGCATCTGGCGCTGACTGGAAGGGAAGATCAGTCCCAACTTGAGATGAAGGAAGCAGAAGATAGGTTTGGATAGATGGAAGGGACTCCAAATGCGAAGGATGATGCTGGAAAAGAAAACTCCGAACTCATGAGACGCGAGGATCTAGGAAGGAGCCTTCGCATTTTATGGTAGAGTGGTCGTTTTCCTTTGGATGGTGGTATCATGTAGTGGTGCGACCTGCGACGATTCGAGGAATGATTGCGGCTCATAGATTCGGCCGTCGCCATATGTAGCGTAGCTCCACGATAAAATCGAAAGCGAGTCACGAGTGAATGAAATTGATCAAATTTCAGGCTCAGGAGAGAGCCACGATGGTCCAATTCGGGGTGACTTATCAGTTAGTTGCGAGACGGTGACGGCACCGACACGGACAACGAATTCAAAGGACGGAATAAAGTAGCCGACATCTCCTAGTAACAACCGGCACAAGGTGGAACAAGATGTTCATCCTGCACGGCCGACAAAATGCCCCTATTTGGAAAGGGGAGGGGAGACCACAGCGCGCGGCGTGTAGCCAGGTATTCATCGTAGTGCCTGGTGGCCTTGAAGATGATTAGCAACAGTTGAAGAACAGCAACAGAAACATCAGCGAAACCTACCCTCGCAGCTTTGTCCTTTCTCGCCACGGTGAGTCCCATCTCCGCTTGGACCTCGCCCTTGCTTTATAGTAACGCCGCTTCGATGTGCTGCTGTACCAGGCTCATAGCCTGCACTGTTGGCTCCCCGTGTTTATTCAAACCTAATCAATCTCCCGCTGCTCCGCCCAGTTGGTTTCCAAGAAATGGATCCCGGGATCTGTGACGAGTTAGCACCCTTCGAACCCCTTTGAACCAGGAGAACAAGAACTTACTAGTCTCACTTTCTATGGGCATCCATGGTACTCTGGCGAAGGTGGCCGCCTGTGGTCGTTCTCACGCGGGTGTTGTGAGTAAAATTCTGAGCCAACGAAGGCCGAGATATGTATCTCTTGGGTCAAAAGTGATGACATTGATAGTAGCTAGGGAATCTATCTTAGAGATGTCATGGAGTTTTGAGCTGAGTCAGCAAGGTGGTGGGCGAAGGAGTAGTTCCAACAGTATCGGGATGCATCCGATACTGGCGACGGAGCACGAGCTCATCGCCCTCCGATATTCTCAATCTCTCAAAAGGGACATCCTTTCGAAGGCCAGGAACTCGGTGTTCCCTCGGGATGTCACAACCAGCGGCAGTTGCGCGGCGTCGCCGCTCATCACTACTTTCTTGAGGGTACAAAGAAATCGCATGATCCCAATAAGGCATGTCGTCTCAAGAGAGTTGAATTGTTGGCACGTCTAGCAGGACTAAGGGCCCACGATTAATACATTTATCGAACGCGAGTCCGCCATTGTCCTCGAACGCCCAGGCTTTGCGGAAGGCCGGTGGTGAATGTGAAGCATCGGTGTCCAGGGAAAGTCTTCTATCCTTATAATAACGGAGAGGGGAGGGCAAGACCGTGTTGGTCTGCTCAGGTTGCGAGTCGGTGGAGTATTCAACACGTGTCCCAGAGTCCAATCGGAGACACAGATAGGAAATTGGATGGGGTTATCAACCTCGCCACGAATACACATGTTGCACTGAATGCATTCTGATCCATTAGGTGCCTGGATCCCGGCGCGTGTAATAAGGATAGCCTCCCGGCATTCCGCCCGGGTAGCTAACTGGGAGGGGGGATATTCCCACAGTAGGGCATGCTTCGTCCGAATGCTTTTTGCATCGAATTTGTTGGGGTTTATCTTCGAAATCGATATTGCCTGAACAGCAGATGGATATCGGTCCTGACACTGGGCCTGAGTTTTAGCCCGAGTAACTTATCAACGGCCTTACAATTGTGTGACATCAGCTCTTCATAATTAAGGTCATATGCAGATTCTATATCATGGGATTCTTACCTGAAATCTCCCGGAACTCTTTCAGTGTGTTCATCCAGGGTCCGGCCCACCAGCGACGGACAGCACGCAACACCCCACGCTTGGCGGATTCCCAAGACACATATCCAACATCGGAAGGCAGCAACTTACACATGCTGACCCCCGCATACGCATCATAAGCCGTCTGCGTATCGTCCCCGGGACCCAGACGAATAGGCCGATGAAGAAGGGAGCGACGTCCGAGAATGAACGACTCGTAGTTCTTTTGTGCCTGAAAACATCCAGTATCAGTCACGGATCCAAACCGAACCTTGAAGACAAATGGAAACTTACCTTGCACTTCACCCGATCCTTCTTTGCGCCGGTCAAAGAGAACTCTCTTCTGTGCGCTTCCTCGATGTTATCGAATGCTTTTGCCAATGACTTCCCGGCCTCAGATGCCACCTCCTTGATCTCATCCGAGAAGATGACAGTACCCCCCTGGAGCTCATCATCCCAGAAACCCTGAAGGAACTCGATTTTCGTTCATGTTGCTCGGGTCTGTACCCTTGTCCAAGATCGACATGGCGTTTTGGTATACGGGTGAGCCCTTCAAAATATTCTCGGTCGGTTCACTCAATGACCTAGGTAACCCAGAAGGTGACATCTTCCAGTCTGTCGACATGCCTGGCTCGTATCGAACTTTCGCAATGACAATGTGCGGCTGCAGGCGGGCATTGCCGTTGGGGTCGTTTCCCACTTTTCTGCAGTGATTCTGGTGGCTTTACGGGCAATTAAAAAGCCTGGTACTTTATGTGGTTCACCGGGCCTAGCTTCCTTGAAGCCGTTCAACCATGAAGGGCGATAGTCCTGTAGATTCGTGCTCCAGGTACGCGAAGGCGAGGTTTAGCATGGGCAAGTACTCATCCCAATTGTCTTTGCGAAGTATGTCACAGGGTGACAAGTCTGGTCAAGGTGTTGCTGGAGCACGCCCGAGATCAATCCCATCACTCCCATCACTCCCAGCGAAGCACCGGTCCCTAGCTTGGTAGAAACCGTCCAAAGCATCAAGGCCCACTATGATATTCTGTCTTCCCGTATGTCTGGTTAATGACTTGCGAGGAGCTGATGAAGGTCATGTGGAGAGTTCATCGTGACCGGGTTTCTGACCATATCGAGACAGAAATGTCGAATACAGTGATAGTGGGAGAAAGGAGCGATGCATAGGAAATAGAATTTGCAGGTGGGAAACCAAGGAAAGGGGCTTGCAGAGCCACTCAGGCGTTTGGTACCCCTCACTATGTTTGAGAGGTCCTATTATCCGCGTTTTCGTCTCGCTTCTGCAGCGCGGAGCATCATTCGGTTTGTATATGCTACTGCAGATGACTGGGACACTTTGTCTGTTCAACTCCACCGATCCATTTAGGGGGCACGAGTATCCTGTAAGCTACCTCGCAAGGTGCGTTACGTAGAAAAAAGGTCATGGGAAAGTCTGGATATGGCAGGACCACCCGTTCGGTGGTCTGCTTATCATACCGAAAGACGTTTGTTTCTGATAGTGCAAGACAAGACCGGGAGGAGTCCACTCAGGGCTCTCGCTTCGAATGTAGTGACGTTAGCCATATTAGGGAACCTCAAGAGTTTGAAAGACCGAGGTAGGAGATCGAACTGAATTGGCTCTTGCGATCCAAGGACGTGGAATGAATGTTTGATGATGTCTGAACGCGAACTGCCTGCCCTGTGCGAATTGCGTTCGCAAGGTGGTTGAAGAAATCGATAAAGGAGTTGGGCGCAAAGGTCTTCCGCACATCCGCGAACTGGAATGGATGATCGAGGGCGAGGGTTCGGTATTTCCATTCCTCCCTGCAATCCAAAAACAAAACAAAACAAAGCATTCATCTTATTTATTCGTGGAGAAATGGCAACACGGCCATCGTCTGGGATGAACTGATACTTCCCAGTAAACAGCTGGGAAACGTGTGAAATATTGTGCCAGAGGTGAGAAATGTTTTGCAGCTCTGTTGCTGTAAGGGGATCATGGCGATAGGAGAGTGTGACTTGCTTCCAGAGTCAAATAAAGTTAGCCTGTACTGAGTCCTGTCCATTATTGATAATGAGTAGTTCCAAGGTTCCGTGACCGAAACCCCAGAATAGGTTATCCGCGAGTCCATGTTGCAGCCAAGATTCCTCGATATCTGTGCGGCTCTTGAAAGGAAACACAATATGCATTCGTGATATCTTGCTGGTATAGCCATCACCCCCGAACGACGGCCAGCAGGTTTGAATGGTTTCCAGCAGACTAAAGGAGCTCTTGGATGCCTGTGATGAACCGACGATCGTATTCAGTTAACGACTCCTAGCTTTCAAGACTGGGAAAGAAAATCGAACTGACCAAGTATCCGTGGCCAGCAGTGTCCATGATTGCACACGCAGTGTTCATGAAGTAAATACATGAGTTTGATATAGAAAAAAGGCTCCCGTAGTGACTTCATCTGTGCGCCGCAGATGAGAAGCACGTGCTCCGTTTCAGTCATGGGGATATGTAATTGTTGCAGTCTTGATGCAAGAGACGTTGCCGGTGTAATGCGGATGGCAGGATCAATTTCGTCCACGGACAAGTGTGGTGAAACTGACTGGCAGTACCTAAATATTCTGTTATTGAGTGATACACAACATTTTAAAGAATACGCACTTACCACCTGTGGTTCTAATGATATATCATTATCCAACCTCTCAGCATAAAGCCACCCACCGCGTGAGATTGAGGTGGTTGACGCTCGGCTGCACCAGCCAGCTGCCAGAATAGCAAGAAGTCATGAAAAGGGTTATTTCAAGATATTCGCGTGAGAGCATCCGCTTCAGCCCTTCCCCCGACAGTGCGTTCCCTCCTAAACGAATGCCGGTCCCGGTTAAAGCCTGCAACCTCATGCACTCGCAAAGGAGCCGCTCATGCGGGTGGTTAAACCATGGCCGAAGCCACCAAGCACGGTTCGATGATCGACTGGTCATATCGCAGGCGAGAAGTAGGCCGCCAGCCATTGTTCACCCGCAGGCTGCGGACCTCTTTTGCCAGCTTGGTATTCAATACAAGTGTGTGCGTGAGATGACCTATGTGTCCATTTCGATGTTTTAAGAGGTCCAGCCATGTGAATGCTTTTGGCAGATTAGACTCAGAGAGGAACACATGGTCAGCTATCAGAATCACACCAAAAAGGAAGCGCTGTATACTCAATGAGAGAGTAACCTACAGGGATCCCAGTTTAATAGACTCGGGATTCTCTGCTTCGTATATGTGCACGAAGTACACCTATGGAAACCTGAAGACGTTCAAATCCTCTCTCGGATTCACGACCGGGGGGGGGGGGGTGGCATTTCGGGCGACCGCTCGTACGGTGTGAAAGGCGGGAGATTGCTGCGCCCTCTAGAAGATATCATTAAGAGCGAGAGATGCTAAGGTAGGGAAGGTTGTTAAGCCTTCAAGCACAAGGCTTGGCCCTCTGTTCACGCCGCCGCCGCGATAGTGCTGTTGATGTAGCTGCCATTATGGTGCTGGATGCTAGGGCCAACTTCTTTTCGTCGCCCACAGCAACAACGCCGGTGGTCCTATTTCATGCTTCAAATTTCGCCATAGGAATCCATGAGTTGGCTTCCAACTCCTTGGGATGTTCATCGCGGATGACAAGAATGCCTACCCCCTGTTCATCATGTCGTGTCACAGCTCACCACCTTATCCTTTCAGCCAGCTAGTTTGATAGCGCAATGTTGGGGAACTTCACCACATCACCTCGAAAGGACCATATGACTAAAAATGAGTCAAGGAGGCTCAAAGGAACAACACTTCCCACGGAACAAATAGTTGTTACACTTTTGGCCAATACCGCCTACGTGCGGCTACCAAGACGACTTCAAGCCCCTTGTACTCGTTATACGCTGCCTGAACCTCTGGTGTCCAGGTCTCCTTGCTGTAACTATCAGGGTCCAGGATCGATTCGCGATACTGAGCTCTATATCCGCACCTGGTTAAAAACTTCAGATACTCTTTGTATCCAGTTGTTCCGCTGTTTTTCATGGCGTCACGCATATCTTCGCGTTGTCGAACTCTTGGGATTCCCTACGATCATTTGTTGGCCGCATTTCCGAGCCCTGGCCCGTAATATCGAGCTCTGAGACTAGAATTTGAAGCCAAAGTAGCTCCTGCGTCGCTACCGCTTGCGAGATGTACTCGGATTAGGTGGATGAGAGGGCTATCGCGGACTGTCGCTTTGACGACCAGCTAACTGGTCCGGCTGCGAGGAGGAAGACGTGCCCGGAGGTTGAAGCTGTGTTTGGCTGATGAGGACCCGCCCAGTAAGTCATCCTCTGGGTGTGATCTCAGGATATTACCGGAGTAGACAATGCTCGATGTCTGACTTCAGGACGTCTTTCGCAGAGTAGACGATGTCCTTCCGCCCGCCACTTGGTAGATCTTGGGTAAAAGCAAGGTTGGGTTTCATTTCATCGGCCATTATGTGCCTGGATGGAGGTGTTTTCTCGTCTGTTTTGGAAGGTTGACAACGGGGTAACCCTGTCAATGGCAGCTTCGATACGAGTTCGGTCGATAGCTTCAATGGCCTGGTTCTCGTCCCCGCCTTTGATCGCGCGATCCATTAGGAGATGCTTGCACTGCTTCTTGAGAGGTTACATGGTTTATTGATACGTCGCCAGATGTTTCACGGAAATCGATGTCCAGTGCATTACCAGACACCACGGGGGAACGCGCCGGGTGCGGACTGCGCGATGCTTTCGCCCCAGAGAAATGCTAGATAGCGACAGAAGTCAAGAGATCGTTTAACCAGCGGCATTCTCGATCGACCGCTGATCCATCTTCGGCACCGACTGGTAGTTCAACCATGCGGACGCCCTTCAAGGCATGGCCCTCGTCAGCGATCACTCTGCAGAAAAACCCACCCATGAACCTCTGCAGCATATCGCTGACCTTGAGGGGTGGCATGGGAAGCCATGAATACCTATATTCTCGAGAACCTGCGTATTGGCTTCATCGAACCGTCAAAGGCACCCTTTCCTTCCCCTATCTCTCTTTCGCTGAGCCTGGCCAAGCTCGTATTCTGCCAGGTCCAAATCATGTCTGCATCGTGAGAGTTAGGATCGTCGGTGACAAGGACGACGATGAGTTGGAGTACCACCAGCGGACAGCCGTCCGTAGCTGAGGGACGGGCCCTCTAAGAAGAAATCGAAATAATAGACACAAGATAATGAAATAAAAACAAATAGCAGGTTAATAAACAGCAGGCTACGCTTGGGCTTCTTCGCGTGACGACCTTTTTGCCCGCTGGCGACTTTTTCGCATTCGCGATCAGCTCTTCCTGAATGAGGTGTCGGGCGAGGAGCCACCGCCGTATCTGACACTGGGCTTGGCCAAATGCGCGTGAAGTTTTTGTTCTTTCCATGAACCACTAGACCTGTACCGTTTTGTCTTCATCAGCAATGATGCTCCCTTCTTGCAGGGCCCGAAAAAGGATATATTGAACCGCGTTAACATGGTAGCCTGACTTTAGGTCGTAATCACGGCGGGATTTATGTTCCACATTCACAGCTCGAATGGCCGCTCGCCATTGTGCATCATTGAGGAAGAACCGGGTGAAGCGTGGCGCCACATGGTATTGGTGCAGTCCCCAGGTTTTGTTGCTGGGTGGTGAGAGGCTCCGCAGGAGGTCGAACGAGAGATTTCAGGGTCTCATGGACTATCTACTTGACGATATCCAGATACTGCTCCCATGCGTGCACGTTTGACAGGCCTCGTTGTTTTGTAGAGACGACCGTGTGTTGTGTTTTCTTGTGTTTTCGGCTCGCCAGGGAGGTTACGTTCACATGAGCTATTAATTGCTTTTGCGAGAGGATCTATAGATCTTCGCCGCCCCAAGTCGAAGGCCAACTCCTTTCCCTTTCACAGCAACTGCCGCTAGATTCTCGGATCGGTGTCGTTTGTCACGCCTGCGTGCGATGTAAGAGCAACCCTGCTTGGGTGGGAGTAGAACCTACTTTACAGCAGGACATCGTTCTGCTGCTAGTACCTCGCTCCAGTAGGATTGCGCTGCGAGTTTTGATTGATATGATCGGGTTCGAAGAAAGATGGTTTTAAAAATCTAAACGAAATATGAGTCTTGAGGGATATATTTGCGGCAGGGGGGATAAGATACCTAAAGAAGAGATGGGATTGAAGACCCCGGCCAAATCCTGGCATAAACAGGACATCTGATCAACCACGGTCGGAGCCCGTACAAAGAGACCAACCCATTGTCTTATTTGTGGAACAAAGTCGTTCACCGACTCAATGATCTTGATAGCAAGCTGATCAATTGCTCCATTTGAAGAAGCTGTAATCATTACCTTATGCCCAAGAGCCGCGACGGCCACAATGATAGCAGCAGAAGTCCTCGATTTGCGTGTCCCTGGAGGACCTTGAATAAGTGACAATCCCGTAACCAATCTGGTCACCGAGGCGTTGAAAGCCGCAGTCTAGCTTTTATCGAGATTGAACGCCTTCAGAATGGTGCCATGGACAGTTGATACCGTTACCTCACGCAGCTTGGTAGTACCCGCCAAGAGTTGGCAAAACTTTCTAAGCCATGAAGGTTCTGTCAGCGGACCACTGTCTAGCATGATGGGGAGATTCGGAGACGTGTATCAACTCACGTTATTTCCTTGCTCGATGAACACAACCCCCATTCCCGTCTCCTTAACAACCAAATCGGCACCGTCTAGGGCGATGGGAGGACTCTCGGGCTGGGAAGAGGCATTGCCGGCTTGTAGCCTCCTGTTCTCCTGCAACAGCCTTCTGATATGGTCTTCAAGGTGTTCCACGCGGTACATCATATCCTTGCCATACCTCTGTAGCCCGTCGATCCTTTCTCCCATCTGCTCCGGCTCAATTCCGGGGCGTCGATGAGAGCCGTTATCAACCGGCCGTATATGTATCCCTCCATGCTTTTCTATCTCCCGGATATAGGCGTTCGGGTGTCGTTCTTCGTCGTCCCAAATATCAATTCGGATCCGAAACCTCCCACCATCTATGGCAACATGTCGGTTGAGGTAGATTAGAGAATGGCCTAGTCGAATTTGACGATTGCTCCCTCTCGTGTTGTCGTAAAACGTGCGGTATCTCCATTCCGCCATTAGTTGAGAATGTGAACCGGGCGTTTCTCGTGCAAGCGAGGCTGTTTCGGTGCCATCTTGCTGGTTGTTGTTGGATGGAAACGGAGTCTTCATGCCAATTTTGTAGTCACTGAGACTTCATTACGTTGGCATCGAAAGTGGTTGGCTCTGCGTGCTGTGTGTCGAGCAGTAACAGCGTAATCCCCGCATCCAACATGACAATGTTAGGGACCGGCATCAGTCACATCAGCAACGTGAGTGAGTTTTTCCGCCTCGATCCACGGGTAATGCAGGTTGGCTCTGCGTACTGTATCTCAAGTAGTGATAGCGTAGCCCCCGGTATCATCCAACCTGACCATGATAGGGACTGACATCAGTGACATTAGCCACGGGAGTGAGGTCTTCCGTTTGTAGCCACGGGTACCGCAAATATATAAGTACGTCCCACACCAGTTCCCGCACGGAGGCGGCTAGATTAGAGCGACGGTCACAGGTCATTTGGGTATGTTGAAACATACACACTTCGGAATACGTATTCATCGCGTGCAGCTGACTCTATCTTCAAAAAGGAGTTTCGTTGCACGAAGTGTAATGGCTATGCCCAAGTGGAATTCCGCAATTGCGTGAACCAAATCAGACATTGCCGCATACGGACTCCTGGAGCCTGTTAGTCTGCGCTTTCGTATCCCCGTAGAGAAAAGAGATCACTAGTACGGGGCACGTACTTCATGATTATCTTCATCACAGCAACGTCGCCGGGGTTGGCGGCGTTGTGACAAAGATAGGCGGCATATGCACCACTCACTATTCTTCTATTCCGGGATTGACAACCTTTCGATGGATTCCTCCGGAACTCTTCGGCAGGGCTGATAACATGCCAGATGTCTTTGGTCGCATGCGAAGGCGTTGGTATAGGGGACCAATGCACCAGTTGGTCTATCAACGGGGAAAGATCCAGGAGTGCGGGACCTGGTGCTTGACTCGATGAATCCTCCACGACGTACGAAGAACGTTGCGGCCTCATCCATAGGTTGACCTTCTATCAACCTCCCTTGGAGCCGTTCTTCAACCACGCGGTCGATTTCCGCGGCAGTCATGAACGTGCCCTCCTCTTCCTCCGCTTCCTGGGCCCCATCGCCTTCTCCCTCGCGCCGCTCATTCGGGTTTCCTTCACCCGCATCCATCTGCTCCTCCATCGACGGACGGCTTCGCTGCGGTTGCTGCGGATCTTATCAGTGGCAGTCTCGACCTTCAGGCGTAATTTATCATGGAGTTATGCTGCCAGCTGCGGCAGTGCCTTGAGGGCACAATTATACTCAAAATATCGAGATATGGTCTTGTCTTGGAAGAGTATAAATGCTTTCTGTTTCTGCTTTCAACCCAGGCGACCCAAGCACGCCGACCATCTCGCAGTCCAGCGCTACTGCCTTTCGCGCATTGGCATGCTTGCCCGGACTTGGGAGCATCTGTTCAAGTATGGCATCTGGTTTTGAGAAGTCGGTGGTTGGAGTCATGCTGCAGCCGTTGTGGCAGGCCCACACGTGAGAGAAGCAGATTCAGGCAATATTATAATGTAAGTCGATTTCCTAACAGGACGGGTCCTGTCGATGCGATACACTTCCCGCCCACCCAGGGGGTTCGTGTCGTTGTTGGGGGTCTTTTTGCCACGGGTCTTGTCGGGTTTGTCGTCAACGGGGGCTCCAAGGCTGGAGGTGTCGTCTGCCTTGGTCAAGTGCTTGGACTTCTCCTGGTGCTTAGTTGAGTCCTTCGACTTGTTGTGGACTTTACGGAACCAAGCCATCTGGCTTAATGCCTGGTGGTTCTCTTGCTGGTTGCTCGGGCTCCCTTGTGTCATGTTGGTCGTTCATTTCCAATGGAAGATCAACCTCGTTGATATCTCCAGCCACTCGTTTGAATGACATGTCACATTGGAAAGACTTTGCCGTAACTAGCAACATTGCTTCCTTTCGAATAAAGCACAAGTGGAAGCCATAGTATAAGCGGGATCGGAGGGAGGAGCGTTTCTACGTCTGCCTCCAAATATTCCAGGGAACTCAATCCCATCATTATGGATATCCTGAGCCCGCAACTTCCCCCTCAGGTCGCCCTCTTTATCAAATTTGCGGTCCCGTTGGGCCGCTGCTTTCTAATGCGCTCGGTCAACCTTGGGCCAGTCTAGGGCCTCACGCGGGATAGGCATGCCCGTTGTGGATGCCAATTGGTCGTGGAAGTGGTGGCAGTCTCCTCTCTCCCAGTACTCACACACTTTGATGCTTGTGAGTGCAGCGTCAGCGTCGTCTCTGGTGTTCGCCGGGTGGGGGGTGGGGGGTGGGGGGTGGGGGCATTTCGCATCATCTGAATGGGTGGACGTGGACTACGCCAGCAGTATCTAGTTGTGGCGTTGTGATGAAGGACGAGGTCGAGACCATGGTCATCAACAGTGTCGAAATCAATAGAGTCACGGCCATTGTCTCTCCTTCTAACAAAGATGACCACATATGAGACCGGGGCACTGAGCTGGTGAGCATGCCTTCGGTGTCACCTTGAACACCAGCGTATACTGCGTCATCTACCAAACCACGAGCGCGGGCATAGGATTCATGTGCTCGAACCAACAGAGCTACGTGAGAGAGTCCGTTCTCAATGGATTAGCTCTCCGTTCGCCAGGGTATGCGGAGAATTGTCTTGTTCCTCCTCATAAAGGACGTGTTCATGTCTTCAAAGGGGGGCTCGTTACCGAGGTATGGCGGGAGCCCCGGGAGGATGACTGGCTGGGTAAATGAACGTGGATAAAACTAGTCATTAGAAGGGTATTGGGCTCTTTCGCTAGAGTTGGGGGGAGTAAGACGCTGGGCAACGCTTCGGTGTCTTCTTGCGTATTAACTAGAGTCCCATATCAGAGTTAGGGCTCGGAGGGCCTTAGCAAGCCCACACTGGTCGGCCAGTATCCACCCCCCCCGCGCTGGATCGCAGTGGCCTGCTCGACCAAGCATCCAGCTGACACCGGACGCTTGCCATGCCATCATCACAGAGTGGTGCATCCCGCGGCATGACTATGGTAGTCTCATTGGCGGCCGATAGGGTCGGGTTTGTATGTTCTCACTTCGTGCTTTCCACAAGTGATAGGCGCTGGGTCCACAGAATTAGTCGTTTGGAATGTTAGGGTCTACCCCAATCCTGGCCCTCCACTCCAAGAGCTGCCGCCAGATGGTATCGCCAGAACGTATCAATCGTGTTGTGTTGGGTGAACTTGGTCCTCTGGTACGCATAACTCCTGGGGAAAGGGCATGACAATAAAGGCGAACATGTTTGAATACCAGTGCAGCTGAAACTGTATTGGAACAACATCGGATCGGTGTCTCCTGTTTTGAAGGAGCCCCCGAAGCCTGGAGTGTTTATCGTGTCGGACAGTGCCATTGTAAAAACCTTCAGGGTCTTCGGATCTCTCCCAATATGGTGGGAAACTGGAACGTGTCCAGCCGCTCTAGCAGATAGCCCCAGTAGATCTCAGCGCCAGCCCGGATTGGAATACTTTTTGGGGTCCGTCTCCAGTCCGGGGGTGTTAGGATAGATGTCCACACCAGCCTGCTGACGAACTTTGTCAAGGCCAATCCACTGGCGCGAGACGTGCGTGCCCCCGGAGGAACAAGATTCGGGACATTATCCCCCTCCGCAAACGAGGGCTGTGAACTGTTAGCTACATCGCAAAGAGAAAATAGGGTCTAAGACTCACGTAACCCTCCTCCGCGAAAGTTTCCTCATTCCCAAAGAGAATCTCGGCCAAGGAACGGCAGGCCAGCCGGACTGACAACAGACCAGGTCATAGCTGGGACTGAGGATGAGGTGGCTGCAGAGTCAGCGAAAGGTGTGGGTAAAGCCGAGCGAGAGCGCGGGCTGAAGCCCCGA
The DNA here is from genome assembly GCA_027569205.1 of Aspergillus kassunensis. Taxonomy (NCBI): domain Eukaryota; kingdom Fungi; phylum Ascomycota; class Eurotiomycetes; order Eurotiales; family Aspergillaceae; genus Aspergillus; species Aspergillus kassunensis. The sequence continues at coordinate 313,840 of JAPDEQ010000026.1, read as the reverse complement.
CCCCTTCCTTGGTTTTTCCGCTCAGGTCGGAAGAGATATCAACAGAGAATCCTCCCTTTAGCGCAGGGAGTCCGGGTAGCGCAGGTAGCTTATACACCTCGTATATAACATTAGCATAATCTCAATGAAGATGAAATTTGGTGTTGGGTTTGGTGGGAAGCCGACCTTTTCCCTGCTGACGGTTTCATCCCCTGGAGACAAACGATGGGTTCGAGACATTGGGACGGCAGGGGCAGGCACGGCTTGGTTCTTAGGATTCGTGCCCTCGGCATAATTTCGGCTGGGGGCGGGGACACAGGCAGCATGCGCAAGAATCGCGCCACTGTGGCCTTTAGCGAACAAGTTCAATAAAATCGTCAAGGCGATGTGGCAGAATAACGCCGTGTCGGCGCTGCTCGACACATGGAAGGGAAGGAACCATATGGGCGCGTTACCAGAAACGATCAGCTCTGCATGTGTTGGTGCCATAATCTCAGACCTCAGGGACAGGGAGTCTATGGCGGTTTATTAGTAAGTAAATAAGCTCGGTTCTATGGTAGGTGTAGGGCTTCCCGGGATCATTGGCTGGTGGCATATGCCCCGGGAAGAAGCGGTTCAGGGCGATCTCATCATACCGTTATAGGGCTTCGAGTTCGGGAGGTCTACCCTGTAGCATTGCTGCGGCTCCCTACTACCAGGTAAGGTTCTGGGATTCAAGCCTGGCAAAGACTTCACATAGGCTCTATATCCCGCTTGTGGTTCCCCATAGGTCGGGACCATCTTGTGAGATCAAGAGGTGGCTATTCACAATGATCACGTAGCTGATATCGTATGACGTCTCCAAGCCTTATGAACTCCCGGGACTTCATGGTTAGCACACTAACATTGCAGGGATACGTGGCTATAACTTACTGCCCGTTCGTTCGTTTGGCGGCGACGACCATTCGTTCCAATCCAGCTTGCGCTGTCAGCCCCGGTGTAAAGTCGTCCGCTGCAATGACAACTTCTCTGGGTTCGTGCGGTTATCTCCTGTCTTAATCCAGGCTACCATCTCCGCAGCTTCCTGTATCTAGATTACGGCTTGGATGGCTTGGATGGCTTCGTTGACTTGGTTGTCCCCGTCTTCTTGACTTCAATGATAGCCAAGAGTCTCCGGTCGAGTAAGGACCGCAGCCCCGTGTAAGTTTTGCCGTCAAACCCCTAGCACTTTGCGTGCTCAATCATCGTATTGACCCAATCGGTAAAGGCCTCGAGGCTTGTGACGGTTTCCGCGGGGATGACTTCAAACTCACCCCATGTTGATTGAGCCATGTTGGCGGTTTTGTTATCCTCAAGGTGGATACTCAGCAGCACCCTATGCTGAGTCTTAGTTCTCTTGTGGGTGATTGAGTACCAGGTACCCGATAGGACCCCGATCGTAGGGCACCAGATCGATGGACCGGTACCCAGTTAGGTACCCGATGGTATGCCGACTGCCACTTATAGTTCGACGCAAGGGCAAGCATTGGTAGGAGCGAGATACTATCAACAAGAGTCAAGTCAACTCTTCGTATTTTGCCGAACTCTTCGTGCGTGAAGAGGAATCCGAACCAGGTGCCATGCTAATCCATGTAATAGTTTACCTGGCTGTGCGCCTGGTAGACGACGGTCCACTTCTTTTCCCGAAACCGCGGACTCTTGCTGATTTGTCAATCCGACTGCGCGGCCGCGAACACAATCAGACAGACTATTCAGTAGTTCCACTAGTGACTCGCTCAATCCTCTAGCTCTGACGAGGTTAGACTCCGCCCTTCTTATTGTACACGTCCTAGTGTTCAAAGCTCATCTGCGCTCCAAGGTGACAACAACGATAATAAAAATGCCACAAAGAACTCCGACCATGGCAAGAAGCAGTCTGACCTTCGTAGGTCCCAACAACGTCCGACACAGCGAAGAAAAGTGGACATCTTTGTCGAGGCGCAGGGAACGGATAATAGCTTCTTCAAACGACCCGATAGTGACGGGCTTGGCCAGATGACGGCCGGTTCGGCGTTCTAGGGGAGAGGCTGAGCTCTGCTTAGGCAGAGTTCATGGGTCCTTGGAGCAGTTGTCCGGGGGCTTCTCAGGGTTTTGCTTATCGGACATGATGGTGGAGAGGTGTGATGGAGAACTTTCTTTATTTTTCGTGACGGACCAGACCCTTTATGATCTTGTTTCGATCGGTAATGATCCGGTATGCACCTGGATGAGGCCCACGGCCACGGGGACGAGGTGCACTCGTCCAGCCGGTGAGGATGGGTGCCATAGTTAGAGGGATGTATTCCGGGTCGTCGTCACCCTGTACACGCTTTATCGCGATGTCGAATGCCGTTTCCAGAAAGTTGCCTAGCTCGATGAATTTAGTGAGAACATGCTTTCGATCCTGTCCTTCAAGGCGGAGTTCTAAGAAAATCAAGTCGCGTCATCTGTAATAGTGATAGAGTAGTAGGCGCCGGTTCGACCTCGTACAGAGATCGGTCAACATAGTCAGCGTCGTACTCCGCGATAATGAAGTATGTCTCATGGCGATCTTGTGAGACAAGCACGCCCTGGCATCGTGTGTTCCTTAACGAGCGGACTCGTCGCAAACACGGCATGTTGCTTGAGACCAGCGGAATTCGGTACCTCAATCGTTTCCCCATCATTTTCCTTTCTGTTTCGCATATAGCAAAAGGTTTCTATTGAAATGAACCAGGACTGGAATGGATTCTCTGGAGAGCCGACGTTGACTCGCATTCCAAGATGGATCCGAACACCATCTTCCATTGAATAGCCAAACTGCCGCTATCGTCCGAGCCCGAAAATGGAGTGGACAGGCTCAATAATATCTTGTTCAGCATGGATCTAAGCAACCATCTGCGCTTTCTCCTGCTGTCTTAACTCCGGGGGTGTAAGCCGCCTTAGAGTCACTGGGAAGCTGGCAGTAGGGTGCTAGCGATTCCGGAACGCGGGGACTAAGCCGAGAGAGGCAGGCGAGGAGAGGCGACATGGGGCTGTTCGGCCGGCATTTTCTCGAACCCTGTCCAGGGCGCGATCCCTGGGAGGGTCAAGGGTGTTCTGATCCGTGATTAGAGGTGCCATATCATCTCGAAGCCATACGTCATGTCTGCCCGAGGGAAATATATCGGCGGCGGACAGCCCGCCATCACCACCGACAAGTTGGTCATTAGGCACACATGATGAACCCGATTCTCGAGTCCTGGGCAAACCATTTCTGGAAAAGGGATAACTGGACCAGCCTTGACGATGTTTTCGTCTGAGACCCGAGCAAATTTTGTGTCTCTCTTCCAGGCCTCGCAAGTTTCCAGTCAAAGCTTCGTTTTTGCTTCTTCCACAGAGCCTGAAGAACGAGGATCTCATCCTCTCCCATCTCCCATGGTCGACGCTGAGGTCAGTTTGGCTGTATGAATCGTGGTAATTGGCATCTTTCTGGCTTTAAGACGAGTACCCAATCCTGTAGATGTTCTTGCGAGGATTTAGTTGAATCGAGAAGTTACAGGTATCGACCAAGGCCGCTAGCTTGTTTACCACACATGTCTCGTCCTTTCTTTCCGAGAGTGGAGTTTCATGGACACTTGAACATGGTGGCTAGGATATAATCAGCACTCGTGAAGCTTTAGAAAAGCTTTGACAGGAATTAGACCTACTCAATGCAGAGTCCTACCATTGGGTCAAGTTCCGATCTGACCCGTTAGGAGCTTGAATACCAGCTCGCGTTATTAAAATGGCTTCGCGGCATTCGGCACGGGTGATTAACTGGGAGCCAGGGAAATCCTGACAACATGGTGCGCTTCGTCTAACTGGCTGCCATACCCACGCGCGCTCGCGCATCGAGAGGTCTTGAGTACCTGTCCAGGGTGCGACCCCTGGTAGGATGACTGGGTGGCGCAGGGTCCGAGGTTCAAACTAGAAATCCGAGGGATATTCGTGGAAGCGAGCCCGCTCCCATTCGGGTATTGTGACGGGGACAGGGGGGGAAGTAATCCCATCAATTGCGAGCGAGAAAGCCAGGGGTCTCCCGTGGGGTACGAAATGCACGGGATAATAGTAACTAGAAAGGATCAGTACTAGTAAAAAAGAGGGGTATATATATGGTTACCTGGTTACGTGGTGGAGCGACAACACACCTCTGGGGAACCCGTAGGATCCCGAAATGTACAAGTTGATAGCTTGTTATTCCGGACACAAGACGCACACGAGCCACCGAAACAGCGGAGCCTCGATACAGGGCCAGCGACACAGGTAACGAACGGACCATTATGCATGCAGTAATCACAACGCCGCACAGCAACAGCTCCGTGGTTGAGAAGTTTCTGACATTCTTTTCTATGGTTTGTCTGGTTTCTCTGGTTCATCTTACCGATATATGTAATGGCCTGTGGAACTCCAGCTGTACCAGTGTAGATGGAGCACTGACGTCCCCCCGGGGGGGCAACTGAAAACGAAAAGGTCGAGACAGAAAACTCTAGAGACAGAAAATCAGAATCATTGCTAGACACGCAATACAGATTGACTTACTCTACCCCCGAAGGGGGACATCATGGCAGAGGGGATGAGGTAGAGGCCGGTGCCGTCTGCTAAACAACACAGAAGTCAGTCGTATTATCAAACCCAGCAAACCTAAACAAAAGCCACTTACCTGGTTAAGAACGATTAGGTTCTCGGGGCTGTCGGACCCGGGGACAGCCACCACATGCGGCGGTGGTAGTGGTGGTGCTGGTGAGAAGGCAGGGGAGGCGGAGGAGGCAGATGAAGCAGGGGTAGAACGAGTCGAGGGAGCTAAGGGAAGAGCCATGATAATGCTTGTATTTCAAGCAATCAGCAAGGATCAACGAAGAGAGGGCTCTTGAAGGAGGTTCAATATGTACCTAAAACAATGAGCAGAATGCAGTGAGCCCTAAACGCGTTACCGATGCTCAGACTCATCCGGTGGTAGGACGGGCTGAAAGGCCAGCCCAGGCTGTTCCGGATCTGCAGATCAGGGCCGAGAGGTGCGTTCTTCTAGAGTCGATGATTCTAGATGGTCGGTATGCATATCATACAACTTGCTTGGGACTAATTCACAACTTACATCTCTCAAGGCTGATGAGGTTCTCCTAACAGCCTTTCGCCTTTTCTTGTGAACTTCTCAAAAGGTGCTCGGAAAGACCGGTCCCAAAAACCACCTGATCCTTTACCAAACAAGCTTTGCCAGAAGGTAAATATGAATCCGTAACCGATCATGCCGAGTACGACAAGGCACTTGAGAAGCTTATCCTTGACTGTAGCTTTCAGCTCCCCAAGTAGGGATGGGTTGCTGGCCAATGGCGCGGGAAGCATTGGCATTGGTGCAAGCAGAGCTGTACCGGACAGCAACACTAAGTATTTCGTGGCCCAATTATCAAGAGCCTGAGCTGGAGGGGAACCCGGCATAAGCTCGTAGAGGCAATGATTCGGCCAGGAAAAAGGTAGTCATGCGCTATCGCCAGGCAATCGAATGGTCATCGTAATCGATGAATTGTCGGTTTACTAGCGGACTAGGTGCGAAGCTAACATGGCCACATCGGGCTCAAGACCGCCAATCGACGGCGAGATCGCCTTATGATCATCGAAAACCAGGTCGTAGCCACTAGCCAGCTGCATTAGCCATCCCGGACAGGTACTGACCCACGTTCTGCTGGAAGCGTCCGAGGACGCTCGCCTCATTGGCGCAGGACACCTGCTCGGAGTCGTAGGTGAAGTATTTCGCCTGATATTTCAACTTTCCGTAGTGCTCGCGAGCCCAGGACCTTCTCAGCTCCTACTCCTCTTTCCATCAACTTTTCCGTCCACTTCCAGTGACTCGTCTAAGCCTTCTGGCAGCGCGCGGCATTTTCCTTCGTTGACAGTGATTGACTTGTCCCATTTTTTCATCTGTCGCACCTGTCCAGGGCGCATAAGCTGTTTTCGGTCCTCGGCGAAGCTTGTCAGGGGAAAATACAGGGTGCACGCGTATGTGAGCAGGCAGTGCGAGTCGGTACGAATGTCCTTCTTTTGCAATGTTACGAAAGGGTGTGGATTCGGTTCATTGTGAGAAGTATGCATTTGCAGATGACTGTTGGAGGGTTGGACTTGGAAACCGAAGTCGGATAGCGTGTTGTGCGTATGGGATGCGAGAGGGATCAAAGGACAGACGCGGGAGGTACGACGGTTTCAGAGTGACTGGGATAGCAGATAAGACCGGAGAGGGGCCGTTCTAGGCATTGGAGTTTCAGTGGCTCCAAGTTGGCGATATATCTTTGCTCATGTTCCTCAACACCCTTATCTGTAAGCCTTCTAACATTCAGAACGATGTCCGGGTCAACTGGATGGTGAGCCCTTATTTTCTTGATGGCGAGCGCTGGTTTTCTTAGGCTTCATTAAAGCTGCAGGATCCGCATTTCGGGCGAGTCAATAAAAGACGAGGTTTGCGTATTGTCTAGCGCAGACGGGAATAGTCCTGGGTATGCCTGCATTTTGGACACCTCACAGTAACCACCGAGGGTGCGTATGCTGAATAACGAGTCGTTCTGGAAGACCAGTTTTGTTACTAAAGCCGGCAGCCAGAGCTTGTCCTTGTATGACTCTGTCGGATGCACACATGATCTCAGGCCCATCTTTGACGAGCGCGGCGGTCCCTGCGGAACAGCAATCAGTCGATGATGTATGCCATGTCCCCTTCGGCTGCCATTTTGATCTTCGTATATCGGAAATTCTTAACGAAGAAGGTAGTGAAATGAATTTTCACGACTTTGAAATCAGCTTCCAGGAAATGATGTCCCAAGACGAGATGGAAGTATTGGTGTCTGGAGTGAAATGAGAAGAATAACAGAAGAACGACCCCAAGACTCGGACTTCTTCCACGGTAAGACCGAGTAGCTTCATCTCGAGAACAAGAGGCTGCGATTCCCAAGAATGCCAATGAAGCCATGTGATGGTTGTGGGCATCGATTGGCATTGTTGGATAAGGAGTTTGTGCAAGCTAGAAGTGAAACGGTGTACGTTAACAAAGGGATGAAGCTGAACGATCATGGATGAATGTGCTAGTACATACCAGAGGTGATGGGAAGCGTGGAGGTTTGTAGTTGCGTGAGGTTTGGACTCCAGCGAATGGAATCCCGACCGTTACTGGCGAGAGTACAAAGCGCCAACATCACTGTGTCTTGGTGTTTGTAGGCGAACTCTGCGACGTTCAAGGTCGTGGAGAATCCGAGGCCTTGATGGTCTCACTTTTGTGAAAGACCATGACGACAGCGGTCTGTTGAACAATCAACTGATACCTCTGGTTAGTGGTCATCTCGTGGATCTCTTTGGTAATGCATCAGCCGCCCCCTTTAATGGAACCAACTTGACACCATTTATGCTTTCGATGACATGTGCTGTGGAACAACGCCTGAATTGAACCCCACCGAGGCGTCGGTATTCATCGATGTTAGTAGGTCCGAGTAGCGAATGTCGGATAGAGCTCGACACGGGCTCGTGACAGGTCGAGAATGCCAATATACCGATAGCAACCCATATGAGGCCCTAAGACCAGCGTGTCTTAACTGTCCACTCTCCTAGCTTCCTCAGGCACTCCATGCACGCCTCCTGTTCGTAGATCAGGACATGACCAGACATAGCACCTTCGAACCTATTCGACGTTTGTGCCATCACCGTTGACTCGCCTATCAGATGGTCCGTATCCTCAACTGTGGCATAATCCGAACTGACTTGTACCCGCCCATAACTGGTGGCGTTCATTCACCCCCACTCCAATTGCTGGCTTTCTTTTACGCTAGATGGCGGAGGCCACCTCCTCCAGCCCAAGCTTCCCCTCCAATGGTGTTCATCCTATTTGCCGCTCCAGGAACGCCAGAGACGGTAAGATAGTCACCGAACGGAGACCGAGAGACCACGTAAAAGAAAGCTTGAGATCTCCTGGGAGACTGTGCTGTCTCCTCGGAGCTAGAAGTGGATCGTAGTATGCAGTATCAGGTGTGAACTGCTCGAGTGAAAACAGGTCTAGCAGATGGCGTCCGCAGCATCGTGAAAGGGTGCCGTAAATAGGACGTGACCGCCGCCAGTCACGTATATTGACGCCATGGCAACGATTGTGGACGTCTTGCCATTGCCAGGATAGCCTTGTATCAGGACCAAAAGCCCTGGGAAGCTGCTCATCCTGTCCATGCATTTGGCCTGTCAGTCAGACCATCCCTGGATAGACAATGTTCTTATAACTAAGCTGTCTCCAGGCGTGCCACATGAGGCTGTAGGATGTCGAAGAGAACCCTCGTAGCCAGCTTTATTGTCCAATGTGATGAGAATGAATGAATGATGGATGGATGAGGGAGGGATGGGGAATGGATGAGGAAGAATAATGTAAAGTGTGTCACAGGGTGACTAGCAAAGCGGCCTCCGGCTCTCAAGTCGTCTTCCAGGAATTTTAGTAGGGGAAACATGCGATTTGTCGCTAGATGACCCCCGGACCTTCGAGACCGAACGGATGGTGAGCTTCAGTCACAAATGGAGGCTGTCACTGGTTTAAGGGGAGGGGGACAGTGTGGCCCTTTTCCCGCATCGCACTCGAAGGCCTGGCCGAGGAGCCCTACCAACTCCACAGACGGTCTTCGAATGATATTAGCGCAAGAAATTCCTCCCGGAATCCGGGTACGTCCATGTCGAAGAGGATTGTCTCCAACTCGACTTTCCCTTCGTCAATCGCTTTCTGTGCGGTTGCTGAAGGGGTACCAGTGTCGTGACGCGCCTTGGTGAACCTTGAACATGATATACATGGGCTTAACGGGGCACATCCGATAAGCACCTCGACTTCAGACCTTCTGCATTTGCCTCGTTGTGCGCCAGTCACCATGTACGCTATAGTCGATACCAACCAGTACCCTCACCGTGTAGCCCATTCGTTCAGTGCTTGAGCCCACTCGGAAACATCCCACACTCGACACCCCGGACAGGTTTTTGGTCCGCACGATTCTTGGACCCAGTTGGCTCCGGACAGGGTATAGCACATGGGTTAGTTTTAAGATGTTATGAATATCATGACAGGAGGGTACTCACGAGTTGCTATCAAGCTTTCCAGAATGTCCCAGCTTTCGCTCGGCCAGTGCGTGTGTTGCGTGCCCGTAGTCGAACGCGAATGTATCACCAACCCAGGTTTTAATGTCGTCAGGACCTGGTTTAAATACCCGAGGAGCTTAGCCCGTTCTTTATGCGAGACTGCGTCAAGAAGGTACAGCATACATGCTTGAACAGACACATCACCCGAGGGCACTAACTTTCCAATACGTCGTCCACAGACATGAGAATCACCTGTAATCAAGCACTTGATCCCAAGAACTGCCATTTTAGTTCCATGTTCGGCTCTTTCCGTTCCCGAATCGTTCGTCTAGTCTCGCCTTCAGTTGTGTTCCTTGCTCTTGGATGTCGATCGGTAGGCTTTTTGCGTATCGGGCCGCCTCGCCCCGTAAACCCGTTAGTATCGTGGTGGCGATTGAAGATGCATAGCTCTTGCCAGTCCCACCACCCACCAGGGCCATAAAGTAATGATATACCACATTTGATGGATGGTAGTGATGCATTGAGGGAAACATCTTCCACTTTGTTCAGTGAAAACTGTTCGCTGACCCTTTGGAGTCTGTAATCTCGAACAGCCGGCTCAAGATTCAGGGCTGTTTCGATATCCAAGACTGAGCCGTGGAGCGCGCAGGCGACGTTCCAGCAGTTCGATAGCCAGCTCACCTCACGAGGCTCTTCTGGCCTTTAGATATCCATGGACAAATAATTGATAAAAATGCGGCAGGGACAGGGGCAACTACTACTCCTCGCCGGCCCAGAAGCCGGTCCAGCCCTCCATCATTTCGTTGCCAAGCAGGGGATCAGAAGCTGTCTTCCTCGCCGCATTTAGCAAGAGGAAACATCAGCGGTTTATAGATCGTAACACCCTAAGCGACGGGTTGGTTTTCTCCCACCAGCAAAGGGAAGCACCTTTAACTTGCAGCCACCCATCGGGATCGGAAGGTCGTCAGCTCCGCGGACTCAGGACCCATTCGCAGGCGATGGAAACCCTGTCTGATATCCAGCTTGGTGAGGAGATTTGCCTTTGATACCCTCTCCAAGACCTCGCCAATTAGCGGGATAGGGCACCGATCCTTCCGCGTGAAGATGAAACCAAATATCCCGCGGCATCCTGAACCTGTTCTTCTTCATGTATGCATTGAGCCGCTTTCGATCCGAGATGCGATAACGTAGTCCAGGTAGTCCACGCAGAGTCATCTCGGCCATCGGAAGACACCGGAGGAACGAAGCCATCGATAGCCTTTCAAGAACAGGCGTTAGTATGATTCTCATATCATGTGGGAGAGTTAATCGACTTGCATTCCAGGAATACAACCCTTGGATTCCACTGCGCCTCGTTTAGAAACTTCTGTTTCAAGGATGCTTCATTGGCACCGCTCTCATGGCCAAGCTCAGGCAGACGCCAGACGACAATAGACTGGATCTTCTTCCATCACTCAAACGCATCGGAGATACGTATCGTTTTTCAGCTTGTCGGTGTTTCCGAGAATGCGTTCCCAATCATTTTGAGGGGTTATGGTCCCCAACTCCGCCGCTACCAAGGCAAGACACCATCGTCTTTAATTTATCTGGGCATGTACCAGCCCATCACTGAATGGAAAAGCCCATTCGTGACACACATGGTCGCTACTCAGGTATGCCCTGCTTCACTCGCAAATTTGGGCCATCCATCGCCGGAGATACCGTAATGAAACAGTCCCGGTATGGTCTCCTACCAGTAGGTAATGGCAGCTTCTTTGAACTTCTAGGGGCATGATTGATGATTAAAGCCCCCCAGAGCAGTCATAGCAAGTTCTAGGACCGGAACCCTATAAAAGGTCCATGGCCCCCAGTAGCAAGGTTGATAATAATATCGCTTCGCTTATCCTGGTGATTTAGCATAGGCTCGTCCTTCCTGGTTCCCTGAGACCATGTCTTTGCAAATTTTCTTACGGGTGGTCTCGTCTTCATTGAGGGCTTTGGTGGCGGCAGCCCTCACCTGCTGATCGACTTTCGGGCTTCGTCCTTCGGTGAGGTCTGTTGCCATCATGGGCTTTGTTTGTCGAAGTTTCTCCATGCGTGCTCGTTTTGCAGCACGACCGCCAGACTGAAGCAGACGGACTTCTTTGTTTTCTGTTCGTGCGGGCCAAGGAACACGGTGAGGGTCTGCAGTGACCTCTGGAAATATTTATAGGCTCGTGAGTATGTCGCGGGATATTATTATGACCTGCACTTGGTAGTACCAAGAGGGTAGTAAAGGAAGGTAATCAGCATTCTCTTGTTAGTTAACAGCAGACAGACGGTATTATCGTTTATAGATGCGGAGATGATGTTCCGAGTCCCATGGATGTTTCAAATCGACTTGTTGTGATTGCTACCGAGGCCATGAAGCAGACGGATCTTTTTCCCCAACCACGACTTCACGGCCTGGATTGTGTTGTCTCGCAGCACAACCTTGCATGCAGCGCCGCCGACAAGGTGAAAAGTCGGGATCGCGCCCAGTGCGTTTGCAACCGCGGTTGCAGCTGTGGCGCCAGTTAACAGCATATTGCCCCCACGCTCCTCGACACGCTTGTTATAAAGCCCATATTCTGAACGCGAAAGTTCTCATCCAATTAAACAACTCAGGGTGTTCAGATTGCAACTCCGCGGCAGACACGTTCTCGATTAGGGACCTCCTAATCGATGGCCCGAAGAGGTACTCCCCTTTATCGTCCTTTTCGAGGACTTCCTTTATCCTCCGCGTCAGAAAGAAGTCGGCTAAACAGCACCGGATCATCAAAACGTTCCGCAACTGGAAGGTCGCAATTGTCGGACAGCTCCAGCGGGCTCACCTGGTACCGGAGGAGGAACCCCCCTTGAGTGAATCGTCCGGATGAATCCACGGGTGGGAAACAACAATGTGTGCAGGTGACAGCAATGCTTTCTCGACATCGCGTTGCCACCATGTAGCTGCCCTGCCGGTAATACAACGTGTACGCTTCATAGCCTTATCGATGATGAGACGCTCAGTTTGATCATCTCGAACCTTGAACTCTAGCCCTTTTTCGTCCTTTCCATGTTTCGCCTACGGCGATTATATCGGCCGGGTAGCGGTTTGAGAAATACGTGCCAAGTCAGTGAAGACCTTGAATGACATGGACCTTTGGCACACTGGCGTAAACCTCGTGGTTTCAGTAATCTTTTCCGGGGCGTTGTCTGAAGCGAAGTTTTTGACGACCAGTCGTGCCTCTTATACGCCGTCTACCTTAATTTTGTACACCCAACGAAGTGCAAGAGGTCTACGGCGACGTTGGCGATCTATCACGCGGATGAGGGAGAATTAGCACTCCGAACTTTGGGAAGACATGACGCCACTCACTTTGATGGTATGATGAAGACTAACTTGCTGAAAGTTGGAGACCAGGCCTCAGTTGGATTGTTGATGCTGGAGGACCCGTAGAGCGCGTTGAAGCCCTTCAAAGGCAGCGTCGTCGAACGCTAGCCCAACCTCAAACTGGGTATACTGCGCCGCAGGAAAGAAGAGGAAATCCAGGCACTAGGGTGCCCGTAGCATCATACCCAGTAACCACTAGGCGAGTTGCTAGAACGTAAGGAGGGAGTCGAACCCGTTATCTCCGCCTACAACTCCGTTGTCCTCGTGTTCATTGTTATCAGCTTCAGAATCGCTATCGTTTTCCTCGGTACAGGTATCGATATTATTGATTGAATTGGTTTGGTTGTGGTCACCATCATTTGCTGAATTGTGTCTGGTTCCCGAAGGTCCAGCTATCCTATTAGTAGCAGAAAGTGATATTTCGCTTCTGGGATTTCTTAAACCGTAGGAACAAGAGTTGGACGAAGGTTTCAACGGGCAATCGACGATATGGCGAAATAGAAAGAGGTATCAACGAAGCGAAGGGTGAGCCGGCCAAGGCTCCGGTTAGGTTTCGAAACACGGCGGTCAGTAGTAGCAGCGTGTAGATCTGCTACTATCATCCAGGGAACTTAGATCAGCATCATCATTGTCACTGGGTTTCGGATCGGGGGCCGCGCCGTCGCTTCGGGCCACGATATAGTGCTTTTCCGGGAACTGTTGATTATCGGTGCCCCAGAACTTCCCAGCACCGATAACGTTGTCACCACAGCCTGATCATAGGCGTAGTCCAAGCTCGCGGACGATGATTTTCGTCAGAGTCAGGGTCAGACCAGAGGAATCTACACCCCTATCCTCCAACGTAACGAAGATTCTCGAGACGTTCTATCCCCGCAAGAACGACTGAAAAGAATGTTTTGTCGATGTTTCGAACAGCGACCCTGACCTTGCAAATAGTTGATCAGGATAGATGGAAATCGGTAAGAGGTGAGTCTGGTTATTTCCAGAGGATGTAGGGAAAACGCCCTCTATCCGTGGAAGATGCATGACGGCGATCAAGGTCCTTCTAATACCCGATTCCCACCGACCGAAGTGGAAGTCTTCGACTGTGTTAAACCTCTCGACGGTAATTCGTTCAGTTGGAGAGCTGGTAGGTGGTGGATCGGCTTCAATACGCGTAGCTTGAAAGAGTAACTCGTTGGATTGACGCAAGATTGAAGTTCGCGCAGTCGTTATTTCTCCGAAATGTTATCCGCGATATCCCTCATCTTGGAGCCGCGGCTGTTGTCTGGGTCATACTAGACATTGTGGATTGTGCAACTCACCGAGAGAATCCGTGTGAACTGGATACCAATTTGAGTCCGTTTTTCGTATATCATGGTCTCATCTCGAACGAAGTTATCCGGGTGAAGCTCAAGCAGGTCATCAGCACACCGAGTAGCCAAGTCGCGATCAGGATCACTCATTGAACTGACTCCAACGGGCTCTCTGGCGATAGCCGAATGGTAACTATCAGAGGGATGATAAGGGTCCTCCCCCACAATCCTCTCTCTTTGCTGCTAGGATACACTTACGTCCTTTACATCCGCTATCCAAACCCAGACATGACAAGATGAACATAACCATCATTCACGGACTGGATAAGGGCCCTTGCGAACTAGACAAGGGCGCAAGCGATGGGCTGTCGACGGTTTGCTAGTGACTAGTCGGGGCGGCCTGAAGGTATCCTCGCCAGGTGCCCCCATGGTCAAGGCGGAGGCATGTTACCACATATATCCCTCTTCTTGCACTCTGCAAGTTTGCTATCATCCAAGATGCACATCCCTCCACATGAGACACGTGCGTGGTTGACCTAACATGTCTCTCGCGTGAACTTCGAGTACTCATAGAACGAAAGCAGCCCTGAAACTTCCTCCCATTAGAGAAGGAAGGAAGAAAAAGAACGTCCTCTATCGTTATCACCCATTCTTCTGTGACCCCGTCTTCGATGCGATACGAGCCGATGCCGTTGCAAATCCCAGTAGTTAGCCCACTCGTCCTGCCGGACTTGCAATACCACTCGTCTTTCGCAAGGGGGCCGGCCTGTTTCATTTTTCTCGGTTTGATTGTGGCCATGATGAACCGGACATCAGAAGAATCAAAGTACCCGCCACACATATGTTTACTGCATGATTGTGTGAAAATTTGCAGGAACATAGATACAGTCCGGCAAAGATTTTGCTTCCTGAGCTTCGACGCTTTCTGACCTCCGACAGAAACAACTTTCGCCTGTTCCTGTTTCAGGGCGCCTGCTTTGGACACCGCGTTCGTCACTTACAAAAACTTGCTCTTGCTCTTGCTCTTCGTGGACTGAACCGGCGAGGAAGTTGACCGTCAATCTAGACGCTATTTCGCGCGGGTTCCATGTCTGGCTGTTGTAGGTGTTCGCCACTTCTGTCTCGAAGTTCGTCCATTGCCGCAGGGAGCCTGCAGTGTCTGTATGAATCCAGCAATGCAATGCAACTGAGGTCGTCGACTGCGTTGTATTCCAACTGCGTGGTTTGGCGTAACGCCCAAGGATACTCACGAGCAGTACTATTTATCTTGCTGGCCCGACTTTCTCCACCGCAACATGAGATCCCCATCGTTGTCTTCTGGTGTCAGGTCTAATTCGGTATATATAACCGCGCCATCACTGCAGTCGTGGTAGTTTTCTTGCAGGGCATGGCATAACCTCGCTTGCTCAGTCGGCAGACAGCCACAAAGGCAGTATCTAGGCCGCTAGTCGCTTAGGGGAATGCCTTGGAGGCGACGCTTCTATGCTGCCAGGTCTGATCCGGGATCGGTAATGGTTGCAGAAGTCCGGGGGCAGCTCACGGTTATGCTTAGAGCTCCTGAAGGCCAAGCAGTTGTCGATATACTTGCTGATAGCTTGCCTCCATGAGGGCCAGTAGTACCGCGCTCCTTATTTTGTTGATTGCCGCCTGGATCTTGGGTTCCAGCGATGTATGGTGCTGAGCCGTGTTTCGGGAGGGCCTTGATTGCGGAATTATTGTTGAACCACCTGCTTTCGACGAATCCTGAAACAGGATCCACGCTGTTTGCTTGACAGGTTGGCGGAGCCAGTGGTTATTCTGATTCTGATTGCTTGCTTGAAGAATGGGGGTCCCTCAATCAATACAAAATCCGGTCCATCGTGGTTGTAATGTGCGTGTGGTCTATACTGCGCGAGGCGTTGGACGTTGGGTACGGAGCCTGTTTAACGATTGCTTGGAGATCCGATCCACGGAGCTTGGCTGGTGATGACTGTAGATTCTTCCCACAGTAAGTGGGAACACTTCCGGTCATTGCTTGTGGTGCGGCGCAGAGACGGATATAACGCGTATCTTGGAATAATCTTCTAGAATATGTTCACCCTTGCGGTGCGAAGATATCCTGTCTCGTCGACCAAACTTACGATATTGGCTTGCGTAACTTCATCCTAAAGAACTCCTTGTGCGCGAGACCCTATTCCGGGTCCTGGAAGGCCTCGTTTGTTTGCGCAAATAGGGCGGCGGCTTGCGTTACCGACGCCCAAGGGAGCGTCGGTAAATCGTTGTCCGTCAGGATGGATGCTTGACCACAACAGAGGAATCGGCGACAGGGGATGAAATCAAATCGGCACAGTATCGGATTTCTTGTCGGCAAGCGCAATCAAGGTTGGCTTATAGGATTCTGCTGCCACGAAATGACTAGGAAACTGGATTGATAATGTTAGTACCACTGAAAGAGAACATGCCTCTATGGATAACTCACATTTATCGGATCTTTGTCTTTGTCAAAGACACATCCTTCAATGGATTCAATTTGACCGGACGGGATTTGAGACAAAAGAGCCATGTCAGCGTCACGCCAATTGTAGCCGTGCTCCGTGGTGTTTGTGTCCTGTCATATCGAAGTCCCAACCTGAGTCTGTCGCTATAGTTCCAGGTACGAAGTACTCCAGGGCACGGGACCCGGATACGTGCCGTCTGCTTTTATCTTATAGACCCAGCGTAGAGACAGAAGTCTATGGCGACGTTCGCGATCAATTTTACGAAAAGCACCGTTTCGGAGATGCTTTTGCATTTCTTTATGATTCGCAACTCGCCACCTAGGTATCTCAAGGCATTTCCTTGCGTCGGCATAGCTGGACAACTGCGTCCGCCATGGCCATCGCATGCAGGAGTGTCGTCGCATCACCGAATGTATCGGCCAGATGGGATGCCGGATCCCACCGTGTATTGCGAGGCTGAGGACAGTGGTGTCCAATATGCAAAGCATCGAAACGAGCGAAGTCCCTGCGATTTTCCAGCGACCATCCCGTATTTCCTTGTATCTTTGCTCAATGTATCCCTCCGCCTGGTTATCGTAGATAACCCTTTTGTTCGGGGGATCGGCCATGAGACGTAGGAATTCGGGATTATCTCTTTCCAGGGGATGTGCGTCGCCCAGACCAGACCTGATCCAGCAGCAAGATCCTGCATACCTGATCGGTATCAGACTCGCTACTATCGGACTCGGACTCACCAGCATCGGGGCGAGCGACCACAATATGGGTAAGAACCGCAAAAGCCATCGCAAGTCCCACTGCCGGGGCAGAGGTAGGACTGACATTTCCGGCAACAAGGATTGCAAAGGTGTATCTTGTATCTTTGTCACCCGCTGATAGCATTCGAGACATAACTGTCGTAGGTTTGCAGGATCCTCTTTCTCGCTCGCAGTCCCTCTGATTTTCCAGCGACCATCCCGTATTTCCTTGTGTCTCTGGTCAATGTATCCCTCCGCCTGGTTATTGTAGATAACCTCTTTGTTCGGAAGATCGGCCATGAGGCGTGAGAAATGGGGATTATCTCTTTCCAGCTCCTCGTATGCTTGTTGCCAGTGGAAAGCTGTATTATGGGGTCAGGGTAGTATATTGGTTGAGGAACAACGAGGGTACAACCGTCTTGTAGCATGTGTGACTCGGCAAGATGCCTCATCAGCTGAAATGTTGGTTCTTTGAAATGTTTAGCGGATCGTCGATATCAACGGCTGTTATTCCAGGCCCGTTGGATCAAGGCCATGCATGCCATCCCAGGGCCGTTGAGAGACATGTGATTAGACGGAAAATGTCGCGATTGGAGGACTCCATCTGTCTCTCTGGCCTGAGGACACTGGGCGTATATCGGCTTAGTCTTGCGCCCAGGGTCCAAGGCTGCAGGGTAAGAGATCTCGGAATCTTGTGCGTGGTCCTCGTAGTCAACCTTGTTGTTTCGGATCAGCAAGTAAACCACAAGTGCCTTAACAGCGCCCCAGAACGATGTATCAATCAAGGAATGCGCGCTTCAGCGAAGATGGATACTATCTTAACAATTCGGGAAGCGATGGGCTGAAGACCGTGAGTTATAATATCCCCCCTACTTATGCCACGAGGAACGATGCAGAGCAAGATCCTGGGCCTGAAGGCCCGCCCGATCGAACGCAATGGTCTCGTGGAATTGTCGGGTTTCTTGGTGTGTCTCGTTTCCATCAAAACCCGAGGCCTTGGCTGTCGAGGTATTTGGGATTGAAGGCTTCTTTAGGCTTCGGCACCCCTGGCCGGGCACGGGCACAGGCACACGCGGAACAGGACTAACCACGATGCCGGTACCTAAGCCAGCGGAAGATTTTCTTAATAGTCTGGTTGTTTTGATGATCCGCTGTAGATTCCCGAGCATCGGTCAAAGGCTAAGACAATATAAGTCATCTGCACCTCAAGCAAGGCATCTGCTTAACAAGCCCATATCTGACTATGGAACGACACGCTCCCGACAGAGAACTAACAGGTGGCAGCACATGAGCGTGTGAAGTCGAAGACTCCTTCGGGGAACAGGATGGATAGCAGGGATCAGAGCTTCGGGCACTCCGCTATTAAGTATCAGGCCACCCCCAAGCGGTTCTTCGGCATACCATATGCCTTCGCCAGGGACGTTGCTGCCCAAAACAAGGAGAATCCCTGATCCTAACGGATGGAGTACTTGCGTGAGGAATCGACGTAGGTTCGGTTGTTCCCCACCTTTGTGATGAAATAACTCTAACTTCAGAAAAGTTTGTTAGGATATACATTTTCGCAAGACGAGCAGAGGGACATAGTTGCAGCCAGTGGCGCTGTAACGGATTTGAACTGTTCCACGACCTCGCTATGCTTCACGGTTGTAAAGCGCAGGAGTCAACGCATCCGGACGGGTCTGACCAAGGACTTGTCAATTGCCCTTATGCGAGTGCGTGTCAATCGCGAGGTACTTCACGAGAGTCTTTAACATGGATATATCATCCTTCTGGTTGATAATATAAACCAAGGACGCAGTAAGACAGTCCAAGTAGTTCCTCGCGAGATAAATCAGATCGTATTGGTCATGCTCCGTCGCAAAACTTGTTTTCCTTTTGTTTGTAGCCATGATTCAGGTGTAGAGACTGGTTTGGGTGACAACTTATTCGGGGATCAAGCGTCCCAACACCGCCGCCACCCTGTCGGTAATGAAAAGACGTAACAACAATATGGCAGATTTCCGTTCCGTGTCATTCACAATCATACGTGGCAAGTCAAGAAAATCAGACTCGTCACTAAAAAGCCCAGGTTGATCTTCGACGTTAATAGTATGATCACTGAGGAAATAGGTGAGACCCACGGCGATACACTGTTGTTTCGTGACCTTAAGATTTAGACAGGCAACCTCCCTCGCAATTTTAGCATTGTGCAGGGCATATTGTGCGCGTAAATGGGATATCCTGAGATGGAGCTTTTCGGATTCGACGCTGAGTTGACATGATACTTCTGGGAATGTCCCGGTTCTGGGGCAGAGTCAGTACCTTTCCATAGAAAGAGGGGTTCCTCTGCGACGGTCGTACGCTTTGTCACAGACCTGATAAAATATCAATTAGAATCCGAAACCTCCAATCACCTCTGTCAACAGTTGGTCGAGGTAGATTGGACAATGGCTTACTTGAATTCGTCGATTGTTCCCCCCTTATGCTGTTGTCAAACGTGTACTCGTACTCGTACACGGCTAGGGGAGCTTTATCAAGATCCATAAGTTCCCGAGAATATATCAAGTCCACTAAAGGCATTAAATCTGCGATTTCAGGCTCAAGGAACCTTTCGTTAACAAGGTGTTTCCTTAAACCAAGCCTCTCCAGCCCTTTCCAGGCGGAGTGATGAGCTGAAGTCTGACGATCGAGTAATAGTGATCCTATTTCTGCGCCAGCGGTTGCTTCCTGCTCGCCAAGGAGAGATGGTGAAGTAGGTCTTCGCAGAGCGCGACGGGGTGCAACGCTGGATTCATCGGTCGACCTCGAGGAGCATGGACATTCGTTCGCTATCTTTGTGATTCAAGGCATCGAGCCTAGGGCGTTCCTGATTAGTACTCTCAGAGCTCGTTGCTAGACCCATCGGCAAGGTCTTTCGACACGTATCGGGGGGAAAGCGTGCGCCAACGCCTCACAAAGGTCTGACAAAGATCTCTGTCTCGGTTGATGTGGTCATCGTAATTGATTGACTGCTAGTGCACCAGCGGACTAGGTGCGAAGACCGTCGTCTCAGCATCGATCTGTCTATCCGATGCAGCAGGGGAAGCCGGCTCCGGCTGCGGCTCCGTGATGTTCTCCGTATTGAAGCCATCTGAACCACAAGGAGAACCAGGTCCGGTTGAGTTACAAACCCAGGGAAACGAGGTTCGGCGGGAGGTGGCTTCGGAGTCTTTGCCCCTTTGAATGGCCACAGTTGTAGCCATACAGGCCCATAACAGGGATGGTCAGATGCTGGAGTTTCGAAAATTAGAAAGCGGCGAGCAAAAGGGCTCGACCCCGAAGGAAAGGGAGGCCTCCGGGCGACTTCAACTCTGAGACCAGCGTGGCGTCGAGGCGAGCCCTGGATATCACTTGCATGTGCCGGTGAGCCCTGTTGCTGTTCAAGGCTTTGCTTCTGTCTGTCGCGAAGCCTCTGTCGGTCCTGTCTGCGTTGCTGCTTCTTACCTCGATCGAGACGGCGAGCACATCTGGATCCGCCACAGCCTGAGTGTGTAGGGCGCTGTTATAAAGATACCGCTGAATAGGGCCCAGAGTCTTCGTGCCATCCGATGCTGAGTTGTAAACATTACTGCCCGTGGGTGTTTTGCTTAACAGCTGTCGTAGAGCGACCCGAACGGTCTTTTAACACAGCTTCATCAAATTCCAGTCCATTCTGGACGACTCAGGTATACTGCTCTGGAAAGACAGTATAGCTGTCAGGCTGGGAGAATTAGCTTTGAATATTTCACTGCTCCAGCAAGCGCCGCCCAAGGTGAGAATAGGCTTTAATACACGCCACATTCCATTGTGTGACTTGTCTGATGTTCGTCCAGTTGTATTAGGTGTTCTTGGTAGCTCAACTACCAAGCGCTCGGCGACCATATCATCCAGGGAACTTGAATCGCAGCGGACCACGATAAAGTTCTTGCGTGGATACTGTTGATGAAGAGTATCCTGGAACTTTTGTGCGATATGATCGACGACGGGATACTGATGACGTCGTCACAAGGGTGGTCACCTGTGTAACGAAGTCCAGATAGCCTCCATGAGGATCTTCCCAGGTTAATGCGTTCGAGATTTGTTTGAGTCTGATTGCATGTAATCTATCCAGCACGGTTAACATTGCATCGCATAGAAACAGGCTTATAGTAGGGAAAGGGCCATTACTAACACTTCAACGCTGATGACGATTTTCTGCAGTTCACTTTGCAGGATAGGAAGATATAGCTTGGCCGTCGCCGGAAGTTTGCGAGACTGGAGGAAGCTATCAAGCTGCAAGTTACATGTTCGAAAGCGCTTGACAATCGCCTTGATCTTAATCGAGGCGCCTCTGTCGTTGCCGCTGAAGAGTCGAGACAGACCCAAAGACAAGTCGCGAACATGGGGATCACATAGAGGGTGGTGATGAAGGACTGCATGGTCCTTTCGATTGGAAAAGGACCGAGGTAGAGAGATGGAGCGATCGAGACTGAGAAAAGTCGAAGTAGCAGAGGACAATCAGAGTTGGCAAGACACACCCGTTAGGTAGCTGAGGCTAAAGACCGAAAATGATTATCCCCTTGCCCAGTGGGCTAGAAGCCTTGAGTACTTCTCCTGATACCTGGGTTGGAATGTCAACGTGAGTGATTGACTCCAACCCTGAAGTCAATCAACCGAATTTGTTGTACCTCCGACGACTGAAGGGTACGCATTGCTCCAACATCTAAACCTTTTGACAGTACAAAAATGCTCATCACACCGTCTACTTCCAGTAGAGAGCCAAACGTTAGTAACCTCATCTCAACAACAGACAGCGAACAAAGATGGCGGAGTAACGGGTGGTATGTTCGAAGTAATTCTTGGTTGGAGCTGGTCATTCTAAAAGGGATCAAAGCACGCTTCGCTGTACTGTCGGAGTCTGTCGCTAGTCAGGGTTGATTCACGATCGATTTCGAGGGTATGCATCCGCCAATCAAGTTCCAACTCCCTGTCGTTGGAATCCTCTGATGGGATCGATCAAGGGTCATCGGGAAACCAGTCATCGCCTCCGTCTGGCAACTCGTCCACATGTCCATACCTGCTATTCCTGTCGTTCGCCACGTTGTTACGTGCGAATGTGGGTTTCCTGGCGCCATTTCGGTATCGAGCCTTTCAAGTATACGCAAAGGACTTCCAGACAGAGCTATGGCAGGACTGACATCGCTGAGAATGAACGGTGATACTCCCTTCTCCGCTAAACTCAATGAAATTAGCTCTGCGACTGCTGAGATCAAGAGCCGGGCCGGTCGCCTTCCTCTGCCTGAGGCTTTTCACGATGAACCTTCTGCACATTCCTATTTGTATCGTTCACGACGGGCGTTCCTTTGTCCACCTAAGGTCGAGACGGAGCTGACTCTCAGCATCCTTTTACATCGGTCGGCCTCATATTAGGCAGAGCTCTGAATTCAACAGATGCAGGATGCTGCGATACAATGGACGGATCCCCTAGCATCCACAGCTCTTGTAGCTGTGTATTGGCTGGCGAAGGGACTGTAAATCTTCTGTAGTATGCACCTTGAGCTTGGCGGCCTTTGCTATCAATAGTAGCATCATCTTCGAGCTTGTGATAGAGTAATCTCAGGGATATCGAGCTCGTCTATACAGGGGTCGCACTCGTCCTCGTGCTCGGTTATTATCTGTTGTAACGGGTTAGGGTTAGGTTTAGAAAGCAACTCAGACAGAGCTATGGCACAACTTACCTCGCTAAAACAAGGGCAAAGAAAACGATAAGAAAACAGGAAAGAAGATTCCGGTGTTTCGCTGCTGCTGTGCACGCTCATCCTTACAAGCGCGTGGAATTGAGTATTGAACCCCAATCCAGTCGAGACAGTATCCAGATGCCTATAGCTTGCCGGCGCATCTGCGCCACGGCTTCAAAGAGCTGTGTTGTTATCGCCCGTTGGCATATTTCTCAGACCGACCCTCCTCTGCCACCGCAATTGGGCCCAGCCACCAAGGGGGGGAACAATTGAGGGAAGATTGATGGTTGATAGGTGCATCACGGAGAGCTTTCTCAGACGTGGAGACTTGTCTCGAGTGGTAGGAACTTGAGTGTAGACATGCTAATTACTTCGTGCTCTCGAGGAACACGACATGAACCGCCTCGTACCTATAGCATCTGTCAGTCCTGGCTTCATCATCATTGCAGTAGTACAACAGGAACTCACGCTGCTGTTCCTCCCATCGCTACCCGGGGGCCGATAGTTGTTGCAAATGACAGCCACACTTGGCACAAAATGATGCACGCCGTGATTGTTGGATACCATCCATAATGTCGCTCAAAAGCTTGAATGACAAAAAGTAGGTGAATTTTTCCCACTCTAGTATGACCGCGGCAGTCGGCCCGTCGGACCCCCCAAATACGCAACCTGCGTCTCCATGTTTTCCGCCTCCACAAACTGCTTTAGCAACTCAATCGGGTATTGACTTCCTGGACGCGACTTCCATGATCTTGCCATTGCACGGTCCCATTTCTCTCGAGGCTGTTTGTAGGAAAGATACGTCCAAAGAGGAGGTACTGGATATGGCATATGGATGTTGTCGTGCAGCATGGACATCTGTCTGCTCGTCCAGCCCTAACTGAGTTGTGGAAGATGGAAGGAGGATGCGGTGCCCCGAGACGACCACTTCGACAAGGCTATTTGAAACCCTTTCCTTTGACCTGTGAGCCCTGATAGACAAGGGCTGAACCCTGCGGCCGCAGACAGGTTGATACTTGAAGGGTGACGAAGATTCGCGAGCGAGGTTTCGCAGACTTGGAGGACTTGTCTCGATTGTTTCCCGTTCACCGTAGATTTCTGGCATTGTTGAGTCTCACACGTCGGCACGGCTGTGGGCCTGCGTACGAGCGGTGACACTGACATCAAGTTGAGACCAAAGTATCTTGTGGCAGTAGCCTGACCAGTATCAGAATGGTCAAGCATGCCGCCACTTGTCAGCTGGTGTAACTCGCCGTTGAGGGTTAAACCCAGCTCTGGTTCGCACAGCGGAGACAGACAGGGAATTGTATAACGAAGCACCTTAGTAGTATCCCCCTCCTTGGTTTTGTGATTAGCTCTCGATCGCATGCTTGCGCCACGAGGAAGTGTGCCAGCAGCCTGGTTATCGTTCTGGCCCTTCGCTGCCGTGAGGGGTGATGAAGTTGTTATACTATAAAATGGTTAACTCTGTCAAGCCCTGCAAGAATCTTCTCTTACGGGTACGGTTGTCCAAGCGCCGCTTAGCAGGTACAATATGTCATCCTTACTCTCGAATTCGGTCGTCTGCGCGTATCGCTCAGCTGGGATCTGAGCTGCGCTTATTTCTTTGAAATATGGATCATAGTTGATTTTCGGCGTGAACGTCCCTCCGATCATGTACCCTGGGTTCAGGTTCAGGTCAGTGTCAGTGTCATACAATGAAAGGGGTTAATAGCTACAGCAGTACTCACACCGGGCACCTGGGTTCCGGGTCAAGACAGAGTGCATCGTAGGGTAGGGGCACGTGAGGCTTAGCGCTTGGAACAGCGTATCCTGCTGCGATTTGTATCTCCTCGGTCCAGTCAGTCATCGCAGTCTCCTTCGTCGACGGGTCGGCCGCGAGGGTAGTCGGACTCGTCGCCGGAATGGTAGTAGTAGTCGGTGAGCAACGCCAAAGTGTGTCTTGTCATGGGAAACATAAACTAAGATGTTTCTGTACACTTCAGTCAACATATTCCTCAGATTGCGTTTAGTATCTGGTGATGGCTATCTGCTCGATGGGACTTGAGCAATCCGGGGAAAGGCCAGACTGCTGATCGCGGCCGATTCCCTGAAGGGACGGATTCATGTTGAGGGCCGGTTCCAAGAGGACGACGCGGCCACATGCGCTCAGGGGTCGTACCAGGAGGCTGAGAGATATATTCTTGTGGAAAGTCATTACTGTTCAGTTGTAGGCTTAGCCCTTGCGCGCCCACGCCGAATGTTGTACCCTTGTATGCGTCTTTCGGATACGGTGCTATCCAAGCCGTGTCTACCGTCCTTGTTCCAGATCGACACTAATACCGAAACGACCAATCTCGTAGGGAAGATTGCCACCGTTCAGTCGGGTGTGGCCGACTGCCACGACGATAGTGGACCGTCGGATTTTCTTACTGTTATGGACACAGAGAGCACGAGACAGCATTGATGGTGCATGGCAGGTTTTCCATTCCGGGGACGTTCCCACGATCTTGGCTTTCATGTTCTGGATGGTGGGGTGGTTGAAAGGAGGTCCTTTGCTTTGCTGTCGTACATCCCAATGCCGTTTCCGCCGAATGTCTGGCTAACAAGCAATCAGTATTATTAGCTAGGAAGCTACCAGCTATAGGGACAGTGTGAACTAATAATACTTACTTTTCTGCGCCTCGGTATGCAACTTGGCGCGCTGCTCCATGGGTGGCACGCCTTTCGGCCTTCCGAGAACCGTCTTCCTGCCGCTGGGACGGCGGCGAGGCAGGACTCATCACCCACTCTTCAATGGTTACTTTTCGCTTTCGCTGGTGGATTTATTTTGAGAATCTGGGAGAAGTCTCCCGTGGGCTGGGCTGCGGGATTGTGTATCGCATTGAGAAAGTTGTGGAAGTCAATTGACTGATTCAGCTCCATCTTGGGGCAGAAGACACGCTTAGAGTGACCTGCCCATCTGATTTCTGCAGCCAGAACTCAATGTCCTGAGGTGGCTCTTCAGTGCTCTCTTCCAGCACGCGAGTTGCATGATTGACAAGAGGTTGTGCACCAGCGAGGGGGCGTATCAGACCTTGAAAGCCGTAAAGTACCAATATCGACATCGGAACTGCGATCTAAAGGCGTAAATCGATATAGCCATCCCACTGTTTGGAAGACTCCGTCGGTGGCCGTAGAAACGGGCAATCTGAACTGGGTGAAGGTGTGGAAGAAGCTCTTCAAGTTAGCCATATAGGTGCAGGCTTGGTTTGGTCTAGGGGGTTACCACGCAGCTAGCAAAAGCTGCTTTCAATCTTGGGCAAGGTTCCGGATCCAGGATTCTTCGGGGTCGTTAAAGGCTGGCACGAGCCGGGGGTAACTTGGGTTCCATGATGGTTCCTGGCGGGTTATACCAATGGTATGCAAGCGAGGCCAGGCGTAGACGATCAGGACTAACGGACCCTGTTTGCGGAAGCCGTTGGCGTTTCCATTGTAAAGAGTTACCTGCCCTACTCAGCTGCACGCCCGGTGGCTTCTGGAGGAGGATGTAATGTAGGTACCCCCCAGGTCCCAATCGCCACAGCCCCATATAATCTTTGGGATGTGTTCGTGGTGGCTAGACAATAATCTTCGAATTGATCGATGGCCCCTTGCCACCCAGCCGGGGTATTAAGAACTGGGCTCTTACATTCAAGTAAGAAGATTTGGCTTTCGGTGAAAGCCGTGATCGGAATCGGAATCTTCTCGATATTCGCACCTGCTAGTGCGTGCTTGTCTAGGCCAATGTTGCCTAGTTCTCCAAGGTATTCATCCCTTCCAGACACCATAGTAGGAGTGCTGTGCTGACAAGGTAATCCATCTTGACAACACAACCGACTGGCTATTGACCTGTTCAAGGTATCGTGCGGTGAAAAGGCCGTGTACCAGTCTAAAACGGGACCCGTGAGCGGTTAGATATCGCTAATAATTTATCTGTAAACAGAATAAGCTTGACGATATCCGTGAATCGCTTTCGGATCGCTTTTGAGCAGCGTATAACAGCGGTGTTTTAGCATCGGGGCCGGCGATGTTAGGATTAAGTACAATGCATCCGGCAGGAACTGTGATATGTGAGGGCGCAACAGAAAACCATTTTCAATGCCCTGCACAATTACCTGGGGGAAACGTCAACGAGATTTGGTTAAATGGTAGGTGGATAGCAGGTAGATGATAGGTAGATGGTAGGTATATGATCTGGGGAGCTTTAAGTCAGCTAAGTCCCATATGTAAAAGAGAGCAATCATCAAGGAAAGAGACGGATTTACCACCAGGGCGTAAAAGATGGTCACTCCGAGGGTCTGCTTTAGTCATATGGGGCGGTAGATTTAGAAGTAAAGATGGTGAAAGGTGTGATTCTGCTTGTGGCTGTTGTTACGTATACTGTGATGTGAAGGTAGCATCACATCGCACCAGCCGGTGGTAAAGAGCCTATTATGGCCGCCTGATGGCGAGCATGGCTGTTGGAAGATGTTTCGGGACTGTCATCTGGTGACCCCCAAAGGACCGCGGAGTAAGGGAGGGTCTTCATTCCCAGTCAGTCAACTGAAAGCATGCCTTGGTATCCTGGAGGGGGAAGAAATACCCTTCGACTACCCGCGACATGGCACGGAAACCACATCTTGGTGATCTGCCTCGCTGTACCTATCGGGTGGTTCAAGCAGTTTTGCCTCCATAGCAGCCGGGCCGGGTCTTTATCGATGACATTCTGGTTATGAATCGCTGATAGGGATTCTTTGATCTTGCGGATCGATGTAATAATTCTTCTCAACGGGATCTATAATAGTTAGGAATCTAGCTGTTGTCTTGCGCCTGACTTTGAAAGGCAGGAAAGGAATGCTTGGGTTTACTATACCTGAATATTCATCACCATCGGATTCCAAGTCGGTTCCGTCGGTACTCTTATCTTCGTTGGTGTCAAACTCCCCATCTTCCTCAGAGTCGGTATCACTGGGTACTGATATAACGTCGTCATCATGCTCTGCGGCCGTCTTCGAGGGGGGTTCAATGGGAGTGTTCAAGTGTTGATCTCTGAGGGGATTTTCCGTTGCAGCCGGTGTATCGCTTCGGTTTGGGTTTGATCTCGACTGATCGGTCGACCGGTTGGGCTAGAAGTGTTTGGGGAGGGATTCGTGGGAGGCTCTTCTGTATCGCCTTTGTGGAGGGTTTGATCTCGACTTATCGGTTGACCGGTTGGGCTAGAAGGGACCAGACTATTTTGATCCATCCAAGTCCCTAAGTGCTATGCCAAGAGCTATTTCGCCTGGGCTTAATACCATCATATGTTTGAGATACGTGGCAGTCGATGGCCATATTGCGCAAGAGGATGCTGAAGCATGGCTTGAGTGCACCTCTTCCTCCGGTGGTGGTTAAGCACCTGAGTGTCTCGTCCGTCTTAACAATAATAGCCACCGCTAAGGGTCGATCTGTTAGTGGCCATTACTAAAAATGAGAAGTATCACACACACTCTCGACCCCAGGCCAACTGTCTCCATACGCCTTGATCCATGCTTGTTTCTCCTCCCGAATATTGTCCCAGAGACCTTCGCACGAACGAGGGCCAAGGACTATCCCGCTTGCAAACCAAACGGTCACTTCTCAGTTTCTCGAGCTCTCCTATGGGAGTCCGAGCTATAGTCGCTTTGCCGGAGGAACGTACCTGGAGACGGAAGTCAACAATGAGTCTGTCGACGACTGGAACATTGCTGTATGTGGCTCCTGGATAAGGACTAGTTGATGCCCATCCGAGCGGAACACCGGACGCCACCATCTTGCACTTGCACGCAGCACATGCTCCTCCCCAATATCCTGGTAGGCGTATTATCGGAATACCCAGGCCGTCCAGCCCGGCGTCGCCGTGTAGGTCGGTCATATCCGACCCTCATCCTCGAACGCTTCGTCATAACGGCCAATGGAAGTGGTGACATGGGCCGTGCCTCTGATCGACCGACAGGTGGACGATGCCAGAGGGAGAGTCGGCAACAAGATCTATCTCTATGGCTATTTTCATAGTGACGGAGATCGCGGCCGCGATTTTAATGTCGTTGGCACTCATAATGCTTGCAGAAAACAATTTGAATATCGCGATGTCGAGCTTCCAGAGGCATGGGAGGTCAAGGTCACTCTGGGAACCAGCCATCGAAACGGACACCATGCCGTGAGGTTTATATATAAGGAAACCTTTATCACAGGCGACGGACGTATGGGCAGTCCTATGCCTTATTCTTCGCCATGTCGGCAGCTGCTTGGGGTCTCCATGTCTGAGAGTGTCATTGCGGTGTTCTGCCTCGTCTTGTTGCGGAAAAGGGGGTAATTCATAACCGTGAGTTGAAAAGAAGAGTGAGATACATAGAACATAGACGGACAAGGCGGTTTGGGCAGTTCTTCAATGTAACACCACATGGATAACATCTTCTCGAAGAAGACTGGACAAGCATGACGCTTGAGGAAGTTCAGAGAGAGAATTGGGATTAGAGACTTGGGAAGAGAGACTTGGGAAGAGATCTCTAGTAGCTCCATGAGGGCGTTCAAGCTCTAGAATACTCTCGGTAAGGTTCCGAATGATATCTGATACTCGCTCGAAGATATCTGGTCTCTGGATGTGCGGGCAGCCACCGCGACGTCATCCACCTAGGGCAATGAGTACAGTCTTTGATAAATTTGAGGATTTGCTCTTCGTATTGCTGGGAAGGAAGACATTTCTTCCTCGATGAATTTGAGAAGTGTCGTGTCTCCAGGGACAAGCAGTGTATATATGCCGCAGACAGCGAACAGCTCAGACAGAGCTAAATCAGAACTAACCTTCCTGATGGGCGTCTCTTTATCATTCGCGAGCGAGATCAGGGCCGAGAATAATACAGCGCGTAATGCAATGGAGAATGAATTTGTGGAGGTATTTCAGACATTCCACCTTCCTGGTCCCCGGTCCTGAGAAGCAAGCATTCCCAGATGCCACAGCGCAGCGATAGTCTTACTCTCTGTAATCAGCCCCAAATTTGAAGTTGAGGAAGCGTAGAAACGCATCGGCTCCAGCGAACACATTGACCACTGGTGATAAGTCAGCGGGCGATGGAAAAGAATATAGACACAGCAAAGCAGGTTGAATACCTCAAGGAGCCGGAGAGTGATGAGGACTCCGGGTTTGCCTGGTTATCGGCGACCTCTTCCTGGTTCCGGTGCTGGATAAAGCGAGGAAAAACCCTGACGGCATGAGAACACGGAACATCGTTGTCCAGTCTTATTCTCGTAAACAGATTTCTGAATGGTCTCCAGCTTCTGCCTGAGAGCCGTATTGCCTTTCCTCCAGACTTGGACACCTAAGATCGTCGAACCCTCCGTAACAAGGACCTTTTCTCCAGGTCAATGAAGTCAGAGTGTAACATCTAGTTCCACAAGCCTCTGCATGAATCTCTCATGGCTGTGTTTGAAATGTGGATAACACCCCTTCGCAACTGCTTGATAAGCGGGTCGGATGATGTCGAGCATCGGCGTCTGTTCTTTACACGACACGATGCACATTTCAAGATAATGTAGTCATCAACAGTAAGAGAATCGATGGGGACTCCGGTTGTTGCGGAATGGAGGGGAGATGAAGATAGACGTAGGGAAGTCGATCAAGGAAACAAGAGAAGTTGTGTCAAGAGAAGTTCTGTAACAGAGATATGGGATAAAAGACCTCCAATTCTCAGAGGAATAGTGGGATGAAGACGGACGTAGGGAACTCGATCAAGGAAACAAGAGAAGTTCTGTCAAGAGAATTTCTGTCAACAGAGATATGGGATAAAAGAAGACCCAGCGACTGCGCAGATTGCAAAGCATAGGAAGAGGGTGAGAAACTGCGACGGCGGAACTGAGTCCTGGGACATCCCAGAGCTTTGGCTTTCTGACATGATGTAGATAGGTGTGATATCTCCTCAGCAGATCTAACGAGCTCGGAGTCTCTATCAATCAGATAATAGAGGCGTATAATCGGCCAGTTGTCAATGATCGCCACCCCACGCGGTAATTCCGCCTTTCTACCAAAGACAGGCACAATCACAATCCCGTGTCCCCCTATTCCTCTGGGCACCGCCTGTTGTGACTTGCCCTAGATTGCCCATGTGTTAGGCGGCGATGTGTTTGAGGCATGGTGTTCTTGTTAACCCACGGAGCTCGTATAGCTTGGCGTCTGCAATACAATCACCACTGTGGGCGAAGTTGTTGCCTTTTTTGATGAGCACTCGATCAACATCCATAGGGTCTCGAGGGCTATGAACCTGGAGGACTTGAATACGGTTCCGCGGCCTTCTAGGCTCGTGTGCCATCTTGTTTCCTTCAGGCTTGCGGCGTAGATTGAAAGCCAGCCTGTTATCATTGGCATCATCATTGGGATGTCCAGTTCGACATCCCTGCGGCAGTTATCTGTGACTGGGAAATGTTCAATGTTCTTCGCCCTCTGGATGAGGGTCGTGGCTGTTTCAGGCTGGGCGTCGGATTCGTCCAGGGTAAGAGAGGTGAAGGACGAGTAGAGCAGTGAGATGAAGGAGTATGAACGTGTAGTACACCCATTGCGAACATCTGTCGTTCAATCTGATGATTCGCCGTGTCAATGCGAATTATTTTGTCCAAGTACCCGTAGTCTTCATCGACTACGTATCTCCGCACATCACCAAGCTCCTATCGTAAGCATTTATGCTCGTTGCGCAAGTGCTGCTGGTAAAGTGCGAGTTTGCTGAATCATGAGCTCTTCCAAACACGAGGCCGACCACAGAGAATGGCTGTGGTTCCAAAATCCGTGGTATCTAGATTAACAATACAGATGTCTGAGTGCCATATAAAGGCAGTTTGACCTCCGTCATGAGACCAGGCGAATGTGATAAAGTCATCTAACACGTTGTCAAGGATTGATACACATTGGTTGGCAGTTCGACATGATGAGGGCGTGGGTTTCATTGCGCCACTAAACGGAGAAGCTGCGCGGTCATTGTCGACGGTGAGGATGCGCTCGCTGGTATCCAGATCCCATATTTTAAGCTGACGCTCTGTTACACAGCATTGTTGATACCAGGTATTGGTAGGCTGAGCGTAATAGACGTTATGGGTGGCCTAATCCGTCAATTAGCGAGGGGTCCAGGGGGTGGAGTTAGCAGTTATACTCCAGACTGCAAGATTGCGGACGTACCTGATGTAGAATGAACTGGATCAACGGGTATTTCGAAAAACCAAGTACCTTGTGCCGATGCCCGTGTGTATCTATTCCCCGATTACCAGGATCCTCCGTAACTCTTTCCACCGGACCGAATGCTTGAGAATTGAATCCAGGTTCCCTGACAGAACAGCACATGTGACTGTGCTTACATGCGGACCATCCAAACGATGCAGATCATCAATACTACCCAGAACGGCGAGTATAGACCTGGCTGCCCTTCCTCTGAGGCTGCACCACCAGAGGCTGCACTACCAGACGCTATACTATCAGAGGCCTCTGGTAGCAGAGCCCGGGCATCATTGAGTTGGCTGGGTTAGAATACCAGTCTTCCTCTTCATATCTTCAGATGTGCAGCTCTCAGGGTAGCTTGATCCCAGGTACATTTCCCCATATCCTGGTACACCATGGACAAGGGCCTTGCGGAGGACTCTGGAGGTCAACTTCCCAAGGTTCTATTAAGGTGATATCCCGTCACCGATCTTTCGGCACCGATGTAAGCCATGTTCCACATTGACTTGATAGCCATTTGCCCCACGGAATCCAGAGGGCAATCGCTTAGAGGGAGCAAGTACTATCAGTAGCTAATACCCGTCCGCTGGATAAAACTGACGTCGTCTGCGGTATTTCTCTGTCGAAATCGAAGTCAGAGGAGTCATCGCGATTAAGGCCCAGGTCCTTTGGCACCTCGTTCAGTCTTAGATCGTTTCTTCGGTTTAGTTGTAGCCATAGTTGTAGGAAAGTTATTGGGTTACCGTAGTATGTTTGCCAGCCGTGAGCCAACACGATAATCTAGATCCTGAGGCCTATCCATAAACAATTCAAGCATGGGGCTCTCTGGATCATCTCAAACCGCCAGGTAAGGAATGAGATCAGCTGGACTTTTATCAAATGGTGTGCCACTTGAGAACCAGCACGTCGGTGCCTTAGGGATATTCATAAGCATGTTGTATGTTGTTGCCGTACTGCGCTCCTCATGGGGATTTCTATTTGCGGTTTTGGTTATGATCGAACGTCGAGACTGCGTTTATGACGCTCCTTATGGAATCCTATCGAGTGACTTGAAGAGGGGACCTGAATATTCAGGAGCATTGAGTCCTCGTGTCTTGCATTCATCAAGGAATGGACCAGAAACTTCTGCTTTGCTAGAGGTTTGATATAGATGATTTGCTTCTTGCAGTGCTTCGTGTCGTGCTTGGTGCTGCCATATATCTCGCATGGTGGTGCTAAAGGGCAGGCCGCTCGATCATGATCTATAGTAGTTCTGCAAAACCAACAGTCTGGAGTTTATGTCTGGAAAACAATTCACACGAATGGGTAGGTTGATAACGCTCCTTGTGGAAACATCCCAAACGCCTGCGGCAAAACGGCCGCAGAGGCGGATGCGAATGCGATCTCGCTTGGCATCCACGGAGAAACAAGAGGATTAGCAATGAGAGCCATTTTCAGACGTTAGATGTGGGACTCTCAGTTGCAGGTTCGGAGTCTCGGTTGCCCGTTCGGAGATTGCCATACTTGGCCCCTGTGAACCCAGTAGGGGCCAGCGTGTGTTGAACAGTTCACGTTGAAGCTGTCCCAACTGAGTGCGACTTTCGTCACAGGCTTGCTGATATTGCTGCTGATATTGCTGCCGATTCTCCGTAAATGACCTCGTAGGTATCTATACCTATAGGATATTCAGCCCTGCTTCACCGCTGGGCTATAAGGTTTAATGTACCTACGCATTTCTTCCGCATAATGCTCCCAGTCCGTTAGATCGAAGGTCCAGGGTGTTTTCAGTTCAATGACAAACCCAATTTCAGACCCCTGGTCCAATTCATCAGCCGCTGCGTATGCAATGGGTAGACTGAAGGGACGCAAGTAACGACTGCCCAAAATCTTCCGTGGCAGGCAGAACCTGCCCTGCCCGCCATCGCGTTGGAACCCACTAAGCTTGTTGTGATTTTGGGGGGCTTGCAGGTTCCTGTTCTGGTCGGCTAAAATGGTAGCCTCTTCATGTCCATTGACATTCGAGGTTCGTACCCACGTTCAGTCATAAGGTCATAATCCTGTGGATTCGTGTTGTAGGCACACAGAGGCGAGATTCGGTATCGGAGGTATTCATCCTGATCCTGGTTCGGGCCTATTGCTTGCTCTTTTACCGTCTTCAGAAAACGCTCCAGCAGAGCATCAATGCAACGTTGACGCGGCTGTCATTAACAGTAAAGCCGAGGTCCTTGTTTGACTCTGACCGTGAAACAACCCTGTCAAGGATGATTGAATCCCACTTTTTCCCCTGCATAGAGTCGATATAGCAAAATAAAGCGTATAATGCTAATCATAGTACCTGGGGAGACGGATCCCAGCCGCCTTCGTGCTCTTCATGATATCGTTGAACAGGTCATCAACGTGGGTTATGAGGCCGCTTTGTAGAGGGCTTGTCGACAACACGTATATTACCGGCTCGGTGGATGTGATAAGTGCAGAACAAACGGAACGGCGGACGGTGGGAGGGCGATGCCGGGGCAGGGGCAGGGGCCTATCAGATATTGGAGCGCCGAATAGCATGGGACGATGGATGGGCGGCGTGTCATGGATAGAGGATGGTGAGTCGGGAATTGCAGATCCGAAGAGGCGCAGGACCTTCAAATGTCCGTAAATGGAAGTTCAGGCGTCACTTTCCGAATAAGAGTACCCAGAACCGGCAAAAGCTATATGAATTATTGTTATTAGTATTCGCAACTCCAGTATCCCGACGGTTGCCTGACTCACATCACATTCGCCGGAAGGGGAAATAGAACCCAACTCCAGCGACGGAGAACAGCCCTGAGCAGAGAAGGATGAGGCTATCCCGATGTTAACTCTCGAAAGCTATCCGCAATGAGGCCGATGGACTTACAGGAATAGAGGAAGCTCGTGTCTTTCCTCGCAGACTCCATTGCCGTCTGAACCACTCGCCGTTGTTTAGCCAGATCTGTGTAGCGAAGATCTGTCCAAAGCATCTTTCCAGAGCATGCAGGTCATTGTGTAAGGCGTGGCTGACGAAAATCGTTCTCTTGTCAATGTGCTTGAATAATTCCTGCCGGGCACATATATAACAGGCGAAAGTGCGCTAGGTTAACCTGCTATACTTAATCTTGTAGTCCAGCAGGCGGGTTGAAAGGTATTCTGTATGTTGCTGCCACACTGCGTTCCTCATGGCTTTCATCCCGGTATACCCGACACCATGGCTCACAGGGGACATCACCGGTGCGTTGGAACTTCTAAGCTTGTTTGCCGCTGCCCAACTTGGGGTTATCAAGGGTCACCTTTTCCGTCTCTTCAGGGACCGCGAAGAAAGACTCCGATGAGAATCAAAACACCTCCCAAGAGCAACCAGCCTAAAGGCAGTCAGATAACAGCGGCCTAAAGAGACAATTGGACTTATAGCGCTGGCGGGGAGTATAAATAAGCGCTATTTTGATATTAATAGCAGTCTCGGGCTGGGGTGACGGAAGATAGTATGGCATTGGTATGATTAGAATCTATATCATAAGTTAGCCAACAGGGCGTCAATCGGCAGGAAACCGTCAGCAAACCCGCTAAAGCGCCAGGGTCGCACAGAATATCGTCTGAGGGTACTGCAAGTATGTACGTACAGTTTGTGTGGATAGAAGATGATGCTCCACTTACATGAGTTCGGTCTATGAACTTGATACGCACCCCACTGGGTGTACGTAGTGGTTCAGCATTCCTCTCGTGTTTCCACCTTTTGTTCGCAATGGGTCAGGTCTTTCTGGTCAGGGATACCGCTTTGTGGGTTTTCGGACATCGTATTTTGGGCCTAGCATGTTGAGGATATAATCGGATGTGTGGCTATCCGGACGCCGTTGTATCGGGTATCATGAGCAGTTGGAGCACCTTGGATAATCATCCTTTGTTAGTATGATACTTGTGGGGAGAAAGAAAACGAACACTTGACGCTTACCATGGATGTGGATTGACCAGGCCAGGTTTCCCACGGCCCGGAGAGACAGAACGAAGCGGGGGAAGCGAAGGAAACGAGGGAACACATACCGTGATAAAGTTCGGACTCGCTGGAGATGAAGGAACAGAAGGCATTATCAATACTATAACCAATAGTCAGCATAAGTCCAGAAGCAGGGGATGAGGGCAGGGAAGAGGACTGATAAAGCTCTCCATGCAGAGGTTTCCACGACTCGATCCGCGTGCACATTCAAGTGGAAGAAGACATTATCGTTACTATAACCAATAGTCAGCACAGTCCAGAAGCAAGGGAGTGGTTGGGGTGGGAAGTGCAGACTGATAAAAATCTCTCCGACGTCGTCGTCAGGGCTCATGATACCTGGACTGATACTGGACGGCTATGACGGAGGAAGCTTCGTCACTACTAGAACGGATAGTCAGCAGTCAGCATCTGGCCAGGAGAAATGGAAGGGGGCAGGGAAGGGAGGCACGTAGACTGATACAGAGGCTCTCTGGGAGACCCCATGAAATGATGTTTCTGAGGAGCAGCGACGTTTCTGGGAGTTGAAGGACAACTGTATGCTATGAGTATCTCTGGCGCTGGACTGACAGACAAGGAAAGGGGAGAGGCTATACACATACCGTAAAGCACGAAGAAACCGACAGGAGGAAGGGAAACTGGGAGGGCATGTCAA
This sequence comes from Aspergillus kassunensis, assembly GCA_027569205.1. Taxonomy (NCBI): domain Eukaryota; kingdom Fungi; phylum Ascomycota; class Eurotiomycetes; order Eurotiales; family Aspergillaceae; genus Aspergillus; species Aspergillus kassunensis. The sequence continues at coordinate 277,378 of JAPDEQ010000026.1, read as the reverse complement.
GAGAGAAGGGAGAACATACTAAGAAACAGGAAAAGCGAGAAAGCCAGACAATCTGGGGAGAGAAGAGAAGAGAAAACCAAAACGAAAACGAAGAGCAAGGAGGGGGTATAAATAGGGAACGTGCAGGAGCAGTTAGGGCTCATCAACATGTCACTTCACCCGTTTACATTGAATAAAGTACGACCCAAACACTTTTTTGCCTGACCAAACTTCAACGTCAAACTACTTTCCTTTCACTTTTCGTTCTGGCGTCTTCTATTCTATTCCCTCCTTACCTTTCCTTCCCTGGAATTGTTCAATTTGCTTCAGCAGCGTCAGTGTCAGTGTCGCGCTGCCTCACTCAGTCCCAACGCATCTCGCCCGCGACAAACGCAAACGCCCCAACGCACAGCACATACTGTGCCACCTCGTCCCCCGCTTTTCTCATCTGGAGGGTTTGTTCAGGTTGATTGAAACTGTCTGTTCCCGCTGACAGCTGTGACAGAAGCTCGTGACAGACGGGCGAGTTCAGGACTCAATTCAACGGTTCTAGTAGTGTGGTGAAACCCAACGAAAAGTATTGATTGAATTCCGGAAATACAACCAGGAGCAAGCTTACAAATAATTCCCTGTCAGTGACTGCATGCCCTCCTGCTTCAATACCAGATTATATGACCAGATTACTTGATTCGGATGGGAGTTAATGCTGAATTCATTCCTTTTCAACAGGTGACAGACAGGCAACTCTAGTTAATCTATCCAGATTGGAGGCAGCGGTGACTCATGGTCCATCAGATAGTTACTCTACAAGGCGTGGGAAAATAACAAACAAAGTTGACGCCGTTCCATGGCGCGGAAGATACCCACATCGTCCCGGATATAGTCGAACCCGGGAGAGTGCCGCAGAATCAATGCACAGGATACCGTAAGTCTAGGTTACCTGCCTATGAAAAACTTGCGACCATCGAGCCTTCATGCGATTCAAGACGCGGGAAACGAAAATACAACTGCGTGGTGAAAATAAGACTGTCATAAAACGATCGATCTATATGTAATCTCTATCATGCATATATACAGAAAAAGAAAAATAACCAGGCATGCATAACCAGGCATGCAGCAATCTAAGCGAAATCAGACCTTCTCAGCATGATAACTCTGCGACTTCTTCCTCCCATCTGTCTCATCATGATACGTATACGAGTGGAAATTCGGCGTCTCAAAGCTTGCGCTCTGCCACGGCTTGACCTTGTTGATATACATCCAGTCCAGCTCTTCCAGAGTCCGGTCTTTACCCTCGATGACGAAAAAGTAGACCACGAGGGCGGCGGCAAGCAGACATCCTGCGAAGACGTATCCGTATGCGAAATCGATTGCGCCCGTTATGAAGGGCGTGAAGAATCCGATGAGGAAGTTCCAGAGCCAGTTGGAGGCGGTGGCTAGGGCCATGCCCTTTGCGCGGTATTTCGAGGGGTAGAGTTCCGCGACGATTGACCATACAATTGGACCCCAGGTTGTTGCGTAGACTATAGGAATAGGTTAGAATGGTTTGTTTTATGAGGGGTGAGGTGAACATACACAAAATGAGGAAGCAGGCGAGGACGACCAGGCCTTTTCCGGCACCGGGTGTGTTTTCTGGGGTGTCGACGTCGAGCATGAAGTGGCCAATTGAGGCGAAGATCATGAATAGGACGAACATGAGAAGAGCACCACTGATAAGAGACTTGCGGCGACCGAAGTTTTCAACGATGTACAAGCCACCGAAGGTTGTGCCGAAGTTGACGGCACCGAGGATGACTTGGGTGACGAAACTGTTGGAGATACCTGCGCCTTGGAAGATAGTGGTACCCTGTTGCTGTTAGCCTTGATTAGGTCCCGGTGATGAGAGGACTTACATAGTAGAAGAAGTAGTTGGCACCGGTAAGCTGTTGGAAGGCTTGGAGGAGCATTCCGAGGACAATACGGTAGAACATGCGTGGCGCGGTGAGGAACTCGTGCCACTTCTGTTCAGTGGACTCGGCGTCAAGTTGGGCCTGGATCTCGGCCAGTTCTTGGATGATGACGCGGTGGTTTTCCGGAACTCCATATAGACGGGCCATGGTCTGACGGGCCGTGTCAATGCGGCCGTGGCGGTAGTCGAATCGCGGGCTTTCCGGGAACATAGCCATGCCGATTCCGAGGACAAGGGCGAAGAAGAAGGTGATTCCGAGGGTGATACGCCACTGGGCCGAGCCATCCAAGCCTTCGGTTCCCAGGTTGATGCAGTATGCAAGGAAGATACCGAGAGTGACGAACAGCTGGTAAGAACAAATCAGGGCACCACGGACGTGCTTCGGGGCGCTTTCTCCTTGGTACATTGGGACGAGGAGGGAGCAACCACCGACACCAAGACCAGTTGTCCAACGGCCCATCACAACCTGAACCCAGTTTCCGTGTGGAGCGGAGATCTGGACGATGAGGCCGACGATGAGGATCAGACACCACAGGGAGATAGACCACTTCCGGCCGAGCTTATCCGCAATGGGAGCACCGCAGAGGGCGCCGACAAGTGTACCGATGGACAAAAGACTGACAATCAGACCGGACCTGACATTGCTGAAGCTGTATGAACCGTCGGCTCCGAGTTCACCGTAGCGTTCCAGGTAATCGGACATTTCCTGGAAACCACTGATCTGACCGGTATCGTAACCGAACAACAGACCACCCATGGAGACGAAGAGGCCCATGAACGTGGCACGGATAGTGATTCTTGGGACGGGCGTGTCGACCCCCATATCGGCAGGCTTCTGGCTGCCGATAGTCTCCTGGCTGGAGTACTGTTGCGGCATGGGAGCTGGGGTGATGGACTCGCCATGCTGGGCGGATGTTTCTTCAACACCCATGTTTCCTTTCCTGAGGTTATGATATGTGGAAAGGTATAAAAAAGAAGCAGAGTAGGAAAAGAAAAGAAGATGGGGATGCGGGACAAAACATGGGGATGTGCAAGGGGCCTTCCCATTTTATAATCAGGGAAACAGAGAAAAGGGAAATGATACAACGTAAGCGGATCCACCGGTTGGTAGGAACAGTTACACTCCGAGTCCTGGGGGGTGGAGAATTCTGGAAGGCATCGATGACTGTCATCCAGACATTCCGGATCTGTAAGCAGGTTTGGTAGCGAGGTCCACCGAGCGGCCATACGTAGAGTAACTCTGCGGAGTCTCCGCAAGAAGACTCACCCGGTGTACTGTGCTGCTACGGCGTATGCAATTCTTTAGACTCTGCTCCGGATTATACGTTTCTCTAGAATCCAGAGACAAAGCGCAAGTGTTGACCGCGGGGACAGGAGAAGGGAGTCAAGGAACGTTGGTGGCGTTATTGGACAGGAACGCCTCTGACGAGACAGTCTAGCCAAGGCAACGTGCCAATGAGAAAGGCGATGGTCCGTACAGCCGTGGTTCCAGCCGAACCGAAACGCCGTGAATCCTGCGGCCGAAATGAATCGGCATGCCTACGGAGTACGCGATCATGACGCCCTCGGGCTTGGCTGTGGCTTGGACTGACCCGACAGGATCAAAAAGATTCTTCATACTCCATCCAAATCTTGAAATCACGGATCAAGTTGGCTTGGTCACCGTCACCAGACCACATCGCGAGATGACTGTGGCAATTTGCAACTTGACAGTCTGACATCAATGACCTGTATGATCCGTATCGGGAAAGCCGGAATCAGGAAACTGGAGATGCGGGACTGCGCGGAGGACAGCCTGGAGAAAGATGGAGAGGCGAATCTTACCGAAAACTGTTCACCGGTGAGCCATCCCCGACAACTCCCCGTGCATCGGCTTGGGGAACGACAAATAATATGGGGATGCCGTATCCTTCCGCTTTCTTTCATCATTCATGCATGATAAATTGATAACGCTGTATGGACATGTAATGATGGAAGCGACTCCTGACTCCGACACCAGGTCCCGAAGATAAACCGAGGGGACGAAATGAGGATTTTCTTCAATGGCATGGAATGTTCCAGTCAGCACTAATCCACCGCAAGCTTTGTGGATTTCTTGGCTGCCCCATCGGACCATGATGAACTTTGTTCCGGTCGTCGCGAACAAGCGTGACGTCACCGGGTTCTTTTAGCCGACGTCCCTTAGGCATTAACTTCTCGTTCAGGCAGGAATATAGAATTCTCGCTTGACCTTCCACTCTCCAACTCTCCAACTTTCCCCATGAAATTACCCGAACTACGGAGTCTGTACGGGACCCCTATGTCGAATTCTGGCCTTCATCCGATCAACATGCCCGATGTCACCGTGTCTGTAAATCATTCATGAACCGTTCTCGCTTCTGTAAAGCTTAGCCTCTGTTGAGTTGCTGACCATCTGATTGTCTACTCCGTACAACAGTCAGCTTTGTCTATGCGTTGGGTACGGGACCAAGCGATTCGCGATATTAGATAGTTTACGCTTGATATCAAATTCAATTTTAAAGTCTAAGGATGAGCCAGGCGTGTCGGCTCAGTGGTGGTGGGATATTAACTGGACTAAGCGCAGGGTCGGCGTCAAAATATATATTTGTGTGCAAACCATCCAAGCACAGACCATATCAGTTCACTGGCCCACCCCGTACATATCGCCCGTCTTGTAACATCCATTGACATTATTGATTCTCTGCTCTATACACTCAGGTGGGGGGTTAACCAGATGCATAATCCATGTGCAGAGTATCACCTCCACAGCACTCATTTGGCTAATATTCTGGTACAGCCTCCCTGAGTGCCTACCGGACTGGGCCATGCTTGGATTCTACATGTATATTGGGCGCGATAAAACTATCTCAACTTGCTCAAGGTATCTACTCCATATTTCTTTTACGGAGAGGACATCACGATGAGATGACACGCCGACCCCAGATTCTCCACCACCCAGGCTGATGTCAAGCAGGGATCGGCATTTCGCCGTCGGCTGCCCTATCCGAACGGACGACATCGTTGAAGAACGAGGTGGACTCTTCAAGAGCTTTATGCCGATGACGAATGGGACCCGAAATATGTTGGTTGATCCTAAATCCAGTGTAATATATCTCTTGCACAGCATCTCAACATACGCCGTGAGTCTTCTTGGGCTCACATGAGAAGTGACACGACACGTTACTACGAAGTTACGCCGGATATCATCTTCCTAGGAAGGAAGAGTGCATGAAACGGCCGAGAATGAGGGATAAAACCCCTTACTGCCCCCCGCAGCAATCCCTTCCCTCTCATGAACGCTCAAACTTTTACCTACTAGATTCGTTGCCTACGAGGAGCCTTCATCGTCTCGACTACACGGTTCAGTTTGTCGAACCGAGAACCCGATACGAAACTCATGATTACTTACGGACAAGTGGTCCCTCGAAACTAGACGTTTGGCTTATCCTAGGGATAAATGGTATGCTGCTTGCTCCCTGTCCTTCTCACCCCTCGACCATTCACCCTTACCAAGCAAGCGGCGCCTTGCCTAATCACCGTGCCGCTTAGCATTCCGGGTCGGATAAGAGTTTTGGCTTCGACTCCGGTGGTCTGACCGGGTAACGGCCCATCACCGGATGATGGAATCATATCACGAGTACGACGGAGGATTCAGGCTTTGTTAGAGCAGGCTAGGGCGGCTGGGAGAAATGAGAAGGGAAGCGTGGCATGGTGCACGACAGATGATGACAGGGAAATTAGGGCTGAAACGATACTATAGCTGAATATCAAGATCAGCTATCTGCGACTCTATCTCTCCAAAAACACGTCTTGGAATATTGTCGTTATCTATCTCTCATTCCTATATTCGTGCGGGCGAGATCGCGTGCCCAGCGCCTAGTGCCTGAGGAAGCTAGACAGGGGTTCAAAACAGGGGTAACCGGTCCGGAACCGGTCCGGTTAACACGAGTTAATAAGTCCCTTTCTTTCCTTGGGACCCTGGAGTACAGTATGGAGTGATGAAATCCGGGGATATCACATGCTAGCCCTATGGCGATGACCGGCAACCGGCTGGAAACTGGTTACTCGCTTCAAGCGAAACGCGATAAGCTACAGTATGTGCTCTACGGAGTAAGCAAGGAAGAATAAAGAAGCCAAGATGATGACGGCCGAGCTTATCAGCGGCGCGGCTTGAACCAGGTCTCTGTATGGCTGCGTTTGCGGGGGAGGCGTTGCTCGATGTTACTCTACATTGGCGATACGAGCATCGTCTGACATTCTTTCTTAAATAAATACCAACCGGTCCCCTCTCTGGTTTTTAATCTTCAATTATCTTTGCAGAGAGCCGAGAGCGAAAATCCCCTAAAATGGGCGAAAAACCACCCGCAGACATCACCCACGATGCCACCACCGACCCAGAGCAGGGCCTCCACCCAACAAAACCAACAAACACCCTCCAAGCCCTCGTCGAAGCAGACCTCCTAGACCCGCGATACACAGTAACCCAACGCGGGCTCAAAAACCGACATGTGCAACTCATGGCCCTCGGCGGCACAATCGGCACAGGGCTGTTCGTCGGCTCAGGACAAGCCCTGAACATCGGCGGCCCCCTCTCGCTATTCCTAGGCTACATCTTCATCTCAACCCTCGTCTACTGCGTCGTCACCGGCATCGCCGAAATAGGCGCCTACCTCCCCGTCCACGGCGGCACAATGAGCTACCACGGCTACCGCTACGTCTCGCGCAGTATGGGCTTCGCTATGGGCTATCTGTACTGGTACTCCCTGGGAATCCTGGTCCCGTATGAAGTCGTCGCCGCGTCGCTGGTTATCGGCTACTGGGATAACCCTGTCCCCATTGCGGCGTGGATTACGATTATGCTCGTTGTGATTGTTGTCCTGAACTACCTGCCTGTTTCTGTCTACGGCGAAACGGAGTTCTGGTTTGCGGGGATCAAGATCATTACACTTATCGGCCTGCTTATCCTCTCCTTTATCCTCTTCTGGGGCGGCGGCCCGAACAGGCAGAGACTAGGCTTCCATTACTGGAAGGATCCCGGCGCGATGAACGCATACCTGGTAACCTCGAACCAGAACACAGGCCGCTTCATCGGCCTCCTCCAATGCATCGTCAAATCCGCCATCGCGTTTATCTTCGCCCCCGAACTCATCATCGTCACCGCAGGCGAGATGGAATCCCCGCGCCGCAACGTCCCCAAAGCCGCAAGACGGTACATCTACCGGCTCGTGATCTTCTACCTCCTGGGCGCGCTCGCAATCGGGGTAATCTGCTCGTCGCAGGACGACGCGATCGTGTCGGGAAACACAGACGACGCGTCCGCGTCGCCCTTCGTCGCCGCGATCCAGAACGCTGGGATCCCCGTCCTGCGCCACATCGTCAACGCCGCGATCCTGACGTCTGCGTGGTCCGCGGGGAACTCGTTCCTGTATATGTCTTCGCGGTCGCTCTACGCGCTTGCTGTGTCGGGGAGCGCGCCGAGTGTGCTGAAGACGTGTAACCGCTGGGGCGTGCCGTATATCGCGGTGACGGTGTCGAGTTTGTTTTCGCTGCTGTCGTATCTCGCTGTGAGTAATGGCAGTTTCACGGTGTTTAACTGGTTGATCAACTTCACGAATACGAGCGGGTTTATCTCGTGGATGTGTTGCTGTGTTGTGTATTTCCGGTTCAATAAGGCGGTTAGGGCGCAGGGGATTGAGAAGCCGTATGTGTCGAGGATGCAGCCGTGGGGGATGTATGTTGCGTTGCCGGTTGCGGGGTTTTTGGTTCTCGTTAATGGGTTTACGTCGTTTTTTCCGAGTAATTGGAGTGCGAGCAATTTCTTTACGGCGTATATTGGGGTTCCGGCGTTTGGGGTGCTTTATTTGGGACATCGGATTGTGTTTCGCGGGGATCCGTGGGTGTGGAGGAGTGAGGAGGTGGATTTGAGGACGGGGTTGGAGGAGATTCTTGCGGCGGAGATGCCTGAAAGGCCGAGGGATACGATTGGGAGGAAGTTGATGGCTTTGGTTGAGTGAGTTTGTTGAGTATTATGGTGTTATGGTTATATAGTACATATGTCAGTCTCGGACGACATAGAATCCTCCGACAGCTTCCTGCTCCAGGCCACTCCTAACTCCGATTCGCTCGATTATCTTTTGTCCGCGGGTGAGGGCGTTCCCGTAGCCATCTTTGGTCCGGTCGAGCCAGTTTCGGTGGTCGGCTGTGGCTTCGGGGTCCCAGAGGGGATGGTCTAATATGGCCTGTGTGTATTCTGTGTCGTAGTGGTCTGCAACTATAGCTGCCTCGGCTGCTGCTTGACGCGCTGCGGCGAGGTCGCTCTCGGTTCGGGCTGACGGAGGTGCAATATCGGGATGGAGGAACCCAAGAAGGCGGACGCTGATTGTAGACACGGACGGGATGGGCTCTAGGAGGAAGCGGAGGACGGCCACTTTGCGTGTGGTCTGACTGAGAGAAACAGGTCCGGTAGTGTGTGAGCCGTCCCAAGTTCGTACAGAGAGGATGCACATCTGCCATGGCTGGTCGGAACTAATACGCGCCCAGCCGAAGAAGAAGCCGCGAAGTTTGTCTTGTATGTCGGATGGGATCTTGACAGATGTTCTCGTTAGATCGAGAGGTTGGAGCGGACTCGCCTTGATCGTAAGCGGATAAGGCGCCTGAGGACCATTTTCAGGTGACGGCGGCACATCTGCAGCCGGGCCTTGAGAGCGATCGCCCAGTCCACTAACTTCGTATGCGGTCTTCGCAGCAGGTGCAAGCCAACCTGGCCTGTATGGTTTGGAGACGGTGCTCGCCACTGCGGTCGCCGGAGTTACAACCTTTGAAGCCATGACTTGCGCATATGTCCCTAAAGCCAGAGCTCCGATCTCCAAAGGCATTGTAGTCAAACTCGCGCCGCGGAGGGAGCTCGGGTCCGTAGAGGTCGAGAGAATCCGAAAGACAGGACTGCGACAGAGGACTTTTTTCTCCCCATGACAAAGAATAAGCTGGAAGTATCCATCTTCTGCGTCTGGAGGAATTCGAGCAACGACGGTTTCACGAAGTCGGTGGCTGTCCCGGACGCGTTTGGAAGCTTTCTTGTAGAACTTGGCAATATCGCGCTGCCACGCGCGTTCTTTTTTTGGCTCGACTTGGTCGGTCCGGAGGGCGAGGGAGGGCGACACGTTCACCCAGTCGTCATGGAGTTTGAGAAGCGCTTTCGCTCGCATTCCAGTCTTCCCACTCCATCCTTTGCATTGTAGCCAGAGCGATCGGTCGACGGGAAGGGTGGTGTCGGCGAAGATGGAAACGTTTACGGAGGTTGTTGGGCCGCGGTAGAAGACGACGCCGTGCGAGTGACGCAGGATAGAGTAGTGCCGCGTCGATTCGGAGGGATGGTGGATGAGACCACCGAGAAAGTGACGGGCGTCATCGGCGAAAGATGGTTTTTCAGAGTCGGTGGACGCTGGGAGTGTTGTTTCTGCTCGGGGAACGGATGGGCGCGGAGGGAGATTGGGAGGGGCGCGGAGATTGGGCGAACTTCGATATCGGGGGAGGTGGTGAGGCTGCTGGAGAGGTGGTTGGAGGGAGGTGCAGGAGGGAGAAGGCGATAGCGGAAGCCGAGGAGAGTGAAGAGCAGGAGAATAGGCAATGTAAGGGGAAGGAGAAGGCGAAGGAGATGGAGATGAGGCAGAATATGGGGGAGGATTTGCTGTCAGGGGTCGCTGCACTGTACCAGCCTCAGTTGACAGTGACGGCAGAGGTTTTCGTTTGATTTCCATTTTATTGCTAGCGACCTATATACAAGTGTCATAATAATAAAAACATGCTAAAATTATTGAAAAGACTCCAATACGGGGAGTGTTGGTGCCTGTCAACAATTGTATACAGTCACGTGAGTGCAATTGTTATCTAATCTTGCAGCAGTCTCGACTCTCGAGGTCTCTTCAATCTCCAATGTCATCCAGAATCAAGAGGGCAGATTTACTCCGATATGGGATGCTAAGCTTGCTCACATCTAAGTACGACTAAGTCTCGCATACTCAGAAGAGAAGCTGAGGGCAGAACCAGGCTTCGTCCTCACGAGCAGATTTCAGCTGACAATATATATCCATGAGGCCAACAGGATGTACCATGATAAGATCATGACTGAACATCACCATTTGACTTCTCAGTGGTAACTTTGATGTTGGAGTTCGGATTTTTGCTGTGTTTTGAGCAAGTCCTGTGGAAGCAGCGATGGGATCACCTTCTTACCGTATAATCGAAATGTTCGACTTCAATTTCTACCCTTGACACACTCCTTGTGTTGATTATACTATTAAGAAACCGAATTGCGTCTTATACCTTATTAAATCGTCTATCATTATCCAAGCAACACGACTGACTTTTGGAACACCACACCAACATTACTACATATCTGCATCTTTGGGTTTATCTTGCTTCAACACCACCCTCCTCCATCAAGCTTCAACTTCAAAATGTCAAACAGCGACCATGATCATGATACGATCGTCCCTGACTTAGTGTAAAGCAGTATGCTCAGCATCTTTCTATTGATCACCGCAACGAGGACGGTAGAGCCCAGTACTAAACTGACGATGACTTACTTCTAGAGCCCCCGGAGACCGAGGAAGCCTTGGACCCTGAAGGTGGTCGCCGCAACGATTCAATGGACGGAAATGAGGCGTCAGTGCCCAGTAGGAGGCTTGTGGCTACAACAAGAGACTCGTTAAAAGGGTTTGTGATTGAGGTAAGTTCTGTGCGTGAGAAGACTGTCTTTGCACACGCCACTGCGCGCCTGATTCTATGCGATGGACCTGGCTTTATGCATTGCGTACAAAAACAGAGCAAAATCGCATCAGATATCGCATGGATAGTCTTCGACAGGTACCGGAATTTGAAAAGCAAGTTCATCTCACACCCAGTCCAGCGTGGGACTGGCGTATGGGGAAGGGAACTGGACCATGGCCCACTGCTGATTATCGAGGAATCCCACGTTGAAAGTGGAAGACATGATTTACGAAGACGGGCACCGGGAAATCTTGTTTTGCGCCTCCTTCTCAACAAAGCGAAGGCAATAATCGCCGAGATGAAGCTGTCAAGACTCTCAAGATCCATAAACTTCCTGGATTTTGAGGATCTTGCACGACATGGTTCATTGGATGATTGTGAGAGAGCGTACAAGCTGCACGCACTTGCCTCCCCTGACTTCTGTGAGTCCAATACTGCAGCGCAGGCTATCGCAACCAAACTATTATATGCCTCCGGCTTTCAACGGATTGGTCTATCCGACTGCTTTGCTTTTTCATTTGATGATGAACACCAGTCGCGGCAGCTTCCAGCGACTGAAAATAAGATTCTAACCTTAAAAAATTTCATGAAAAATTTCATTAAAGATAAAAGTGGAGAAGAGCTTGGGAATAAAGCGAGAGACTTTTTCGGAGTCGCACACCATGCAGCATATGCACTAGATGATATGGAATGCATGCAGGCATTCAAAATCACCCCTGACGAGTATAATTGGGATGTTTGTGATGGTTTAGGACGCTCGTTGTTACATGTAACAGCATACTACATCAAGCCGAAAAGCACAGAATGGTTGCTATCTAACATCCCTCAAGCAAAGACCTGGAAGATTATCCGTGACTTTGAAGGAAATACCCCCCTCCAGACACTGCAAGACAGATTAGAGGAGATCAGAACCGAGCCACCGAACAGTTCAAAAGAACAGGTTCACCCGGCTGATAAGTTTGACGGATATCCAGTGGATGCAGTTACTTGCCTCGGATTGCTCTCACCCCCGCCTGGCGACAGAACAGGTCGCTCAGTGGTCGAGGTACTTCGTCTCAAGTATGGCTGCACATGCGGAAAGTGCGAGTGGGGATATCTCTCAGCGCGCATGAAACTCACTCTGATTCTACAGAGCCAGATGATAAGCAGCCGTCTTCGACGCTATATCAAGAAAGGCAGTCTCTGGATGCCGTACAATCATGAACAGATTCGCCACTTGAACTCCCGTGTCTACAAAGGCCTTCAGTCGGATGAGGCCGTTCGCTCTGGATTTTGTGCGGTTTTTGAGCTCGCCGCGGAGATGCTCAAATCGCGTTGGAGGCTCAGTGTGCATGGCATGCTGCACGATCGGAAGGGGAACTGGTGGCAAGAGGAATTAGCCAAATATCTCGAGTGCGCTGGAGAACACCATGGAATCGAGGCAGCTTTGCTTCACCTTTTCGATACCTCGAGGCAGGAAGACACAAAAACGGGGGGCTTTGGTGCATTTCGAACGTTTGAGAAGGAATGGTCGAGGTTGAATGCTTGCCGGAATGATCATGAGTATGGGTTTGTTGCAAGAAGATGTGGCCTCAAAGTGAAAGACGTGTGGGATCCTTATATTAGTTACGAGGGTTGAAGGGTAACTTATAACACTAGATAGAGCACCTCTATGTTTTATAGATAGGTAGATAAAGCTTTTTTAAAGATGCACCAAAATCTGACACTCTGTGAACCGAGCTCCATGGTCTTTGCTCTCTATCGGACTGCAGTGTTCAATGCAGACCGACAGATCGACTTCTCAAGTTGAGATTGATATCAAAGGGAGATATGGCTGGATGAGGTCCGGGGACGCGTCAAGGCGGCGCCAATGGCAACTAATGCAATCCAAGCTGTGACAGCACTTTTCCAGATCCAGTAGTTTAGATCAGAAGGGCCGTGACAGTATTTAGCTTCTTTGTGAGGTTGTATCCTGATGTGTTGGGGAAAGAAAGCTCTGTTCCTTCCACCGTCGCACGAATTCCCTCACTTTCCCCTCGTCAACCCCTCCGTCCTTTTCCATCTCTCTCAATGTTCTCGAGTGCCTCCTCGCAACAGTCGTATCTAACGGTCCTTGACATGACATTTGTTTGAAATTATCCTCTAGCCAGTCGATCATGACCTTTGCGGGATTCTCTTTGTTGTTATGCTGCCGCACTCGCTGAATCCAGTCGTTGAAAGGAAGCTTCGTCGCGCCCAGCTCTTCCGCCAACACGTCCACCACCGACGCCCATTCTTGATTGACAGGGTTATCAACGTGATATATCTCCTCTGGAGTGCGTTCATCGAGCAACAACTCTGCGTTTACACTGGCGACTGCGTCCACCGGCGTCCACCCCATTTCCCCGGTGAACGCCGGAAAGAAACCCAGAGTCTGCGAGGACTTGACAATGGCTGGGAAGTGCTCGGAGGTGTTCCAACCTGCTGTCTCTGACCCGACGATCTGTCCCGGTCGTACAATCATCGCCTGGAATCGCCCCGGATATCGCTGCAGGGTCTCTTCAACCATCCGCTCGCACACGAATTTCGCTTCGTTATAGCCGTTTGCCATGACCTTTTCTATTTGCGTACGCTCCTCCAGGGCTCCTCCTCCGTTGACGGTCCCGATCGAGGAGATGAACTGGAAGCGAACTGGCTCTGGCTGTATTTCAGCAATTTCCCGCGCCAGATTGATCAAGTTGCGCAGCACATCGAACTGCCCCGTGAAACGGGATAGCTGTTTTACCCCATTCATCGGCCAGGCATTGTGGATGATGTGCGTTACGTGCGTCCGGAGAAGTGTATAATTATCCGAGGAGAGCCCAAGGTGGTGCTGCGCTGTGTCGCTCTCCAGGACAACTAGCTTGGCTTGCTCTGTGACTGACAGGTGAAGCTGACGCTCGTTGAGTGCATCCTCTTGTCGCTGCTGCGGATTTACCTTACCCACTCGATTCAGACATACCACTGTCTGGACATTCGGAACTCGTGCAAGATATGCAACGACATGACTGCCCAGACTACCAGTTCCTCCTGTTACTAGAACGCACGCACCTGCAGCGGGGACCGAGCCTTGTGAAGATGACGGTGCTGTAAAACCCGCAATACCCTGGCGGACATATTCATCTACCGCTTCTAATCTTGCTCTGTGATCAGGAAAGCCCCCACTGCGTTCCGCTGACTGCCCGCCTGCAGTCGCAAATATTACACGCTGCACACTGACCTCGTTTGACTCTCCATCCGTCCAGTCGACATGCCCGTATCCGACAGCATGAAGGTCCTCCTTCCATCGTCGCTCATTGGTAATCGCATGGGTTCGTCCATCATTGAACACCCACCATCCTCGAAATAGCCCAAACACCAAATCAATCGCGAAGACAGGTTTCGTCATCTCAAGCATCATCAGGACCCCGTCACCTCGTAACGCCTGACGCATACACCTAGTCGACTCCTTTAGATTTGACGTCGCATGTACAGCGTTGCTCGCGATGATTATATGCTGTGTGCCTTGCAATTCCTCTGCAGGAGGCTTCTCAATGTCATGCACGCAGTACCGGATGAACGGATACTCGCGGAACTTCCGCCGCGCTTGTGCTAGGAACGCGGGCGATATGTCGCTGAATGTGTACTCTACTGCTTCCGGGAGGGCAGCTAGTAATGGTAGGAACCATTTTGTGCCACCACCAGTGCCGGCGCCCATTTCGAGGATTCTCAGCGGCCCTCCGTCTTTCGTTGACGGTGCCAACCTCTGGACAAGGCGTTTGATGAACTCGGCCATCAGTTTGTATCCGGCGACATTGTGCGGCTCCTCGCCATACATCCATGAGACAAGCTTCTGGCCTTCTGCAGTACCGAAGATGAGCTGTAAGCCGTCCTGGTTACCGCGCAGCACTGATGCGAGTTTGCTTCCTGCGTAGAAGGTCAGCTTACTTGCACCTGCGTACTCTAAATACTCGGTTTCAATCCTTTGCATAAGGAAGTTGCTGGATTCGGTTGGTGCGCGTGCTTCGGTACGGATGACCGTCATTCCGTCCAGTCGCACGAGCCCAGCTTCGGCGAGGCGACCATAGAGATACCTAACCAGCGAGTCATGTTGTTGGTCAAATGCTATCGTTGGCAGCCGATGACCAGCAGAAGCGGAACGGATATCGCTTCCTAACATCTCGAATGCTTCTAATGTCAAGACGACGCATAACCTGACTAACAAGGGTGTGAACTCGTGGAGACGCCCGCTGCACTGGTTGTCCGCTAGGAACTGGTCTGTAAGAGCCTTTGTCTCTGCGAACGCCCGCAAGACGTCACCATGGGGGAGGTCCAGGTCTACCATATCGGAGATACTCGTAACAGATTCTGTGATACTTGTTAAGTTCCCAACGCTCTCCGATAGAGTGCTACTTGTTGGATCGCTAGCGCCGGCTATACTGGCGTCGTCAGAATCACCTACAGCATTCTGCACAACGGCGACAAGTTCTTTGAATGTATCCGCCTCAAGGAGATCCTCAACCGCCAACGTGCAGTGGAAGACACCCTCGAGCTCGCGCGCGAGCTCCATGGCCATTAGCGAGTCAACTCCAGCGTCTGCAAGATTGCTTTCCTCGTTAACTTCATTCTCATCAACTGCGCAAAACTCAGCAACGACCGCTTTTACCCGGCCAACCAGCTTTTTCTTCGATGATTCTACCTTGGGCTTTTGATCCTTGGTGTCCTGGCGCTGGGACACCGAGCCTCCAAGTAACCGAACGAATAAGGCCTTCGCTACCCGAGTATATCTCAGACCAAGAAACATCTCCACGAGCTCGCCATCAGGGCTAAACACAAAAACATCGCTCGTATACCACCCCTCGTCGCGCTGGTGCCGCGCGAATACATGCCAAGTATGTGGCCTCGTCGTCGCCTTGTCAGCATATAATGGCGTGCGCATCCATTGCTCAATCCCACTCGCGATGTAAATCTCCCCGTCACTCCTGTCCGTCATGCAATTCACCCAGAAACCACCGCACTGGCTGAACGAGTCGCACAGGAATGCATCCGCCCATGTTTCACCGGAGTATGCTTTCACAACTCGACCAGCACTCTCAGAACCCTTTCCTACAAGCTTCTGCACGCCGCGATACCGTTCGGAATATTCCACTATCTCTGCAAATGACCGATACACGTTCCGCCCTTGCAGGATATCATCCACATCTGGGTCAGCGAGAAGCTCCAGACACCGCGCATGACTAATTAGTCGTCCATACCGTGTGAATTCAGCCCGCAGTCTTTCATCACCAACGTCATGCATGCAAATGCGCGCAGTACAATGCAGAAGACGGGCCCCAGAGACACCTTGGCTATCCTGACTCCGGAACCTCAAATTCCAGGTGTTTCTCGTATCCGGATCCGCAGACAACTCTATCCACACCTCGCGATTAGAGTCCAGCAACAGCGGTGCCTCACTTCCGACATCATGTACACTTGGGATCTTCCCCTTCTCCTCAGGGAGTGATCTCATCAGTTCAACCGCATAGTCTAGAAGCAGTGACGCAGGGGCTATAGGCGCTGTCTTGGCTGCGACGTGGCCAGATACGGCGTCCACGTAAGAAGGGTGGTTGGTGTGAATGCGGTACTTTGAGACTTGGCGAAGAGGATCCTCGTATCCGGCGAAAGAGAAGAGGGGGTCGTCTTTACCTTCTGCCGTTATCCTTGGAGTTTCACTGTTCATGGTTGGCAGCGGCTTGTTCTCCAACCAGTGCCGCGTTTTTTCAAACTGATAAGGTGGAAGGAACAGTGGAGTGTACTCGGTTGTTTGAAGCGCATGATGCCCCCAGAATGAGCAGGGAATATGGTCCTTCCACAAACCTATCGTGGTGTCCGTGAGTCTCTGCAGCCCCAAGTGCGGAGTACCTGTGATATTTAGGGAATGGAAGGTATGGCCCGCGTCTGAGGCCAAAGACTTTCGTACGATTGAGGTTATTGTTGAGTTTGAGCCAGCCTCAAGCCAGATTGCTGAACCGTGACCACCTGCAAGGCGTTGTACAGCATCGGAGAAGTAGACCGGTTGGCGAAGATGATCGGCTATAACTGACGGTGGTGGAAGTCCTTGAGACGCCTTTGCAGTCGCGCGCTCAATTTGGATAGTTGGTGAGTTCATGATTACTTCTTTCGTGACGGTTTGAAGGATAGGGACGAGCGGATCAACCAGGCTCGAGTGGAAAGCATTCGTGACATCAAGTCGTTTGACTTTAAACGTAGAGTCGTTCTCTAGCTTTCTTTCAATCACGTCGATGGCCAATATAGAACCTGCAACGGTGAAGCTTCGAGGCCCATTGAAGCAGGCTATACTCGCTTTCGAACCGTACAGGTGGTGATCCAATCGATCCCTATTACCTTCAACAGCCAGCATACCACCAGGATCTGGGCCCCATCTATCGCGGATAATCATCGCCCGACGAACGATGACGGTTAGGGCGTCTGGGAGGGACTGTACTCCAGAGACACAGAGTGCCGTCAACTCACCAAAGCTATGCCCTATGACTGCTGCTACCGTCACCCCCGACTCGATCCAACTACGTGCACATGCATACTGCATTGCAAAAAGCTGCGTCTGGAGCTGCACGGTGTCTGAAATTGGTGACGTAGAAAAGATATCAGGGTAGATGCTCTTCTGGCTGGTTTCTCTCAAAATAGTGTCGCACACGTTGAGATGGTGTCTGAATAGTGGGAGGGCATCATATAGACCCCGATCAAGACCGATACTTCGCCCTACCTGCCCTCCGAAGCAGAGTATTACTGGACGAAGGGGCTTCTTTACGCCGACCAACGATTTCTCATGTCCGTTCTCGATCTCTGATAATGCACTATTCAGCTCTGGAAGAGATTTTGCGCGGAAGATGCATTGACAGTCCAAAGCTGGATTTGACTGCCGTGCAGCGTTGAAGGCGACATTTGCGAGGGAAACCTCCTTTCCATGTCGAGATAGAAATCCACGCAGACGCGCCGCGTGTGCCTGCAATCGACCCTTATCCAACGCACATATCCGAAATGGCAAAACCACTCCGTCGGCATGAATCCCCGTGAATTCCTGTTTATGTTGCGGGCCCTGTGTGATTATCACAGAGGCATTCGACCCACAAGCACCATAATTATTGATTAGCGCCGCGCGAAAACCCGCATCCCAAGCCCTACCACTCGTCGCAATGTCGATATGATCATCCGGTAATTCCTTGATGTGAGGATTCAATGACGTAAAGCCTGATTGTGGCGGAATTTGGCCCTCCTGGATCATTAAAACCAACTTGCATAAGGCTATCATACCCGACACACCCTCCGTGTGTCCTACAAGCCCCTTCACTGACCCCAGAGCAAGCTTGCCGGCACGTCTCGGTCCACCGAAAACATCTCTCACACTGCTATACTCCGCCGGGTCTCCAGCCTGTGTCCCTGTCCCATGGGCTTCCACCACACTGATGTCTCGTGGATGTAATCTCGCCCGGGTTGTCACCTTCTTGAAAAGTCCAACAAGCGAAGCCGCATCCGGAACCACAATTGGCGTACAATTATCGTTCTGCTCAACAGCTGTCCCGGCAATCGTTCCCAAGACAGTGTCCCCAGCTGCAATTGCGTCTGACAACCTCTTTACATAGATTGCTGCGAACCCCTCCCCTCGACAGTATCCGTCCGCCTTTGCATCGAACGGTTTACATCCGCCTGTTGGTGAGAGGAATGACGCACCTGCGAGATTATCATACGCCAATGGGCTGGTTATCGCATTCGCACCCCCCACTAGCGCAGATGAACAGTCGCCGCTCAAGATTGCCTGGCAGGCATGATGCAATGCAACAGCCGATCCCGAGCACGCGGTATCAACACAAAGCGACGGCCCGCGCCACCCAAAGTAATGCGATAATTTCCCCGCCAGAAAGCTCCTCAGTAACCCTGTCGGTGCATACGCAGAGGCAGGGTAGCAGTTCACATTATGTTCATAATCGACCGTACAGGATGCAATATAACACCCTACATCCTTGGTCTTTGAGGGACGCGAGAAGTACCCAGCCGACTCGAGAGCCTGATACGCAACCTGGAGGATCAGTCTTTGTTGCGGGTCCTGAGCCATGACTTCCCTGGGTGACTTTTTGAAGAATTTATGGTCGAAGGCGTCGATGTCGTGGATAAAATTTCCGAACCAGGACCGTCTACTGGCTTCGGGCCGCCAGGGGGATTCGTAATTTACGTATCGCTCTTTGGGCATCTCAGTGTGTTGAGACTTCCCTGCGCACAGGAGGTCCCAGAACTCGTCGAGGTCATCAGCACCTGCAACGCGGCAGGCCATGCCAACTATGGCGATGTCTGTATCGGACGGTGGACGGGTGGATAGTTCATGGTCGCGGCTTATAGTGCATGGGAGGGCAAGGTCTGCGAAGTGAATCACGCGAAGGAGTTGACGGCGAAAAAACGAAGGGGGGATACATCTCTCCGGCCCGAATTCAACAACCAGGGAGTCCGGATGGGTGAGATGGTCTCGGTAGACAGCGGAGAATGTCTGATGCCAGAGACACGGTTGCGCGAGGACGGCGCGGAGGAGAAGTTCGTGAAGAGGACCGGAGGTAATTGGCTCGGGAGTAGTATTTGCCCGCTGGGGTTGAAGCAGGTCCGCTACGTCTGGGAGTCGGAGGCCCCGATTAGCATTGCAGAGGGCAAACAATGCTGGGAGGCTCTTTTCATGGCCAGCCCAGTGATATCGACCGTTAAAAGCCACCGGACTAGCGGAGAACCCGGCTAACTGGAGGGTCTGTTGTAGGGCAGCTATACTGTGTCGAGGGGCCGTGATCGTTGCGCGGTTCTCGTCGTATCGGACAGTGACGTACGACTATCCCGTCAGCCTTTCTTTATCCATATCGATTCCAGACTCAAAAGCAGACGACAAGATAAGCGGAAGTTACATACACCGGGGAATGTTGTAAGCACCCCCTCCAGCCTCTCTTCCAGAAGGGGACTCCTCCACATTGTTGCAAGAGACGTATACGCCTCCTCCGCTTCCTGAACATCCCCCAGAGCCCCCAATAGCATACCCAACCTCAACGCAACGGCTCCGAATGTCCTCAACTCCTCCGCAGTCTTCGCAGCAGAAACCACAACTGCGCTCAAAAATCCAATACAAAAGCCCACAATCTCAACTACAGGCCCCGAGCCCACAATCGCACCTACCCCGTCACCACCAGTACCCCCCAGACGTCTCAGCGTTTGGCACTGCACGTACTGCACGAAGTGCGTCATAACCAACAGTGGCGCAAGTCGCGTATAACACAACGGAAACTCCACCCCGGCCAAGTCGCCACACCGGAACCATCTTTCGAGCTGCCTTAGTTCCTCTTCTCCGTCTATTGTCTGCAGACATGGTAGGTATGCATCTGCTGCCGCGGTGCGATAGTAAGCTGGTAATTCACCTAAGATGTCCAGCATCCAGTGGAACTGTGGGTCGTCGAGTATTGTCGCTCGGAGTTGGTGGAAATCTGCTGCCGTGAAAGAGAGCCATTGGCAGCCGAAGAGAAGAACCGTTTCTCCTTTTGTCGGGGTTGAAACTGCGGGAGGGGGAAGGATTGTCTCATCGTTAGGATCGTTTCTGGGACCATCGGCAGACTCCCCCGGGGAAGGTGGTAAAGGAGGGCAGGGTATATGCGCTGATGGCTCCATGGTCATGCGTGCGCTTGCAAGAAACAGCAAAGGACCCCTACGATAGGGTTAGCACTTGACCGGTGGATATTGTGTTGGTTGGAGTTGGAGGTTGGACTGACGCCTGATCTTCACACCCCTCGCTCACCACATAGTAAATACAATACTGATATACCAGCCGTCGGCTCAAATTACAGGCTCACCAGCATTCCTAGACCAGGTCTGCGGTTTGCTTGGTTGCCTTATCTGCATTCTCTCGCCACTCCACCCGGACATAAGTGTGCTACACAGATTCAGATTGAGACGAAACATACCGTGAAACCATCACACCTTCAAAGACTCCACCGACTGCACCCAGGGCAGACCAGAGGTCCAGAACAGACCAGAACAGACGAGACAACACGATTCCCAACCCACCATCAAAGTTCCATAGTCTCGATCTTGGAATAAGTACTACGGTTAGTCCACCGTGACCGTTTTTCAACGGCGACCGTTCAAAACCAACGCAAATCCGCTCACATACTTCCTTTCATTGACTTTGATCTTCGTCTCCGGAGTATCCCTGGCCCTTTTATTCATCCCCACCCTGTGTACAACAAACAATATTGTCGTCCGTGCTGTACTTCCGGAGTTCACCGGTCAATCTACTCGGGTTGTCCAACCCAACCCGGGACTCCCAAAACAAACATGAATATCGGTTCCACCACGGCGTGACCAGATCTACCCTAGCAGGGGACCAACCCGGGAAATTTCCGAGCGGTCCGGCTGGGAATGAAGCAAGGAGATAGGATGGAATACGAATCCAGATGCGTCAAGGGGGGCCGGGGTGGGCGTTGAAATCTTCACGGAGGAAATAGGAGCCGGAATATGGCTCGAAGCTTCGACATTTGCTTTTTCCGGGTGCTTGTTGGGGCCCGCTAGACTCGCTGTTCGGAGTATTAATCTAACGGTCTATTACAGGTTTTGCATGCATCCAACTCCATTGGCTCACCCTTGATTACAGTAAGCGAGTGGAAAAGAAACCAGAAGAGGGGCCCTGGGCCGTTGGAGGCGTATATATAGGCAAGCAAGATCATCTGGGGTGAAATCCTTAGGATGGGAATCATTTGGAATCATTTTCATTTGATGTATCCTACCAGTCCTGTCCAGTGACCAACCCTATCCCAGCCATTCCCTATTCGTGCGCCTATGAAACACTCTGGAATGCAACCAACGCCTTATATGACAGATGATGAGATAACATAATGACGGCTATGCACCCTAAAGCCTATGATCCAGTCATAGATGCGAATATTATATCTCGTTGCAGGCGCAGCCTACGCAGGCATGGACTCACGCGGACTATGCGTGGCATTTTTGACCCGCTCGAGGTCTTGGAGACAAGCCATTACCTCTTGCAACATCCCGTCGAACCCAGCATCGAGGTAGGTGTGTCCAGCAATGAAGTCGCTGCACATCGTCAATGGGATGGGCGTCAAGGGGTGGACCTGACCTGTTAGCGTTTCATCCAGAAAACGGTTACGGATGGATGCATACCTTGAAATATCCAAGCTGACCCTGCAGCTTGACCAGATTCACCACCCCGTGAGCAGCCAACACACACAGTCGCTCATACTCGATGATGCCTAGGAGATGGTCTCCTGTCTTCCAGGTTATCGACTCCAGGACACTATGCAGAAAGAGGACCATGGTCTGAGCAACAATGCGCGCGAACATCAACATTGGATCAACCTGTGGAGACGCAGAGAGCATTTGAATATGGTGGTTGACCATCTCGTGCAGCCACTGATGTCGGGTCCAGAATCCTTCGAACACAGCCATGTCGCCACTCATGTTGATTTGCTCAGCCGCGACCTTTTGCCGGTGGGCAAGAGCGCGACCGCAGATTGTCGCGAGGACGATGCACTCGCTGAATGAGGAGATGGGCTGAGCGGCGTCGGTGCTGGTCTTCATCATCACTTCAGGAAGGTATTGCGTTGTGACCGGCTGGCCGGCTTGGAATTGCTCCTCTGGGCCGGGTAGACGGGTGACAATCTAGGTATGTTAGTTGGTGTCTCAACTTGAATGAAGGGGCCGTACTAATTGTTCGTTCAGGGTGAATGGCAGGCCGTTGTGGAAGCTGATGAAGCGATCGAGCGAATAAGCCATCCAAAATGTCCGGCGGCGCTCCTCCAACCCAGTCCAATCGATCAGACTCGTCTCCCGGTCCCTCGCCATCACTACTGTGTTGTTGGGGTCGTCGAGTTCATACAGCCGCATGCCCAGCACGAGGCGAGAACATCGGCCTGCACTCATCCACGCTTGCAGTGGCGACAGCTGCATGTATTCATAGATGCATATCAACACCCACGCTTGCGCCTGTTCGATCCCTGCGGTAGCATCGGCCCGTCCGCCTTGGGAGTCTAGTGCATTCAACATGCGTCTCGTTTCCTGGTATAGGGGATCTCGGAGTGGGCGAAATTGTGCGGAGAGGGCAGCAGCGATCGTCCACATGGCGTATTGGAGGCACGTCTGAGCTTCGGTCTTTTTCTGCTGTTTCGACCAGACGTGGTAGCGCCATCTTTGAAGTATCGGAGCGAACGTGTGAACGCGATCGAAGTACAGTTGATCACTATTATCTTAGTTTACGCATCGCAAAGCATGGGGTCGGACATACAGATCAGCTCGCATCAGTTCAGAGACGAGGCTCGACCGGGGTGAACCAGGCGACCGTGGAGACTTGGTGCGGGCCCGTCGACCTTCGGGCGATGCAGTGCCTTCGCGATAGCTGTTAATGTGCACTGTTTCATCATCGGAGTCGAGATCTAAGTCCGGGCTCTCCAGCAGGGTATTCATTTGTTGGTTGAATTCGGGGTGCTGGTCGGCCAGGCATCGCTCCAGGGCGGCTACTCGCTCAGCTAACGTCTTCGACGATTTCGAGAGCAGCAACCTACCGATGCGAGTCCTCAAAGTCCGCAGTTGTCCTTTTCGTGGGCCTCGTGGGAGCCTTGCTGTGCTAATCCTGCATTCAAGGCCGCTCTCATAGCAGACCTGACATTGCGGTCGCTGTCGGTCACAGCGGACTTTGCGCCTGCGACACTCCTCGCATGCGGAGCCGGGGCGTTGACGAGAGTTTTGAGCGAGAGATGCGGGCGAAGATACCATTTCCGACTTCATTTTCTGCATATGAAGTGCACAAGATGGTCAAAGGTGAGGACAAAATGCAAGATATGATGGTTCGATGCACCAGACTTATAGAGACCCCAAAGGAGATGCGGATGGAAGCCTCGTGCTTATTGTCAGAAACTCAAATGGAGAATTAAGTAATGGCGACTGGAACGATAAGCTGAAGAAAGGGCAAGAGTAAATTTGTAATTTCTTTTGCCTTTCCTTCAGAGACAAGACAAGGCAAAAAACAAGACGAACGATTTGTGGTATAAGCTCAAGACCGATTCATCAGTGCAGAGGACCAGGAAAAAGAAAAAGCACTTGCCAGAGGGAGCCTAGGCTCATTGGGTGTGATGGGTCTCAGGGCCTGCAGGATGCAGGCTGAGTGACGACGAAGGCCAGCCTGTCCCAGCTTGTCCCAGCTTGTCCCAACTTGTTTCGCGAACGGGTTCCTGCTGGATTCGAGATGCATCACCATTACTCGATCAGGAAGCTCTGCTCAACTATCAACTATTGAGCACTAACTAGGGACGGACGAGCGACGAGGACCGACGGCGCACTCCATAGCCACGCTCGGCCGGACGATGTCGGTGAGTGGGGCGATTGAGATCACGACCATGCTATGATGCTACGCTGCAGGGTGCAGCAGCTCAACAGTTGATAGATACGATTTACAGATGCAGATACAGAGGGGCAAAGAGAGATCCCCGGTCGGTGAGCCCCTCAGCCAGCCACCAAGCTGAGTTGTGGAACTGCTCACTCTGGTTACTGGGTTTCCTTCGCTATCGAGGATCGACCAGTGCGGGCCTGTCAATCTTCTGCAGCGAAAAGGCTAAGTCGGCGAAGCAGTCTCAAGTTTGAAGTTGTTTTTGGGCAACCCTGAATGGCTGATCCTAGATGCAGGAAAAGGTTCCCGAGCAAACATCGTCATCTTCTTGAGACTACCGGAACACTTGGAGATACACTACGACGCGATCATCCACAGTGTATACGTATAGGGTGTAGGTGAGACGTTTCATCTCCATTCGCGACACGAGAAACCCTGACCGCAAGGTAACCCGCCATGGTCTGTTCCGATACGAAAACAATAGAATTTTAGACCGAGAAAGTCTCGACGATCGACAGTTCAAGCTTCTTCTTCAATCCCAGACGATGCCAGGATCCGAGCTTTGCGGCACCTTACTAGTGGATGGCCGATGGACCCATCTCATTGACCACGCAGCGACGATCACGATCAAATATCTCATCTTCAATTGAACTGCTTCCGTCTCATGGTCGCGGAACATTTATCTCTATATTTCAACTTGCCGCCGTCTAGGTCCTGACGATCGGATTACTTGCATACGAAATACCGTCAGACTACCAACACCGGAGGCTCGGAGCAGAGCCAGCGTTAATATCAACAGCTCAGTCTCAAACCCAGCGAGGAAATCGCGGAACTACCGTCGTGAGATTGCTTCCTTTTTCTGACCTGCAGAATTTCTAGCGAGATTCGTGGCCCAAGTGGGGGAAAGATGCGCTGGAGAGATACTAGTGGCTATAGTATCCCAACTAATGCCTGATCAACACGCCACTGGCTGCAGCTGAGCCTTGAGCTTGGGAAGTTGAGTTGAGTGACCCTTTGTCATTATCGTGACCTTCGGATATCTTGAACGGTATTTCGTGTTTACTCGCACGTTGCACCGTCGCACTCACACAGCTCGCTGGTGTCGCCAGCTGAATCAAAATGTCGCACATCTCGTATTGCTCCTGTCCCGGCCCATCTCACTTTTGTAGCGTAGACTCTATCTATATGCATCGCATACCGCTCATTGACTCAACAACCAACTGAACATGTCCTTCCAAGACATCCTAGGCCAGCTGCCTCTCCTGAAAAGCTACACCCATATCCTGCTCTGTTTCTCGCTTCCAGACACCAAACGCGACCCCGTCCTAGATGCCCTTCACGCCGCCACGAAACGCCTCGTCGCTGTCTTCCCTTTCCTCGCCGGGACAGTGATTCACAAAGACATCGCCGAGGGAAACTCAGGTACTTTCACGGTGGACTTCGACCCAGACAGCAACAATGGCAGAATCAACCAAATCCTCCAGATCAAGGACCTCTCCAGCGTGCTCCCACCATACAGCACAATCCACGCCGCCCAAGCACCCCCATCCATGCTCCCAGGCTCCCTCGTAGCACCCCCGCGCCCCGCCTTCCCAGCAAGATACACAGACGCAACCGCCCCAGTCCTCGAAATCCAAGCCTCGCTCGTAAGCGGCGGCCTGCTACTGACCATCGCCGCGCAGCACAACATCATCGACGCAACGGGCATCTTCTACATCGCCCACCTCCTCTCCAGGCTGATGGACGCAGACACCCACCCAACAAACCCAATTCCCCACGCCGACCTTCTCCACGGGAACTGCGACAGGCAGCATCTCATTCCGTTGTTGCCCCCTGGTGAGCCGCTGCCCAGGGAATTAGACGTCTTTACGAGACCTTACCCGGAACCTCTGGACCAGGAGACGCTGTCTCAGTTCAGCTGGTCGCTTTTGCATTTCCCCCCTGAGTCTGTGAGGGCGATTCATGCCGAGGGCAATGCCAATCCGCACGACTTTGTGGACGGCATCAAGGAGGTTTCTGTTAATGATGCCTTGACGGCGTTTTGCTGGCAGCGCTTGACTCTCGTGAGGGCTTCGTTGCCTAAGCCCCAATCTAGCCTCTCTAACCCTGCCAACCCTGCCTCGACCCCTGAGGAAGCTGACCAAATAGGAGAACAAGAAGAAGGAGAAAAAGAAGAAGAAATAACCCAACTAACCCGCGCAACAGACCTCCGGCGCCCCATGTCCCTCCCCCCCAGCTACATGGGCCACATGGTGCGAACGTCCAACCTCCGGCTAGCAACCTCCGTCGTCCTCACATCCTCCCTCTCGCACCTCGCCAGCCTCCTCCGCCAAACCGTCTCAGCGCACACAACCCCCTATAGCATCCGCAGCTACGCAACGCTCCTCTCCCGCACGCCCGACAAATCGCGCATCCTCTACGCAGGCGAGTTCAACCCGCTCACCGACTTCAGCTGCAGCTCTGTGGCGCATGTCGCCATGCCGCGCTTTGGAGCCAGTTTGGGGAGCCCTGATTATGTGCGCCGCCCGACGTTTGGCGTCTTGCCTGGTGGCATGTATGTTGGGCCCGGGGGGCCTGGGGGGCTGGGGGGTGGGGTTGATGCGATGCTTTGTTTGAGGGGGGTGGAGGTTTTGGGGCTTAGGGGGGATGGGGTTTGGGGGGGGTTGGTTGAGGTTGTTGAGTAGTTGCGTCTGGGTATGCGTCAGGCTAGTATTCTGAATTATCAAAATGATATGATAACGGTGGTTTTACAGTGGCATGACAAAAGTTTGCAGTACCCACCTGTCACTATTCCATATCCAGCTAGTCTGAGGTTCTTCAAACTGTTTTGACTGGCAGAATAGCCTCATCTAATCTTAGTTAGGAAGTGATTATTTATGTGGATCCAGGTGGGTACTGCAAACTTTTGTCCTGCCACTGTAGGTACACGAAGAATAAAATAACCAATCTAACCTGATAAAGTAGGTAGAGGGAACATCTGGGTAACTTTGAACCATGGAATTAGCAGAAAATCACTGTATACTCGTATAGTGGTCGCCAGAATCAAGAACCCCTGTCAGCCGCATTAGCTCCAGGAATAGGATCCAGGAATGAGAAACGTGTTAGTTTCAAGACTGCATGATGATCGTTCAATCAGTCATGTTAAGCGCACTCCTGCCACCTGTCAGCAAGCAAGCTGCGAACCAAGAAACCTTTTGGCCCCCAGGGCTGATACCTAGATGTAGACTATCGCAATCTCAAACACGACATCCAATCCTTCGCGCACCCACTCTCCTTAAACTTTTGTCAGGTATCTAAGCCTCAGAATGGGTCCTGCGGCCCTGTCTATTGGCTCCATGGTAACTTCTTAGGGCCCAGGGGGCTTGGGTAGTTATCGGGCAGTTTCAACTTTCCACGGTCCACCTTCTTAGCTGAGAATGAGATCCATAGACAGAATATTCTAGGCCTCTTGGAATCGGCTCTCAAGCATTGGCAGCATGGATACTCTCGTGTTCAAGATGCAGATTCTCGGCGAATAAATCCTTTCTGCGGCGTTTGCGGGTCTTGCATTCCTGGGATCGTATCCGGTCTTCTGCAGGGCAAATGCACTCATACTATTCCTTTTTCCGAGGATACCGATCGAAATCTGATCCTTACTTCCCGGTGGTGAGGATTGAACTTGATGCGGAATTGTGGATGCACTGGCGATCTA
The DNA here is from genome assembly GCA_027569205.1 of Aspergillus kassunensis. Taxonomy (NCBI): domain Eukaryota; kingdom Fungi; phylum Ascomycota; class Eurotiomycetes; order Eurotiales; family Aspergillaceae; genus Aspergillus; species Aspergillus kassunensis. Next base: position 249,595 of record JAPDEQ010000026.1, on the reverse strand, counting down.
TCTACATACTGGGCCGCCATGTTATCCATGTACGTATCTGGAATACGAGCTAAATATAAACCTCGTGGCGGTGGGTTGTTATTTGATAGGTAGGACACGGTGGCATAACTGACCTTACAATTAGAGGCTAGAGCCGGGCCAGAGGACGCGCTGGCAAGCTGGCTGTGTTCGACCTAAATAGGAAACGACCCCCCTCTGGCTTTAGTCTTCTCGTCTGTTTAACCACTGAGGGTATGGCTTGATGCAGTTATCAATGTTGCCGTAGACATGGATGGGTGCATTGTGATTCCCCTGCATAGATAGACAAAGTCAGATACCGGGGAATTGAGCCACTTGATACTAAGAGAATTGAGCATACATACCCGTATAGATAGAGCATCTCGTCATTGGCAAACATGAATATATCTAGTGTGGGCTGCATCGAGCTGGGTTTCAGATGAAATTTGCATCCTCGACTATCAATCAAGCGTCAATCGTCAGCATTGGAACGGAAACAAAATATCGTATGTGTATGTGTATGTGTACTATTGCTGGGACCTCAACATCTATCTTCATATTTCTTATCCATGTCCTCTTAGTAGTGATCCATATCATGCTTTTATCATTTCGTTCTTACTGTTCCCATCCAAGCTCGCCACCATCGATAAATACTTTAGGACGGATTGTGCTGACTATCCAATATCGGAATCAGGATCACACTCAGCATCGAGACTAATCTCAGGGACATATATCACCTCTGGAATGCACAGCGAACTTTGAAGAGTAGTATATGAAAGCTCTGAGTCTCCGAAGAGTTGTTCTCGTTTAATAAATTCAGCATTCATTTCGTTAGATGATACTCTTTACACCCAACCACCGTAACAATCAAGAGGTTAAGGAGTTGCGGTCCTGAGAACTGTAGATTCCAATCAGCGTCGTTCTCATTTTCCACGGAATCTAGAATCTAGATATTAAGTACCATCAAGCTAGCTAGCTATCTTAGGGTCTGGGAGCGTTTACTACGGAGTGCGGAATCTCATGTCTTTGTAGCTAACTAGTTAGTTAGTTCTCGTCGTTTTATACTCTTTGTCAAGCGATGTTCTATATCTCCTATAGGAATAGCTGTTTACCGGAATATGCACTGCGAACGAACTTCACGACTCAACAATGAGAGAAGGGAAGGGGTAGTTAGAGTGAGGCGATAGGTAACTAGTTACAACCTACCCATACTCTTCTCTATATCCAAACAGCAGTCAATATCAAGGTCTAGTTAGTTAACCCTCCTTCTTAACCCCCTGCGTCCCCGTCAAAGCCCGATTCAAATCATACTTCTTAACAAAAGCACTAAGCACAAGCCCAACGCCTGCAACACACGCCATAAACGCCCAGATCACTCTCAAACTATCTGTATACGCCCTCTTCAACTCGTCCTTTCCTCCCTCGCCCTCATCTCCATCCTCCGTCATGCTCTGGATAAACGTAACAAGAGCAGCCGCATCACGACTCAATTCCCCCGCCCTTTCCCTCCACCGGGGATACTTCGCTAATTCCCTCCGCATACGATTCTGAAAGATAACACCCCCAACAGCAATCCCAACCGCCTGCCCAAACGCGCGAAAGAAGACAACCATCGCAACAGCACTAGTCAAATTCTCATCCGTCGCCGAAGCCTGCACGGTACACACAACCGCAGCAGTCAAAAACCCCATTCCCAAACCACTCGGGATATTCAGAAATATCCACGCCGCGGTGGCTGTTCCCGGCCTGAGAAGACACAGCAACCCCAGCCCGAGAATCGAGAGCGTCCAGCCGGCCCAGAGACTCCATCTATACCTCCCTGTAAGGCTAACGAGCACACCGCAGAGGATCGCCGAGGGCGCGACGGTGAATGTTTGCGGGAAGAGGGCGACGCCTGTTAGTATAGGCCCGAATTCGTGCACGGCTTGGTAGTATAGCGGGAGGTAGTACAGCGCGCCCCAGAGGATGAGGCCTTGTAGGGAACTGGTGATGAATGCGATTGTGGCGCTGCGGTTTTGGAAGATGGAGGGGGGGATCATGGGGGTTCTTCTTTTCCTTTTCGAAACGTGCGTGGTGTAGACTGTAAACAGTATCAAGCCGGCTACGCCGAGACATAGAGGCACGAGGGTGTGCCAGGAGGTCCAGGGGTACATGACCCCGCCCCAGGTCAGCGGGACCAGGAAGGATGAGATGCTACCGATGAAGAGGAATGTGCCTGTGTAGTCGAATCTGGCGAGCTTTTGTGTTAGCGAGCTGGGTGGTGGTGGCTCGAGGTTGAAGAAGAAGATCACGAGTAGGGCTGCGATGCCGATGAAAGGGAAGTTTATGTAGAAGATCCAGCGCTTTTGTTATACCTGTTATTAAAATCTGCTTTGTAATGATGGGGTTTGGAGAAAAGGGGAGAGGCATACCCAAGTGACATCCTGGGCGAATCCCCCACCAAGGATCGGCCCTAACACCGAGCCCAGGCTATACATCGCACTGAGGATGCCATAGTAATTGCCCCTCAAGCGCAGGGGCACGAGATCCGTGACGACGACTTCCGCGAGCACGGCGATACCACCTCCCCCGACGCCCTGGATGCATCTCCCAACTAGGATTTGCGTAAAGCCGTCTGCTAATCCCGCGACCAGAGCGCCGACGAAGAAAAACACCATGCACACTAGGACAACCGGCCGCCGGCCAAAGATATCCGATAACGTCGCCGTACTCGGCTGGAAGACGGTCGAGCAGAGGAGAAACGACGTCCCGCTCCAGAAGGCTTCCATGGCGGTTCCGTGGAGCTCGGTGGCCATGATCTTTTTACATCGTACATCCAGATTAGTATGGGATCTTTTTCTTTTTCAAGGCATGAGGGTGAGGGGTAAAATACCGGCAGAGCAACAGATATCGACGTCCCATCCAACGAGACCATGAGGGTTAGCACAGCCAGCGCGAAAAATATCAACCGGCCGCTCTTTGAGAGCGAGAAATCGGTGTAGTTGGGGACTTCGTCGTCTTGGTTCTTTTCCGAGTCATCTTGGCTAGGCGGATGCGGTTCCTGGACCTCTTTCGAGGATATTGCTGGTGGCTGTGCTTGCGCTTGGACTTGGACTTGCGGCGGTGGTGGTTGGACCTGGCGAAGGGTGAGGAAATCCTCTCTCACTTCTTCAGCGATAGCAGTGATAGCAGTGATCTCGGGTGTCATGGCTCCTGACTGACATAGACGATAGATACTATGGAGAAGGAGGGAGTCAGGTCACCAGGAAAATGCCATAGCAGACCTCAGACCGCAGAAAAACTATGGGTAGCACAACCCTCCTCTTGCATACGTCGGAAACAGCAAACAAATCCATCTGAAACCAACGTCCCGACAGGGTCTCTCAAGACCACAGATCATAGTTGTGAGACTGCCCTATATCGCGTGTCCGACTCCGGGTTTGGACCAAGGCTGCCACCACATGTAGCACGGGTGCACACATAAACCCCCGGTCTGGAGTACAATAACCCCTACGCCATCCGTCGAGAAACATAGCACAAATATACCCTAGCCGTAAGCCATCTAACATCAAACACGCACCGCAAGGGTACAAAAGACACAAAGTGGCCGATGGCTGTCTGACCACACACACATCTTACACACATCTTCTGTCCGAAACAGCACGCCAAAATGTCCACGCAGCCACAACAACAACCCCCAGTCAGCAACAGCACCGGCACCGGCACCGGCACCGGCAACGAAGACGAAGCCGAAGCCCTTCGGCAAGCCCCCTTCACCGTCGCAATAATCGGCTCCGGCATAATCGGCACAACCCTAGCCCTCGGCCTAAGCATCCGGCACATCCCGGTAAAAGTATACGAGCAATCGCACAGCCACCGAGAAATCGGCGCGGGGATCGCCTTCACGGCAAACGCGCGCAAATGCCTCGCGCTCATAGACCCGCGGCTCGAAGACTGTGTCACGGCTGTGGCCACGGTGAACGGGGATCCCGCGAATCCGAATAACAATATGCAGTTTGTCGATGGGTTTACGCATGATCCTGCGCTGCATCTCGGAGTCGGGGATGAGATGGTGGACCGGAATGTTTGGAAGCTTTGGGCTGGGGAGAGGGGGTTTGAGGGGTGTCATCGGGCGCATTTCTTAGAGCGGGTTATGAGGGTTTTGCCCGGGGGGGTTGTGGAGATGGGGAGGAGGGTTGAGGGGGTTGTTGTTCCTGTTCTTGATAATGGAGATGGAGAGGAGGGGGGGAAGATTAGGATTGTTTTCTGTGATGGGTCTTTCGAGGAGGCTGATATTGGTATGTACCCTAACCACCCTAACCCTACCTAACAACAATAACCACCCCCTATACCAACCATAACAACACAGAACTAACAAAAAAAAAGTAATCGGCTGCGACGGCCTGAAATCCCGCATCCGACAACACCTCTACCCGCCCCCAAACCCCATCTCCCGCGCACACTACACCCACAAAGTAGCCTACAGAGGCCTAATCCCAATGCCCCTCGCAATCTCAACCCTCGGGCACAGCCGGGCAACAAACCAACAAATGTACGGCGGGCCGAACGCACACGTCCTCCATTTCCCCGTAGCGGGGCAAACCCTGCTCAACGTGGTCGCGTTCGTCAGTGACCCGACAGACTGGCCGCTCGAATCCAGCATGACCCAACCAGCTATAAAGGAGGATCTGAGAGTAGTATTCGCGGGCTGGGGCCCCACCGTCCGAGCGATCATCGATCTGCTGCTGGTCAGCGGAGAGGGCGTGGACAAGTGGGGTGTTTTCGACATGTTTGATTTCCCTGCGCCGCGGTATTCGCAGGGACGGGTTTGTGTTGCGGGGGATGCGGCGCATGCGAGTTCGCCGCATCATGGTGCGGGTGCGGGGATTGGGGTTGAGGATGGGCTTGCGCTTTGTGTGCTTTTGGGGAGGGCGAGGGATGAGCTTATCCGGGATCAGTATCAATCTGATGCTGGAGGGAATGAGACGAAGAAGGTTGAAGTGCTTTCAAAAGCCCTAGAGGTGTTCTCGGATGTGCGGGTTGAGCGCTCGCAGTGGCTTGTGCGGAGTAGTCGCGAGGTGTGTGAGACGTATGAGTGGGTGAATCCGGCTTGTGGAAGGGATATGCAGAGGGGGTTTGAGGATGTGAGGGAGCGGTCGAGGCGGATTTGGGATTTTGATATTGAGGGGATGGTGGAGGAGTTGGGGAGGGGTTTCGATTCTTAGTGAGCTTGTAACTAGTAACGAATCTCTGGAGTGATGTACTCTACAAGGTCATCTTCACCAGGAATACTAGAGTAGTCAGTATACTCAAGAAAGAAACTAAAATCAATTCAATCTCACTAAACCGAAACCGAGTAATGTTATCCCCCATCACCTACAAGAAGCATACTGTAATCATCTACAAGCATCCATCACCATCCAACATCTCCCCCAAAACCGGACTCTGCGTAAGCTCAAACGCCTCCTCAATGTACGCCCTCTCAAGCGAAAACGGCCTGGCCATCAGATTCGGAATATACCTGCCAACCAACTGCTCCACATCAACATTATCCACCAAGAACCCCGGGCGCAGCAGACACTGGCGGAATCGATCGACCGTGTTGCGCAGATGGCTGGAGTGGAACGGGACGTCGATCCCTTCTAGTGGAACGGTTGCTTTGCCGCGCTGCAGTTGGATGGGGCGTGGGAGGGTCTTTGTGTCTGCGATGAGAGAGTCGATGAGAGAGTGGAGGTCGAGGTCTGTTAGGGCTTCTTCGTTGAGGTGGTCATGGGTGGCGATGTGGTCGATCAATTTGCCTAGAACGTGGAGATTCGCTGCCTGATGGATGTGTTAGATATGGCCTTCTCTGGAGAGGAAACGTACTGTTCCAGAACACACGTATTGCTCTCCTTCAACATTGAGGTTCACAATTTCAAGTAATTCCTGGCTCTGGGCCGCGATCTGCCGCACGAGGCAACCCAGCGTGGCTTGCGTAAAATCTGACCATTAGATTCATCAATCTTCATCCATTGGGCAATATACGCTTACATGATCCCACGCGTTTAGGGTTCATCGCTACCATCCCGTACGTTGTCGCTCCTTGATCGTCGCGAGCCACGGATGCTTGCATCACCGATCCTCGATAAAACGCCAGCTCAACCAGCGGGCCCGTGGGTATGGAACAGGACAAGGCAGACAAGGCCCCGAATTCTCCAAGCGAGTGCCCTGCATACACGGCTCCCTGCGACACGTATCCCTTGGCACGCAGTTCGGCAAAGGCCGCTGCCTCGAACAGCAGAATGGCCGGTTGGGCGAACTGCGTCGAGTACAGCAAGCCTCTTGGGTGCCTGAATGTGTAAGACGTGGATGCAGCGGTAAGCCCGGCGAGGGCAGGCATTTGCATCCGGCCTCCTTCTGGAAGGCTGACTTCTGTGGTGATGCTGAGGTATTTTTGTTGGATTTTGCGACCATGCCGGCCCCCGAAGTGCACTGTGAGAGACTTGGGATTGTTTCGTACGATATCCAGGATCGACCACCCTGCAACGTTAGTTGTGTCTGACAAGGGAGGTGGAAACACACCATAAGCGTCGTACAGTTGCTGGTCGATCTTATCCCACACGCTCTTTGCGACGGCGCTTGTGCTGTACAAATCCATGCCCATTCCCTTGCTTTGACTGCCCTGCCCAGTGAACAGATACACCGTCCTCGGCTGCTCTACTTCGGCGTAAGCCTCTAGCACTCGGTCGTCAGTGCCGGTGCGCGATGCGATAACGGTGAATAACATTCGCCCGCCAACCATGCCAGTGTGCTTGACCTGTACTGTGAGCTTCTCCTGCGGCATGGCCATATCCGTGAACCGGGCCTCAAATCGACAGAGTCGCTGCCGGTCTCCCCCAAGTACCAAGTGCTCTAACGCTTTTTCTGCAATGGCTGATGTGTACATCCCATGGCAAAGCGTCCCGGGAACTCCTGCTAAGTTGGCAAATATCTGTGACGTGTGGATCGGGTTGAAGTCTTTCGATAACTGAGCGTACGGCTCATTGCTCAGAGGCATTTGGACCTCGACTGTAGACCTTTCAGACCATCCTGGGCTGTCAAGCTCTGTTTGGGACTCCATTGACTTCCCTCGGCGGTCCAAGAAATCCAGCACAGGGTTGTATGTGCAGTCCTCCCAACTGAAATCGATGGTCGCTATTCTGTGCCTTTGCGAACTGGCTGCCTGGGTAAATGCCTTGCCGGTGACATTTAAGCTCTTCGACTCATCGTCTCCGTATGTGGTCAGGCTTTCAACCTCAAGGATGATAGACTTGCCTACCAGCGACAGCCCAGGGTCCTCCAGACAAAACCATTCTCGACTGCAGAGGAGATTTTGTTCAAACTCTGATGCGACATCATAGCTCCACGCTCTCTCTTTGACTCTTCGAAATCCGGGTGTAGGCTCTTGGTTTGTTGACGAACATCTGAAGAGAAATGTCGAGGTCACCGTCAAGACTGGCTCCCCAGCTCGAAGTATATGAGCTTCTACCACAACCACCTTGGACCCGTCGTCTTCGTAGATGGCTTGAACACTCGAGTTTGAGCTCACGGTCTCACCCAACCGTAGGGGCGCTGCACCTCGACGGTACTCAAATGTATTTGAACGATGGACTAATCGCAGAAGGTCACCGTCGATATCACTCAGAGTGAGTGGTCGAGATATCACCTCCCATGCAATCACAATCCCCATACTTATAGGCAAGATGTCCGTGTCTGGGGTGATTTGCCGGTAGTCGGAAAATGCTGAGCCTACAGTCACAGCCAGACTATCCAGCGTATCTTGAGTCAGGGTCATCTGGGGTCCGTGGAATGTGGCCTCAATGGATTCTTTCGAATCGCCGTCCGTCCCGAACCAAAGGCTGCTGTAGAAAGACCGAATCCGCTCGTTGCGCCGGTCCATAACCTCGCTGATCGCTAAAGTAGTTCTTGTTCTATCAAACTGAAAGAACAGTCTCAACGGGCTACATCCTTTGGATGGGTTGACTTCAACATGTATATCAACGCCATTATGACAGGCTATGTTGGCTGATGAGCATGTTCGATCTTCATTCTGCAGTGACAAAAGTAACTCTGATCTGTCCGAGCTTAATTGCAGAACCGTGTTAGGGTTCTCTTGCATGAGTCGCCGAAAAGGATTCTGCTGACGAGTCGTGCCTTGTAGAAGATGTTCATTGTCTAGCAATGATCGCATCCACAGAGGTGCTTCGGTGACTGATGCCACACTCACACCTTCGGAGAGAGAGCTGTCATCTTCAAGTTCTGGTAGTGACGTGATTGATGTTGAAGCAGTATCCTCGCTGGTATCTCGTCTGCTCGACGAGACTGTGGACCATGAGGCTGGTGATTCAGCAACGTACTCTGGCCTGGCGGCAAGCGACTCCGCAGACAGTTCCTGCAGACGGCTAGCTATACCTGCTATAATGGAACCTAGGATGTCGGCAGCTGGCTCGCTCTTGTTTCGGGAGTACTGTGCTGCCACCGGCCCGTGTAGGATGCACACCCTCTCAGCATCTTGGTCTGCCACGGCATCGACATCTTCGGCTTGCCACAGGGAGTCTTTTTTGAAGTAGAACTCGAAGTCTTCGTCCAGAGCGGGAATGAAGTTTACCGGTTTTCGCCCTGGCTGCTTACATTGCTGTAAGAAGAAAGACGCATCCTCGGGATTTAAAAGATCGTCGCCAGCTGTTGGACAAGCGTTGCTGAACTTCACGAGAAAGCCATTTGGGGATCTCTTAAGCAAAGGGCGCCTCAAGCGTACTGCATGTTCTCTTGTGGCCGGCAGTCTTTCCAACCAACGGTGGGCTATGGTCATTGTAAGGTCAACATACGACGGGTCAATCCAACGCTTCTGGTGCCGGATGTACATGAGTCGAATGAGCCTTGTCAATACATCGAGATATGTCATTTCCTTCAGATCCATGATCTGGCCCTTGACATTGCATCCAAACCAAGGCTTTGCATAGTCTGCGTTCAGTCGCTGTATTATCCGCCGACGGTGTTGAGACAAGTATACCACGCGCTCTTTCTGAGATAGACTAAACACACACTTATCCAGCTCAGCCCAGAGGCGAACCCCCCGTGTAGCAATCTTATGGATTGGCTCGCCCATTTCTGACATGACAGTCATGACTCCCCCAGCCGGGCCACTGTATGTCCTCTCCCACTCCTCATCTAGGACGCCTGGAGTAGCCGTGATTATTTCCCGGACAGCAGACGAGGTATGAGCCTCTTTTGCTGTCATAATGCGACTGCCTAGCAGGACACCATCGAAAGGCATAGCGGGGTGACTCAGTGCAGTTGACCATGATCCGGTCAGGTAAGGGAAGATACCATCGCTGTCCCCAAAGCCACTACCAGCGACGAGGTAAAGGTTTGCTTGCTGGCGAATCAAGGCATATGTAGAGATGATCGGCGCATGGAAGTCCTCAAATGAATGATGGCCTCCGCCCCGACCTCCAGTCCATTGCAAAATGACTGGAAAGTCTGGATGCTTCCTTGCAATATCAACCACCTGCCGTATGGTAGCGACTGACCCCGGTTTGAAGCTGATATGCTGTAGTCCTAACGTCTCAATATACTGGCTGGCGATCTCGAGTGAAGGGACGCCGGCACCGATAGTCAAGCCATCTATAGGGATGTGATTTTGTGACAGGCGACGCAGCAATGATATTTGCCAACCTATGGCTCGTGGATTTGCGTATATAACATTGCAAGTGACACCCCGACCAGGCTGAATACGTCTCACAAGATCATGAATTGCAGCCTCCATGGTAGAGGTGCTGTGGTAGCCTCCTCCTGCCAGCTCAACGTGGTATCCGGCATTCATGATGGTAGCCACAAAGTCTGGATGCACCGTCGTTGGGGTCATACCAGCTACTATCACAGGTGGAGCGCCTAATATCTGGCTCAACCGTGTCTGTAGTTTGGGTTGCTCTCCCAGCGTGAAAAAGGGCCTGTATTGTTTACTCCAGCTCAATAGCCTGGTCGAAGTATCCAGAAGCTTTGGAGAGAACAAGTCGCGCATGGTACCTATCCCGGAATCTCTCGAATCAAGGTCACTGGCGTGAAGTACCCTGATCCCTCGTCCTTCCTTCACTTTCTTGATCAACGGCGCGAGGCCGCCTCCATCAAAAGTCAGAATGTGCGAGACCGCATCAAGTGCCAGCGCTGAAGGCCAATTGCACCGGTCACAGGCTATAGCATCTATGGCAATGCATAGTATATTTCCTGGTTGCTGACGTAGATCCTGCCCCGTCCGGGTGTGATATACTGGAATCATGAGGTCGTGTGAGTTTATAACTCGATCAGAGAAATGCTTCTTCAGGCGATCGGCAGCTCGTGTAAGATATTCTGTGTGGAAAGGTGTACTAACTGGGAGGAACGAATGCTGGATACAAGGCCTCCTTTGGCTGAAAGGGACTCGGCTCTGGTCTTTCCCTTGGCTAGAGATACTGGTGAGATGCGTATCCAGATGAAGAAGAGACGCAACTGGGCCAGCTATAACAAATTGGTCGTGTGCGTTCACCAAAGCCAGGAAAAGCTGTTTATTGTGCGGTAGGCTGGTGTTAACAAGCTGGAGAGTTCTCTCAATCTCCTTCTCATCGATACCACGCACGCTTAGCATGTATGACGGGGTGCTTGCAAAGTTGTTCTGTCCATAGTGTGCTGCTGAAACCATACTGCATGGGGCAGCATGGTGGCATTCCCAACCCAACCGAAATAGGATCTCGATCGTTTGATGTGCGTGATGGTAGAACGAGTCCCAGGAGTCCGACATGGCAACAGCGAGTGATACTAGAATGCCCTGCGAGTGACCAGTAGTGGCTTGTAAGGCAGACCTCATTCCTCCAGGGTCAAGCCCTGTCACATGGCATACAACGCAGTATCTAGCAAGACTGAGTGCTCCAATGATAGGCACGCTGGCGGGAGCAGAAGCGATAAACTCCAAGTCGGGGGAGGTGGTAGGGTCGCTGATCCATGTCGCAAGGTCTAGTGGCTGTCCCCTATAATACGATCTGAACTCATCTTGCGTCGATAGGGCATACAAAGAAGGCCCGACGACTCTGAGGAGCTGGAGTAACATGGGCTTATATGCGGAATAGAGTTCCTGGAATTCTTTCAGACAGGTGCGACTTGACTCTCCTTGGCCTCCGAATACAGCCATTAACTGAAATTCGTTGGCTTTGGCATGTTGAAAGAAGGCGCTGAGGGGTCGTCGCAGGGTTTTATTATCACTGGCCTCAACAAAGCGATAGTAGACTCTCAACCAGTGTCGTCTTGCGTCTGGCATTGGTGTCAAGTCTGCTATAAGGGAATGTATATCGGTGTCATTCTGGACAAACTCCACCTCAAAGGCGTGCAAAACTGTGCAAAGAACAGAGGGTAAAATTTCCTGCTGATTGAGAAATTCAAAGAAGCTCAAGGCCAGCTCGAGTCGGCTTGGAGGCTTTTCCTTGGTCGAGTAGGACGCAAGGAATTCGTTTCGTTGTGATTCGAGAAAAGCATAGTGAGTATCTGAGACGGCCAAATTCAAGGCAACTCCGGAGATCCTGAAGGAAAGACTTGGCAATTGACAGTATGAGGATGCAGAAGAGATAACCTGGAGTGATGTTGAAGGACCCAGATCGGGGGCGTCGTCCAGAGCCATGTTGAAATGCTCTTTCTCTCCCTTGGCCTGCACACACGAAGGCAATGAGGAAAAGAGAAGGCGAGGGGCACGCAGGGCTCAGACTCCCAGTTCATATTGTTAGTTAACGGGCAGTACAACATTCTAAATCCAACTGCTGCGGCTTCGGCCGGCCCTTGTAGATGCATCAGGTATATCAACCGTTTTGTTCCAGCCTGAGCGTCGTCTGCCCGGGAGTGCCATCCACACCTGTGAAACTCGACGCTTTGATAAGCCTATAGGGATATTCACTTCAGGGCTTGTGTCTCTGAATGTGCGTGTCTAGGCCTCCGCTCCGGCCACTGTCCTACCCCGATTGTTGATGATCTTTAATTTCGGAGCTTTGACATCGGAAGCCTGACGCTGTCCAACATCCCAGCGTTGATTCCGATATGCGTGATGGTGCTTGCTATCCCGGGAGAATATTAAGACCCATAGTTCAACGGATAAGCAGAACTACGGGTCTTTCTGGCGAATGCATGAACTGGCCGTCCTTCAATGGGCCATGCTCCGTTTTGTTTGAGACCGCTCTTGCCTACTGCAGCGTACTGTGTATTCCTCTCTTTTGTATCATCACGGTTTGACTGGCTGCCTGCAAGATGGCCCCTTCCCCTGCCGTGGTCGCTTCAACTGGAGAAGTATATGGCCCCAAAGATAAGGAAGTCGCTCTGAAGTTGTTCATCGAACTACTATCGTACGTCTACAGTTCTGTCCATGCAGAACAAGCTAACTATCCAGATATCAACTGGCATCCCCAGTACGATGGTGATTACCCCGCCGTCTGTCGAAATTGTATGCTGATCTAGATAGGATCGAAACACAACAACAGCTGTTTCGAAGCAAGGAATGCATCCAGAGATTTGTCGAGATTGGGCCCCGGACCACTCTGTCTACGATGGCAAAGAAGTCTGCTGCCATACACGCCGCGTCCCGTCCTTCTTCCCAATGGTCCAATCTGGAATTTCTTTCGTACCATGACAATCAAGCAGAGATCTTGTATCATTACTCAAACGATACAGGGTCTCCGGAGTCGTCATCGCAAAGCCCAGGACAGGCTACCGTGGAGACACCAAGCTCTCCTGGTCTAACGATTCAGCCGCTGTTGACACCAAAATCTCCCCTCCCAAATGTCACGCCCAGCGCAGACCTCGCTCTTACGGCTAGCCACGTTGTTCTTTCCCTGACAGCTCAGAAGCTTCGACGCCGGTTTGACCGAGTTCCAGTCGAGAGGACTATCCGGGACCTCTCTGGAGGTATGGCACACTCTTCCTTTGCGATTTCTTTACTAACCGTATAGGAAAATCCACCCTTCAGAATGAGCTGACCGGTGACCTGGTTGCTGAGTTCGGTCGAGTCCCCGAAGGTGTCGAAGACAAATCCTTGTCGGCCTTGGGAGAGATTCTCCAAGCGGGTTTTAGCGAGACACCGGGCAAAGCAATGGCATCACTCATATCTAGATTTATATCGAGCAAGATGCCTGGTGGGTTTAATCAAAGCTCCATCCAAGAATACCTTACGTCGCGTTGGGGATTGACAAAGTCGCACTCCAGTATTCCATTGTGCTTTGCAACAACTATGGAACCTGCGAGCCGGCTGGGGAACGTCGACGAAGCACGCTCCTATCTGGATGATGTCGTCAATGCGTATGCTGCGTTTCAAGGAATTTCGTTCCTGCCATCAAGCCCGAATGGCGATGTTCTTCACTCCCACTCCCCAGTCGTGGTCGATATGGCTGCCCTCGATGAGCTCAACCAGCGGCAGCAGAAGATCCACCGTGCACAATTTGACTCCTTAGCGGAGAGTCTCGATATTAACCCTTTTGCCTCTCAGAATAAACTTGCAGAATCTGAAGCTCGTGTCTCCGAACTTGAAGGGACGCTAGACCTGTTGAAATTGGAGCTTGACGAGCAATTTATCCAGGGTATCAAACCGATCTTCAACACCCAACAAGCTCGCGAGTATGACTCCTGGTGGAACTGGGGTCGTGAGGAGCTTATTGTTCTGCTGAATCAGATCTGTGACAACCCTTCGAGCGCCTGTACCCCTGGCATCGAAAATCGCATGCAGAGGCTCCTTAATAGATGGGACCCGACATGTACAGATATCGTACACGCCCGACTCGACGGGGTGCACAGCTCACATGCCCCCATTCGACTCATCCTGGAAGAGGTTATCACTTTAGGCAAGCAATCTCTACTGGTAGATCCTCTCTTCGTCTACACACTTCAGCCTCTTAGCCCTCAAACAACGACCACACGAACGGGGCAGCTCGAATACCAGGAAAGGCCACGAAATATTTTCTACTACCCCGATACTGTTCGTTACGGGCCGAAATGGGTTGAGGATCATACCAAGGGCTCATTTGTTCATATCAAGACGCGGCGAAATGAAAACAATTGGGAATACGATCCCAGGGCCACCAGCCTTTACCATGCGATGCTGGATGTTGGAGCAACGACCGGACTTACCTATGCCAATAAATCAGTCTTGGTAACGGGGGCCGGGCCAAATTCAATTGCTGCCCACATCATTCAAGGTCTTCTCAGTGGCGGCGCGCGCGTCATCGTCACTACTAGCAGATCCGTGACCGATAGTGCAGACTTCTATCAGAAGATCTATCGCAAACACGGAGCTCGAGGGGCGTCTTTGGCTCTTCTTCCAGTGAACCAAGCCAGCAAACAGGACTGTGAATTGCTGATACAGCATATCTATGGCCCTAACTCACCAACCGACGGAGATTTGGACTATATCATCCCATTTGCAGCAATTCCGCAAGTCGGGGAGCCGGAAGCACTCGGCGGTCGACAAGAGCTGGCCCTAAGGGCGATGCTTGTGAATGTCCTGCGACTTCTTGGTTTTGTGCGTAGAGAAAAAGAAAGACTGCGCATTGAGACCAGGCCCACGATGGTTGTGCTGCCCATGTCCTGCAATGAGGGTACATTCGGCGGAGACGGTCTCTATTCCGAGTCGAAGATTGGTCTAAAGGCTTTGTTCAATCGCTTTCATTCAGAGAGTTGGTCGAAGTACTTGACCATATGCGGAGCAGTAATTGGATGGACCAGAGGTACCGCAATAATGCAATCGTCCAATGTAATAGCGGAAGAGGTGGAAAAGCTTGGAGTCATGACCTTCACGCAGGCGGAAATGGCATTCAACATCCTGGCGTTGATGACGCCTGTCCTGACTTCTCTTGCTGAAGGCGCGCCGGTGTATGCCGACCTCACAGGCGGTTTAGGGTCCATGTGGGATATTAAACAACATGTTGGAGCGGCTCGAAAGAGAGTATTTGACAAACATCGACTGCAGATGGCCATCGCGGAGGAGGATGCTCGCCAAAGCACCATGCTCGATCGAAATCCAGGTGTTGGGGAGACCTTGGGAGCGAGAACCCGGCGTGCGAGGTTGATTTTACCATTTCCATCCTTGAATGACTTGCAAGGTTATCCAAACCTCGACGGCATGATCGATTTCTCTCGCGTTGCAGTTGTAGTAGGGTACTCCGAGCTAGGTCCGTGGGGAAATGCTCGCACGAGATGGGAGATTGAGCATCAAGGCAACTTCAGTCTCGAGGGATATATCGAAATGGCTTGGATAATGGGCCTAATAAGTCATGTTGACGGTCAGCTCAAGGGAGAGCCTTATGTGGGCTGGGTGGATGCAGAGACAAAGGTCCCCATCAGAGATGATGAAGTACCCCCGAGATATCACAAGCACATCATGGCCCATGCTGGGCTACGGCTGATTCTACCTACTCAGCAAGACAACTATGATCCAAGCCGAAAGGAGTTGTTACATGAGGTTGCAGTGGAAGCAGACCTGGCTCCTTTTGAAACGACGAAAACAACAGCTGAAGCTTTCAAGCTGCGTCATGGTGACAATGTCAGCCTGTTGCCAATACCTGACTCGGACAACTATCGGGTGCATGTCAAGAAAGGGGCAGTTTTGATGATTCCCAAGGCTGTTCCATTTCACCAGGTTGTTGCTGGGAGGATCCCTGGAGGGTGGGATCCTGCTCGATATGGTATCCCAGAAGATATTATACAACAGGTTGACGTGACTACCCTGTATGCACTCTGCTGTGTCTCGGAAGCGTTCCTGTCAGCGGGCGTCAAAGACCCTTACGAGATATACCAGCACATCCACGTTTCCGAGCTGGCAAATTGTCTTGGCTCAGGAGGAGGCCCCATGAAGGTCATTCAGAGCATGTATCGTGATCGGTTCTTGGATCGTCAGATGAGAGGCGATATTATTCTCGAGCATTTCGTCAACACCATGGGAGCGTGGGTGAATATGCTCCTCCTGTCCGCAACTGGGCCGCTCAAAACACCGGTAGGCGCATGTGCCACGGCTCTAGAATCGCTGGATATTGGATGCGGGGCGATCCAGGGAGGCAAGTGCAAGATAGCTATTGTTGGTGGCTGTGATGACTACGGCGAAGAACTGGCGTATGAGTTTGCGAATATCAAAGCCACCGCCAACAGCACTGAAGAGTTGGCCAAAGGGAGGAAACCAGCGGAGATATCTCGTCCTACGGCTAGCTCGCGGAGTGGCTTTGCTGAGTCTGCTGGCTGTGGTGTTCAGATCTTGATGAGTGCAGAGCTTGCCATTGAGATGGGTTTGCCGGTCTATGGGGTGGTTGCGTATACTCAGATGGCCAGCGACCAGATCGGCCGTTCAATTCCAGCTCCAGGCAAAGGAATCCTTACAGCTGCTCGGGAGACGACACAGGCTAGAGATTCGCCTTTGCTGGACCTCAAC
The DNA here is from genome assembly GCA_027569205.1 of Aspergillus kassunensis. Taxonomy (NCBI): domain Eukaryota; kingdom Fungi; phylum Ascomycota; class Eurotiomycetes; order Eurotiales; family Aspergillaceae; genus Aspergillus; species Aspergillus kassunensis. The sequence continues at coordinate 233,178 of JAPDEQ010000026.1, read as the reverse complement.
TTCAGGCGTGCGGCGTTTGAAGTAGATATTGCAGAACTCACACATTCGAAACAGACAGGCTGCAATCCAACAATTGATAACGCGGTCAAGCTTAAGATACGGAATGCTCAACACCGTTGGAGCAATAACCTCCGCTTATTAGAACCATCAATGTCTCCGATCAGGGCAAGCCTGGCAACATGGGGGCTCACAATCGACGATATCAACGTCGTTTCGATGCACGGGACTTCAACCAAGGCCAACGAGATCAACGAGGGAGATGTCATTAATACCCAGATGGAGCACCTCGGTCGTCAAAAAGGAAATCCTCTCCTGTCAGTGTGCCAGAAGTCGTTGACCGGGCATCCCAAAGCCGGTGCAGGGGCATGGCAACTAAACGGTTGCCTTCAAATGCTGCAAGACAGAATCATTCCTGGAAATCGAAACGCCGATAACATCGACAACCAGCTTCGACAGTTTACCCACCTCGTATATCCGATGGATTCTCTCAAAGTGCCCGAGGTCAAGGCCACGCTGCTCACCTCGTTCGGCTTTGGGCAAAAGGGTGCCATCAACATCATGGTTTCGCCGAGATACCTCTTCGCCTCTGTCTCTCCGACTGTCTATCAGGACTATTGTTCTCGTGTGACCCAGCGACAGCGATCAGCACAGCCAACCTTCGTCTCCCGAATCATAAAGAACAACCTGGTCCAGGTGAAGAGCCGGCCACCGTGGATTGATCCGGATGCCATGCGAGATTTCTTCCTCGACCCAACGAGTCGAGTGGTAGATGGTCAAATATCTCATGCGACTTTAGACCACCTTAGGCCAGATACTCCGTCAGTCGCACATACTGTACAAGCCATGCTCCAGACAATGAAGCAGTCAGCCTCTGCGGCAACGTCAATTGGCGTCGACGTCGAAGACATCATCAACATCAATGTCGACAACACTACTTTCATCCATCGCAATTTCACCACCGCCGAGCGAGAATACTGCCTTGCAGCATCCGATTCTCGCGCCTCTTTCGCAGGCCGTTGGAGCGCCAAAGAAGCCGTTTTCAAGAGTCTGCAGACTCCGTCCGCAGGCGCTGGAGCTGCAATGAGTGATATCGAGATCGCCAACGTGGGCGGAATCCCTCAAGTCATCGTACGTCTCTCTCCCTAACCCAGTGTGTCAGTACTAATAGCTGCAGCTACATGGCCATGCCAAAGAGGTCGCGGCCGCAAAGGAGATATCCAGGATCGAAGTCACAATCAGTCACTGTAACAACACGGCAATTGCAGTGGCTCTGGCAGTCAGGAAACATCAGTTCATTGACAACTAGGAATATTACCATTTTGTAGCCAGCTCCGTATTCTAGCAAATGTCCTCACTCAATCACAGCCAACACCTGCCTCCCAGGCATACAAGCAATCAATCAGTCAATCCCAGACCCCGTAACCCATACTAACTGTAACCTCCCTCGCTAGAACCCTATCTAACGTAAATCGACAAATCCCCAAAATACTCATCCGAGTCGCGCAACGAAACGCAGCTGTAATTCTGTACCATCGTCCTGATCCTCTCCGAATCCGGATCCGTCGTGAATGGCCTGCTCCCCGTCAGTACATCCACCCCCTATCCGACAAGAAAAAACAAAGTGAAGGAGACATACACAACCCAAAACTCCTCCCCATCGCTCTCCTGCTTCTCCCACTGCCTCTCGGGATCCTCAAGACTCACCGTGTTCCACACCATCGCCCCAGGCCACTGTACATCCGCCACGATCTGCTTCACGGGGACATTAGGACTCACGCTGAAAACAAGCGTGTGCTCGTCGATCTCGAGGAATCCCTTTGGGTCGTCGAGCGGTGTGATTCCGATCGAGGTGAGGAGTGCTGCATCAACGTCTGTGTAGGCCGGGTCTTGCGCGTAGCATTTTATCTCTCCTTCCTCCTCCTCCTCTTCCTCTTCTTCTTCTCCTTCTCCTTCGTCCTCTTCTTCTGCGTCCTTTTCAACACCCTTCACATCCCCATTCACAACCCCCTCCTTCTTCTTCTTCTCCCTCCCCTCCCTAACCCCCATCAAAACCCTAACCATACTCCTCACAGCCGCATGCTGCGCATGCGCCCTCCCAGCATGATACCCATCCTCTAACGCCGTCAAAGTGCCCAGACCAAACCCAACGATCTTGCGAATCGGCTTGGTGAGCCTCCCCGCCGCTAGACTCGATAAGTGCGCTTCGAGCGCTTTGCACGTTTCGCTGTTTTCCCAGGCCGCCGTGCTCGCGTCGAATTTGCGCCGCACTTCCTCGAGACCCGCTTTCGGGTACTCGGCCGAGGACATGTAGCAGATTGAGATTGGGGTGTCGCGCAGCGCGTTTTCCGGGAACGACGGGTGGATGCACGTGAGATTTTGGATTGAGTTGTAGGATATTCGGTAGGAGGTTCTATAATATTTTTCCTCCTTTAATGGATTTATTTGTTTGGAGTGTGGGAAGAGGGAGGGAGGGGATGGAATTGGTTGGTTGGTTGGGTTGTTGTTGTTTGTTGTTTGTTTATGTACGGGGTAGATAGTAGAGGAGGATAGAGGATAGAGAGGAACTCACGCCATGTCGGCACACCACCCCGGAATCTTCAAGCTATACGTATGGCGCACATCGTCTAGATCGTGGATTGCGACCTCCTCGTCTCCCTGGTCGATCTGCGCGTCCAGATCTGCCAGGAGCTGGCGCGGGAAGAGCTTCTTGCCGGAGTCGTAGAGCTCTGTGAGGTGGCTGATCCGGCCCTGGATTTTGGCGAGGGTGTCATCGTCCGAGTCGTCGTCGTCGAGCGTGGGGTCGAAGTCGATGTCGAGATCTGGATCGGTGATGTCTGTATCTTCAGTGCCGGTGATCTCGTCGCTGTCGTCGAGCTTGGGGTCGATGTCGATGTCGAGGTCATGGTCGTGGTCGTGGCCGTGGGTGTTTGGGGAGGTGATGAGTTGGCCCATTGGGTCAGGGTCAGGGATCTTGGTGTGACTGTGACTGTGACTGTGTGTTGGGCAGGGCTGCGGGGGCAGGTAATCCAATGTTATGGGGGACATGACAGACATGATGAACATGGACATGGAACTGAATTGGAAAGGATAATTCAGGAAAGTGCTATCTGGATATATAGTTATCCAACGGCGGCTCTCAGACCTTCCGACTCAATCCATCACACCTTCCCTAAGGAAAACTAGTAGCAAACGGAACCGATTGTTGCGCTGGCAGCAGCAGTAGCAGCACTTATCCAGATTTTGTTTCCTGTCGGTCGAGGCAAATTGCTTTTTCGACCGTCTTGTCTTGTTTGTTATTGCATCTGGCCTCACCGCTTGACAGTGCCTAGGGAGTTTCATTCCAGGGCGAGAAGAGCGCTAGCTATAAAGGACATAAAGGACCCGGGTCGCTGGGATCATCAAGATGTGTATTGTTTGATTGATCATTATTATGCCCTGACAGTTGGGTTCCTACAGGGCCGGGGAACAGGGATCCTCCTCTGGGGCCAGCACAACACCGAGGGAATGACTTGGCTTCATGCGTAGGCAAGACAATAATTGACTCGCATATCGCGGAGATTCAAATGGAAGGAATCAATCAATCTCATTGTTTGGATCTTTTGGGGTCCAGGTGCTGCATAGCCTCGTTCTGTTGGGCCGGAATGCGCTTTAGTTTTCTTAGTTTTCTTAGTCGCTGCGCTAGAGACGCGCATAACCTTGTGGGGAGCTGATTGAGCTGTGCAGGTTTGATTATCTTGTGATTCCTGGATAGCGGCCATGGCCTGGAGACCAGTTCATATGACCCTCTCATTAAGACTCGTCTCTCATCCAGATCCTGGACTCCAGGACTCGTGATCGCTGCGGGGTTGAGCGGGCTTGAGCGGTTACTGTATCATAATCCTGCGGCTGGATGTTGGGGAATGGACCCTCTGGAAGGATCCAGCGATAGTGATTCCAAGAGCCTGCCGATCGAATCCCAGACCGCTACGCCGGATCGCCCACATGGAGAGGTATGGAGACTTAATATGGCTAGACAATGGCAATATGCTCCTTGGAGGAAGTGCTAGCTCAATGACCGAGATATGGATCGCCATGGTATGCGCTGATCGGGCCAATTGGAAGCGGAAGCTGATCATATGAACAGTCCTTCCAGGTTATCATAAAGCACCTGCTAGGCTGCTTAGTGCTGCCCCTGTACCGTTTGATATCAGGAGCAGGCACGTCAATCTGGTCATCCGTGCCAGGGGTCCAGGACCCAGCTCGCTGACTCTGTAATTCGAGCGAGCTGTCATTTTCCCGGGGTTCCAAGTCACTACCGCACTGCTAAGCTCTAAGCAGCTAAACCCCATCAATTCGCCTCCGCAATGCCGCAATCTCCTGCGGGCCAGCCCGACAACACCCCCCGACGATGATGCCTTCCCAATCCCCCTCATCCTGGCTTTGTACAACATCCCACAAGCTCTCATCCCACGGCCGTCGCACAGAGCGCGTCCCACTCGTGACCCATGTTTTCGTAGCAGGGTCGTACTTCTCCCCCTGTGTCCCATCTGGATACAACACCAGCCAGGGCCGCCCAGATTCGGAGCCCCACTCATCAAGGAACCCAGTTTCACTCTGTGCCAGCCGACGTAGCTCGTCCTGCATAATGGAAACAATCCTACCGACGTGATCAACCCGTGTACAATTCAATCCTATCCCCCAGGGGCGCGGTAGTCCAGCGTATTCTCCGATAGCGGCACCCACCCACCGCCTGACGTCTGCCTCGTCTACCTCCTCCGCGGGAAAGACACCACATACCCACCACGGTTTTCTTTGTTGGTCATGTACAAGGCCATGTACCACATCAGCCATGGCCCCTCGTACAGCTCGCACCTCGTCGACCCTCCGTAGTGTCTCAAACGCAACATAGTCCACCCCGTCCCATGACCTATTCGCATCCGCATTCCCCGTCGCAGTCGCAGTTGACGTCGCCACCCCGTTGTCCTCTGCAAACACCCTCAACCGCGCCGCATGCCACTCCCTCAAGGCCTCCTCCCGATTCATGCTCTCCGGATAAATCCCCGTATACTCCGCCGCAACAGGGGTCATGGTTGCACCGTATGGGCCAAGCGACAGCGCAGCGCGACACGGTCGTTCGGGGCCAGGGACCGCGCTCCGGGCTAGTGAGATCGCGGATTGCATGTACCGTGGCGCATCTTGGGCTGTAAATGTTTCGTTTGTCTGGGAAAAACCGGCGACGCTGGTTTGGTAGGTTGCTGTGAGGAGGATGTCGGAGCCGGCGGCGTAAAAGGCGTTGTGGGCGGCGCGGAGGATGGAGGGGGAGGTCACGAGGAGGTGGGAGGACCAGAGGGGGGTTTCGGGGGTAAATGTTTGGTTGAAGGGTGGTGATTCGAGGGTTGTGCCGAGGCCGCCGTCTAGAAGGAGGATTTTCATTTCGAATTGAAATGGGGGTGGTGTTCTTCGCTTCCTTTGAGTTGTTGGTGTTGTGTTGTTTTGGATGGAGCTTATCGATAACGGAGTCGATTTCCGAGTGTCGCCCATGTAATGTGGAGTGGGGTATAGTATAGTTAGTCCTTGTAACTTAGAATACTTCATAATTCTCATATTATTACCTAGCTCATATATACACACTAGATCATAAGTACGAATCGCTCACCTCTTCCGTTGCCTCGTCTACAGTGCTGACTGCCTGGATCATCTCAGCCTCAGGCATCCTGAACACCAAAATCAACTTGTTTGCTTCTTCCACAACAACCTCCTTGAATTAATCACTTACATCCCATCCAGGCGCCCACGGCCGAATTCCAAACCTAACGAGCAAGATCCGGCAACAACCATCTAAAAACGTAAGTAGTCACGCCCTCCCACGCCCAGAGAAACCCCCGGCTAACAACCCTCCCCTCAGAGCCCGCCACGTACATCTCCGTTCGCGCTTCGCTGTCCATCTCCCGCCTCCACCCATAGCAGTCAAACCTCGTCCAAAAGCCGAAAATGCAAGGCGAAGCAAGGCGTCGATGATCCCGTCTGCGTGCCGGCCCTCGCGGCTTTGCCTAATCTACAATAGCTCCCTGTCTACAGTAGACTACGTACTAGTCTTCGAGAAAAGTGCTGTGCGTCATGCAGATGAATCAATCACCCCACTCCTCCATGTCCAAATCCAGGTTCATGTCCATGTTCGTGGCCGGAATCGGGCAGCGCCCTAGGAGGAGACCAGTTACACGCTACAAAAGCCCCGCTACGCGGCTCGCCTCGTGGTGCGGTCTCTTGCTTCCCCGGTCTGTGTGCTGGATTAGGCTATTTTCTAGCGTTCGACGTGGATTCTAAAATTATTGATCCTTGTTGCTTGGGCTGGTGTGAGGCGGTGATTAGGTGGGAGCTTATTGGATGGGATATTTGGTGTTTGGTGATGAGTTGGTATGATAGTCTGTCTGACCTGTCTGGCTTGGGGGTTCTTCGACGTTGGGTCTCATCGAGGGGTCATGTTTTCGTTTGGTTGAGATTGTTTCTGAGCAGGGTTTGAATGACCAGGCTTTGATTGACCAGCGTTCGAGAAGAATTTGGTTGTGATGTGTCGAAAGAGATGCAGCCGTTGGCACTTTCCACACAGTGATGGTCTCTTTTCTTACTCGATATCTCGACTCTCGTGGGAGCAGTCAGTGGCACTCTATCAGACTATGCTCACTACTGTAACCTATTGGTGGCATCGAATTGGCCACGGTCTGGCCCTCTGAGAGTGAAAAGCTCGCCACTCTACGAGTCTTCTCAGCTAAGCCATGGATACGTTTGAAATCTATTGGATGGGGTTCTTTGCGACGAATATATATCTGATCTGGCTATCGTGTAGCTCTCTTCGTTGACTTTGCGGGCTCACCTATACCCTATCAACTTGACAAACAACATCCACACAAACCGAGATATGGATCTTTGACAGGACTGAGGTCCTCGGATCGATAAATGGAGTTATGGGATGAGTACCAAGATAGGTAGCCTCGTAAGCTACTCAAACCAGTTGGTAACTTCATATAAGCACAAATGGTCGCCTCAGTCAATTGAACAAATGAACGCCTCAACGCCTATCAACCCATCTCATACCGCAAAGCAGATATACACCCTACAACAAACATTTGACAGTCAACGTCTCCTTCCCCTCAACAACAACTTCAGTCAAAACCCTCTCCCCCTGCTTCAGCTCAATAATTGTCGTCCCATCCAACCCAACGACTCCTCCACCGCCAGTCTTCGCCTCACACCCAGTAAACCTCACACTCCCAAAATCTGCCAGCGCCACAATCGAATCGCCGCTCTGAAAATCTTCCACAATCCACTCCGCATTCTCCCCCTTCAACGTCGCCTCACTCTTCGGCGCGCTGACCGTCTGCGTCGCCTTCTCCCCAGTACTCCGATTCTCAACAACAGCAACCCCCTCACTAGGCGAGAAGCTCTCCACCCGCGCAACAATCACATCCCCCGTGTTAATCCCAATGCTAAAGTCATACGCATAGTCAGGGAACCACTCAAACCACGCATCGTTGCTGATCACCCCGTTCTCGATATAGAAATCTACACCAGTTTGCAGAATCGCTCCGCTGTATGTGTCTCCATCTATCCCTACCCATGCGGAGCCCGCTTGCATTCCGCCTGTGGTCCCTAGGGCCGTGGTTGGGTGCGGGACTGTGAATGTTGCGCTGACGGCTGTGTAGGGGCCTTTTCCGGCTTGTGGTTTCTCGTGTACTGCGCCCGCCCAGTTGTTGCTGTACGTTATTGCCGCGGTGTTGGCTGTTCGGAAGCCGCTTTGGGCTCCTGGGTGGCCGCCGGAGAGGCGGGCTAGGGGGTTGGAATTGCGGTGTAGAGCACGGGAGTGAATTCGCGATTGGAGGGTTGAGTTTGTGTCTGGTCCTGCATCTAGGAATGCGGCTGGGTGCGAGGGGAGGGAGAAACCTGTTCCTAGGAGGGCGGTTGCTGTGATGATCGAAAGGGGGAGGAGCCTCATGTTGCCGGTTTTGTTTTCTCGTACTCTTATCCACTCTTCCTCCTTTGGGTAGGCAAGCAAATCAGAACAAGGGGGCGGTGAGGATAGGTGAGCAAAAGAAGGGAAAATGAAAGAAGAGAAAAGCCTCCTGAACTGACATGCAATATCTTATAGGACAGATGCGCACGGAGTATGTTTCCTGTTGATTGCACGCGGAGAATGCCCACCTGATATGAGCCCGAAAGGGGATGTGGGATGTTACGCGTGGCGTCTGCGGGCTTGATGGCTACAGGCATTGATGAAACAAGGCTGGGAGATTCTGAGCTCGGATGGGTAATGGCACTGGATCACAGTCAGATCCTCTTCCTTGTCTGGGAAGAGGAACACTGCAATGACACGCTTTGAATTGACAGGATCACCGGCTAGGAATGCTACTTCCAGCCCAAGGCTTTAGTCTAGGCAATCGACTCTGTACCGTTCAGTCTCCGAGCCCTAGCCCGTCGAGGAACCCCGGCAGATGAAGCTGTCTGCCTAGCTAACTTATACCCATTCATTTTGGAAACGCCACTCCGTGGAAGACTTGCAAGTATAGACAGCAACTAACATACGGACTCAATTGAATAGGCTAGAGAAGTATCGGCTAGAGAAGTATATTCCTACAAGCGAGAATGCGAAGTCTAAGCCTAGTTTCTCAAGATCCTGGAATCCATCGCATCCAAAAAAGACACGTCCAACCACCCACTTTCCCCGAACAAATATATCACAAACACCTTGGTAGGTAGGCTTGAGGTATTCTTACCGTTAAGTCTATTCGTGTGAAGTGTCAGGATGGATTCATCTGCTCGTGTGGCTGGTTGGTATGGAATGGAGGGACATCGGGTTCCAGCCTCAGCCTCAGCCTGGTGTACATTCCTCGACAGGGCTAACATTCTTTTCGCCTCCCCCTCACCCCATATGACATTGTTAGAGGGACTTATTTGACTCGACGCAGTTCTCACTCTGCTTCTTGGCTAGTTGGTGGTGGTGAGAAAGAGAAACGTGATCCTGAGAGTGTGTATGTGCTCTACGCTTGCATATTCTCCTCCGTAGCGGAGTTTATATCTGATACCTCTAGCTCAAAGACCTATTGAACTCACACTCTCAACCACATCAGCCTCCATAATCCTCCTAATCCCGGCGCGATCCAAATCCTGTTCTCCACGCTCACACCGTGTCAAAAACCCCTTCAGTCTGACGATCCCATCACGGATCACGTCATGTTGCTCATTGAGGGCGCTGCTCGGCGCGAAAGCAGGCATTCGCGTTGCGCAGTTCAGGGAAAGAAATTGCTCTTCGATTGTATGGTGGGTTGTGAGGTTTGTGCAGAATTGATTACTGGGGGCTATTAGGGAGGGGCGATTGTACGGTTGGGGTGGTGTCTGTAGCTGTAGTTGAAAATGCAGGAGAGCACGCTTGTTTCCGAGCTGTCCAGGAGGCGCGGAAGTGTGAGTGCTGTTTGATTTATATCATGGGTGGTTGTTTGGCTGCTTTGCTTGATCAATTTTCCTAGCTACATTCCCTGCTCAGGGAAGTAAATAAAGCATTAATCTCTCTAGTACTAGGATATTTATAGCCTAAGTAATTATATCCTAGAGATAGATTATATATCTATCTATATTCTCTAGTTTAGTTAGGGGGTCTAGTAAGTAGATCTTGTCTATCTTTTTTTATTGAAATCTTCCGGGGATAACTCCGATTGGCAATTTGAATCGCTGTCTCATTGTCCGGCTGAATTTGTATGTGCTTGGCCCTTTTTTAGTTTATGAACCAACGAATGATGAGTCGGGATATACGGTAAATTTAACTACTACGCTATACATATAGTAATCCTTGTCCCAAGAGATACAGGGGGGAGTAGTGAGAACGCGCTGCTTACCAGCAAGACAAGCTTACTTAGTTACCATGGAATTGGGACAAACTTCTATTGTATTGTGATAGATATAAGGACTAAGGGTGGTGCACATCTTTTCGTGAGGTATATGGGATTGACCAACAAGACGTCATAGTATCATTGCTACGCGACAACTATCTAAATACGATTGTTCCAGGTCTTCAATGGACATGTGACATATCAGCACCGGCACTTAAGCCCGCACTGCAAAACACGAATCTAGTACATCGCTGGGTGGAGAAAACTCCGTTCGATATCAGCACTTCTTCGGCACAACCACAGTCATAGAAAGGCTGAATTGCAATTTGACATCCGTGCTAGTTTGCTTCTGGTACAGACAGCTTGCTGGAAGGAGAGGGCGGAAGATGGCGAGTATTATTAGATAATAAGGAAACCTGGATATATATCATGAGAAAAAAGGTCGTGAGTGGGTATTAGGAACAATCGTGACGAAATTAAAGCTCGCTGTGCTCAATGGATTTCGGCGGACGGAGATTGCCACTCGTTAACTCTTGCCATGCAAGGTCAAAGCGGGCGCCCAAAGCCCAAGCGGTACCAAGCTAATTTAGTTAGCCTCACACACGACACCCGAAGATGGGTTGACATACCATGACCAAAGACACAAAGACCGCAATGATTCCCATCAGGGCCATCATGAACAGCATGTCCTTGCGGGATTCAGCATCCTGTCGGGCTTTCTCAGCCTCGGCTTCTGTCATTGTGCCTGCAACGCGGCGCTGGGCTTCTTCAGCGTTCTGTGTTGGGAAGATGGACTCGATGAATTTCTCAATCTGCACGAGTTAGCGAGGTCAGGACATGAGGACGAGAAAGTTTACCTGGCCGCAAACAATGCTGATCTTGAGGAAGTTGGGATCCTTGGGGGTGTTCTTCTTATGAATCTTACGGATGTACCGGCGGAAAACATCACAAAGGACGCGCAGGTTCTGTGTGGACTCGGTCATGAGCGAGCACGCATCACCCTTTTTGATCTTGATGTTTCCATCAAGCATGTCTGGGTTTCGGAAACAAAGCTCCAGGGTAGCAATTGCCATGGCCTGGGGAATGGCGCAAAAGTTGAACACGCTCTGCTCGCGGAGGCCTGCAAGGTAGAAGAGACAGTCTTCGACATGTTCCAGTGCGTTAAGGACCATCTCAGAGTTGCAGTTGAGAGCCGCCTCACGACTTTGACTATCGCGTTTGAAAAGATCATCAAAGTTATTAACGTGCTTGGACCAGATAGACTTTGGCCAGAACCGTCGCTGATCATCGTTGTCTTCGCGGACGTCACGAATGATATTGGTCTTCTGGAGGAAGAGACCCATGGACTTGTGAAGACGGGGGCGCTTTAGCAAAGCAGGGTTACCGAACTCTGCCTCCACGAAGAGACGCGTCAGCCCTTCGCCGACGAGGCCAGCAACATAGTAGCAGTAAAGGTCGTATTCTTCAACAGTCTTTACACTTGCGTCCTCGAGGGCGGCTTTGCGCACGTAATCGGCCATACCATTGCCCATCTTGTCTGTGATGTCCTTGATGATGGCCTGGTAAGCTGGCTTCATGTTTTTGAACTCGGTAACGACATTGTGAAACTGAACCAGCAGTTCACGGTCCTTCTCCTCGGGCCGGTTTCCAGCAAAGTTCCAACCATCTTGCTGAAGAAAGTCACTGAAATTCCGCAGCAGAGGCTCCTTGGTTTCAAGGTCAATCGAGGTGTCATCCTCAATTGTATCAAGCCCGCGAAGGGCCAGATAGAAGATGCAGACAGGTAGAAGCAACTCCGGGTGAAGCTCCTTGATCACAGCGCTGAAACTCCGGCTTGTCAAGTCAAGGAACTTGAAGCAGACCTTTTGCGTTTCAGTGTCTTCCTTCTCGTTCCGTTCATGGACGGGATTGTGCCAAACTTTCCTAAGACGAACGTGTCAATTAGCAAGCTGCCAAAACAGGAAGACAGGGGTAAACATACCATTGAATGATGGACCGCAGCTCCGAGGGGTGGAAAGAGAAGTAGAGGATGTTCCACGCGAGACCCATGACGTCGAGTGAATATTTTACAAGTGAAGGTGAAGGTGAGGAAGAGGGAGTAGTACGAGGAAGGTCAAGGCAGTCAAAATTGTCGAAGACACGAAGAGAAAAAGGGAAAGAAAAAAAAAGCAAATTAGCAGCAGATTGGCGTACTAATACACGCTAGTAGCAAGTAATGTACAAAGGCACCAGTGTGCGATTGGCAGGGAAAGCGAAGATGACAGAATAACCTGCAGGGGTCAAAGAAAGGGGAAAGTCAGAAAAGGGGAAGCAGATAAAGTCTGAGAGCGAGGCCAGAAGAGAGGAAAGGACAGATATTAAGAGAGAAAAAGAAGAGGAGAAAGTATTGAGCGGATGAAAAGGATGAAGTTTTTTAGAAGAGGGCAGTGGATGGAAGAAATTGACCTGGAAATTAGCGGCTTAGCTTGGTTTTAGCACCCCCGGATCAATGCGGCTCCCGTGACACTCCAATACATTGGCTTTCACCCAGTCCATCACCTCCGATGGTAATATATACAATACATAACATACGACCGTTTCTCTCCCCGCCATGACGAAAGACCGTCGAAAAGCTTCATTAGGCAGAAAAAAATAATACTGCGCATACAATACCTCAACTTGGTCTTGTTTATCTTCTTGTTCTCTCATATTCAAAACATACACGATCTCCCAAATTTCATACCAACCCCGCCTTGTTAGGCCAGCCGGATTCTCTCAACTAGCGGTCTTACCGCAATCACCATGGTTGTTGATACCACCTACTACGACGCCCTTGGGGTGCCTCCCACAGCTACCGAGCTTGAGATCAAAAAGGCATACCGAAAGCTCGCTGTCGTCACTCATCCTGGTTTGTTCCTGTCATCTTAATTTCGTGACTGTGTCTAATTGACGCAGATAAGAACCCCGGCGATGAGAGCGCTCATGAGCGATTCCAGGCGGTAAGATAAACTAGCTCGACTATGCCCTCAAGGCACTGACTTACTTTCAACCAGATCGGAGAAGCGTATCAAGTTCTCAGTGACTCCGATCTACGCAAGCGTTATGATACCCACGGCAAGGAAGGGGCCGTCCCAGACCACGGATTTGGTGCGTTTCCATAGGCATCGTTCTCGACTCAACAGCTGGCTAACAAACCGCAGAGGACCCCAATGAGTTCTTCGGTATGATCTTTGGTGGTGACGCATTCCACGACCTTATCGGAGAGATCTCGCTTCTTCAAGACCTTACGACTCGCATGGACATCACAACCGAAGAAGCAGAGGAAGACATCGCTGCCTCGACGGAAGAAAAGCTCAACATCAATGAACAGGAAGGCAAGCCTGCAGACGATGGCACAACACCCGCAGCCGCAGCCGCGAGCCCGCGCCCGACCTCAACATCCCCTTCGGGCACCAGCACCCCCCGCCGTCCCCTGGGCCAACATGCGATCATGGATAAGTCGGATGAGGAAATACGGATGCAGGAGGCTGGAGTGTCAGCAGAGGAACGCGAGTTGCGGAAGAAGGAGAAGAAGAAGGGAGGTCTGACACGCGAGCAGCAGGAGAAGCTTCAAGCCTTCGAGCTCGAGCGGATCAAAGCGCGTGAGGAGCGAGTTGACATGCTAGCGTCAAAGCTCATCGACAAGATCAGCGTGTGGACAGAAACCGACAAGGGTACTGACGTGACACGCGCCTTCGAGGAGAAGATCCGTCTTGAAGTGGAGAACCTGAAGATCCAGTCCTTCGGTATCGAGATCCTACACGCTATCGGCGCTACATACGTTTCAAAAGCCACCTCTTTCCTCAAGTCACAGAAGTTCTTCGGAATCTCCGGTTTCTTCTCAAGACTTAAGGACAAGGGTACTCTCGCGAAAGAAGCCTGGACAACCATCTCCACAGTAATTGACGCACAGTTGACAATGGAGGAAATGGCCAAGCTGGAAGAAAAGGGTGGCGAGACCTGGACCGACGAAATGAGAGCAGAATACTCCGTCAGGGTGACAGGAAAACTACTCGCGGCTGCCTGGCGTGGCAGCAAGCTCGAGATTCAAAGCGTTCTCCGCGATGTTTGCGATAAAGTTCTCCTTGACAAGAAGATCAAACTAGAGAAGCGTGTAGAGCGGGCTCAAGCTATGATCATTGCTGGCAATATCTATTCCAAGGTATGTCTCTTTACACATCCTACACCATGCCATACTAATTTGTGTCCAGGCCGAGCGTGACCCCGAAGAGGAGGGAGACTTCATGGCCTTCGAACAACTTATGACAGACGCCCAGGCGAAGAAGGGCAAAGACAAGAAGGATAAGAAGAAGCATAGACACGACAGCCATCCTCCCGAGGCATCCACCAATCCTAAGACTGAGTCGTAACCGCATTCTTATCGTCGTTTGATACCTCCGTTCTTTCTCCTCTTACCCCATCGGCTTCTGCTTCTGTTCAATTCTCCCGCGTGTCTGTTGGATATAATATGGCCTATGTATCTCATATCGTAGCGAATTGTTATCTATCCTTTTCAAGGCAAGTTTGTTTGCACTGGGTATTATCTTAGACCTCGATCAATGATAGTTGTTTTCCTGTGGTACAAAATATATATTTACGGAATCTTGATTTGATCCCCACAAGCTTTGAACTAACCTTGGGCACACATCTTTTATTGCTAGATAAAGTTGCCAACGTACCATCCCCATAATAACATCCTTCAATCTTCAAATATTGCCATATAATACGGGAGAGCTATCACAAAGGTCTAACATTACCCAGTCCTATACAACCGATACAGATAGGCACAAAAGAACACCCTCCCTTCCCAGAAAGCTCCCTGCGTAGCCAAAAATCCATCTCATCGGGCCTTTAAGAGTCATCTTTAAAATCAAAGTCAAGCTCATCTCCGAAACGAGATCTCCGTTCCACGGATCTATACAAAAAGCCCTTAAGAGTCATCACATCCCAGTGAGTTACAAGCCTTACATACACCGTGAAAACAGACTTCGTGTACTCATCTCGATGGCAAACTTCGGCCAAAGTATATTCGGTGTAGAGTCATACTTGAGTTTGAAGAAGTCATATAGCTTCGTTTTCTCTCATGTTTTTCCCTCTCCTCTGCATCTGCTCCGATCACGTCTTTCATTCATCATTAACTTTAGACTGGCTTGATCATAGCTGGGATAGGTATATTCGCCGGTTTTTCATATCTACCTCGACTCCCAGGGTTATAGTTATACTATACATACTATAACACTCCATCAAGACGTTAGTTACGTCCAACACCTCAGCAAACACTTATTTCGACCGTCGACGAAACCGAAACCAAAGCTAGACCGTACCGCCTCAGATACACTACTAATGTCGCCGAGGACTCCGAGGACTCCGAGGCTCCTGCCTCAGTACTTCTTTGGTCCTGTGGTTCGTCTCGACCTGAATACTACTGAGACTCTAGCCATGGACGAAGAGGTTGACGTTGAGTTATGGACTGAGCTACGGGCTGAAGTCGACGACATAGATCGCCCATTCAACCTCGCCATAGCCCATGACATCCTGAGGATCAATGCCCCTATCGTTGATCTGGACGAGCTCATATTGGATTTTCACGCCGCCAATAACCGAGGTCGGAGGCAGGCCAGAGTTGGTCGTGCTAGAGCTCAACCTGGAGCCGTGCCTCCTTCCCTTCTTCGCTCTGAGACTATGCTTGGTGAAGAAGGTACTCGGATAATGGCCGGACCTGTATCTAGGTTTGTCCCTCCTCATCTCGTTCGATCTGAGACCATGCTTGGTTATGAGGACACTCAGACCATGGTCAGGGCTGCAGTAGGAATCATGCCCGGTAATGAAAATGAACGGCCGAACGTCGAGATAGAACCCGAGACCGATTTTGAAGACCTGACTCGTCCAGTCCGAGCACCCATCTTTCGGGCGCCAACACCAATCTCTATAGTCGACGACTATAGTCAGAGCCAAGAAATAAGACCCCAACCAGGCTGGGAAGCCCTAAGTGACATGACGGCAGAATATGAATTTAAGTCAGTGTCTAGCGAAGACAGCGACACATGTGTTCTCCCGCTTCTTGGACGGCAGGTGGAAACGCTTAACATTGATGTGCATATCAGGCGCTCTTGGGGAGAGGCACCGGGAGGTGGCGGAGGAAATGAGGAGATGGGGTAATTTCATGACTTGGTCGTGTGAGGAACTAATCTTTTTCTCTGGATTAGTTGATAGCAATCAGGAATGAGACGGTTATTTTTGGCTTTTCTTTTACTCCTACCTGGTATTTTTGAGCCATGTCGTGTACTAAGTACCAAATTAATTAAGTCTAGCATGTCTTCCTGTTACTCCGTACTTATACCAAGCAGACATTTGGTAGCCCAAGAGGCACGTATATACCATTGGGTGAGAGAAAGGATCAATGATAAATTATTTCATTAGAGAGCATGGGTATCTAGTAACAGTGACAGTACCAGAAATAGCTGATGGCCCGGCACAAATCTATGGCTTGTAGAATCACACAGTATCAGAAGATGAAACCAGGAAGTAGTGGTAAACAAAAAAGAACGGGATGCTATATTGACAATGCCAGCATCAGTCATGACTTTATTAGCAACGGGCAATTGAGAGTCAGGCCGTCATAAGTATCTGTAGTTCAAGACGAGCGGAATTGTTCTGATGAAGTTGCTGATGAAACGCGCGGCTCCGAGTCGGAGCGGGTATTGTAAAAGATGAGGCTGTCAAGTATGAAGTATCGCTAACAAAGGAAATAAAAAGAGACGTGTAATCATAAAGTTGGTGAGAGTTCGTCCAGGCTTAGACCCAGTTCTGAATCCGGCATCTCGGTGTCCGGCGACAAGACGCTGGTGCCGAGAAGCCCTCGACCAGCCTCAAACTCGTTCATTTCGTCTGGACTGAGGACTCTCCCACCAAGTTGAATATCGCTGACTTGCACGTTATATTCAAGTGCTTTTTTAGCTTCTTTTATCAACTCCTCCGTCCACCCGAGGCATCGTTTTAAGCTCTGATTCATTTTTTGACTGTCGGCTAGAAGGTCTTGATGTTTTGCAAGGTCGGTGAAAAATCGTTTCTCATCTCTGGCAGTTTGTTGTCCGTCATCGTCGGCTATCGATTCGGTTCCCAGGGAACTTTCATCTGGCAGTGACTCTTCGTCGCTCTGATCGGACATTTCATCGGGGGATATATTTGACAGTTCACTGGTCCCTTCGTCAATTTCACTCGGAATAGACAGATTGCCAGTTGCCGAGCGCGAAGGAGCGACAGAAAGACGACCTGACCGGCTGAGGCGTCGAAACCTGCGTAATTCTGCATTCTGTTTCCTCATCTCCCGCTCAAGGGTCTTGTTTATCGCCAAAAGGGACGAATTGCTGATCTCCAGATCGAGGATCTTGCGCTCCACACGAGCGCTTAAAACGGGCCCGCTACCGGCATGGTCTGACTTTACCGGGCTCTGTAATCCATCATTTTGGCTGTCGAGCGAAGTTGTAGATCCATTGCTAAAGATGCGTGGTCTCAGCGGAGGAATTGGATTAGGAGCAGTGCTAACCTCTGCAACATCTGCTGTAGATGATATAACAGGGCTCGGACGTAAGCCCTCCTTGAGCGTTTGTTGAGGCGTGGTGCGTCCCATGTCGAGACTCGTTGCCTTCGTGTGGCTTATAACAGGGACCGGTCTCGGTAGGACGCTACTTGGCGGCGGACTATGCATCGGCGAGCGTATGCCAGGAAAATCATCTAGCTGTGGTGCAATCTGAGAGATATTATCGGAGAATCCAGGAGACGGGTTGAGTTGGGGTGACTTTATTCGGGGTGAAGCCGTAGGTCGTGCCACAACCGCAGGCCGAGACAGCCCTGACAACCGCCGCCTAGCCGTGTCCTCCGAAATCTTAGCTTCTTCTTTTCCATTTGCGTATACAAACGTCGCAGGCGATGCCGATTTTGTAGAAACCCTTGACCGAGTGTCTGTATCCGAGGAGCCCGATACCGAACGTACATCGCTGGCGTGGAAAAACCTCGGTGAAGAGGTGGGGATCTCGGAGGAGGAGTGAGGGTGAGAGAATGTGTTCAAGTCGGCGGTTAAGGTCTTCGCCCGTGTTGTTCTTGCAGGTTCAAGTTTTCCGGCTATCCGAATAGGACTACGGTCTCCCCTGTATACCCTCGGCGGCCCTTGAACCTGGGAGGCTTGAACGAACGACTGTGGGGAATGTAGTCCATTTGAAGGCGTGCTGCCGGGAGAAAGTATAGGTCCATCACGTCTACTGCTTCGAGACCCAGATCGGGGTGTAACATTCGCATTGAGGTACGAGGGCTCGGGGCCTTGTTTTGACGGAGTGGAAGCGGGATGGTCTTGGGGGGGCGCCAGTCGTTTCGGGGCACGGATCGATGGATTGGCTAGCTTCGGGGTTAAAGGAGATTTGCTGGCTCGTGTGAAGGCCGCACTGAGAGTCGGAGTGAGTGGTTTGGCAATGTGGCCATTGTTTTGTTTATCGAAGTTCATAGCTGTTTGGTTCGAGGGGCGGGCAGAAGGGCGACTTCTGGCATTGCGGCACTCCTCGAAGATCTGCAAGCATGGTGGCACCAGCCAGTCGGTACGTAGTTTTTGAGGTCGGAATCAATGGCGAGGCCACCTTGAGGGTCCTAAGGAGGAATGGATGAGGCAGAGCAAAAATTTGGGTGGTGAGTCGAAGAGTTATGACGAGACAATAAATGAAGAGCGACCCCAACACTGCAAATGTTTATCCCCGCCCAATCTGGATTAGCTCGCTTTTCACCGCAACAAAATAACAACGGTCTAGTCTCGAAATCGCCTTCAAGGGATTAATTTTCACTGATATTTGATTCTGAGAAGATAGATATGCTGAACAATTTGCGCAATTTGAGTCATCGGAAATTCTCGCTCAAGTAAAGCATACGCTTCCGATCTCCGCCCCGCTGCGTGGGCTGATCAACTAACGGTCATGGATGAGTTATTCTAGCAGCGGTCAAAAAAAAAATCTACACTAAATATGGTTTGCAAAGTCCAACAATGGATATATGATATGGGTTATATATGTTCGTTGGCTGTCAATAGAAGGTACAAGGTGAAATGTACAGGTTATCGTCGCACTTCTATACTGCCTCTGACACTCTTCAAAGTTCACACCTTCAGCTACCTTCACGAATCCACTACACAGGTTCTAGTGTCGAGTACTAGAAGTAAGGAGCTGCACGGCTAGTCGTCCCGCCGGCTCCGAGCTGCGTCTCCCCTGGGAAGCTCCTTTGAAGCGAGAATATTGTCTGGTTGAGCTCGGTTGATGCTGCTTAAACTAGAATTTGGCCAAGATTTCCAACCTAATGGTAGGTGTGCCAGACTTGGTGACGGGTGACGACCACGTAAGCTGCATGCAGCTGCTGACAGAATCAAGGAACGCTACACTGCATCCTCAAGTAAAGAATAAACGTTTCTGCCGTGGATCTAAAGCTTCTCGAGTCGAAGGTTTTCGCTTTCGAGTACTGGTTGGCGCCGGTTGAGGTTGATGTTGCGGCTGCGGTGAATCATCTTGAACAGCTTCTTTGATGGTCTGCTTCGAGAGACAATAATCCACATGGTCATTGAACTTTCTATCTTCCGCGATTTGGGGCATTGAACAAATAGGACAATCCCAATAAGGTGGCTGTTCTGGTCCGTTTTCGTCGGCGGGAATTTCTTCGATTTGGTCAACCTCTTTTTCAGGCACGTCCTGGCTAAGTTTTTCAAGATCGTGCATATCATCCTGTATCTCCTCGCGGGCCGCCATTTCGAACGCTTCTTCTGCACTGATTTCCTGTTCTCGGTTCAAATCGGTTGCATCTTGTACAGGCTTTCGCCGGGCAGCGGAACCAAAGAAATCCATGTCAAACTTTTTAGTGCTCACAAGATTGGTACATCGAAGACCAAGCAGCCGGAGTTTCATATTTGGGATTTCTTTCTCCAACTTCTCAAGCATGGGAAGGGCAGTAGTGAAGAGATCCTTCGCGGCGGACATCGCTCTTGCAGGCTGACATTGTCGGGACAGAACCTCAAACGTAGCCAACTTAACCTTGAGAACCAAAGTGCGTCCTTTGAACTGCGTTCTAGACAAATCTTGTTCAAGCTCTTGTGCTAGAGACCAGAGCTTCTCTCTGAATTCTTCCCTGGTGCTGATCTCATGGAATGTGCTCTCCGTTCCTACACTTTTGCGCTCAAAGCTTTCCGCTGGTTGGATCTTTGTCCTACCTAAGGCGAGATAGCACTGCGCCAGGAAGTGGAGGGCCTTGTTGCCAAACAACTTCGCGAGTAAAGCACGATGGGGATATATGTCGCCGCACGTTTTTACGCCGATTGCGTCAAGTTCTCGCTCAAATACCCTGCCGACACCGTTTACTTTGCGCATTGGCAGGTCCTTCATAAAGTTCATAACAGCATCCCTATCATTCGGCACACGAAATTGGCCATTGGGCTTATTGTAGTTTGACGAAATTTTAGCAATCTTTGCATTTGGTGCAATCCCAGCAGAAACCGAGACCTTTGTTCTTTCGAGAATCTCAGCCCGCATCCGGCTGACAGTTTGATCGGGGTCAATTTGGTTTTCCACACAATAATTCGTGATATTAAGGTAGGCCTCGTCAATACTTGCGCTCTCAAACTGAGGGTCGTACTGCGCTAGGACGGCTCGAATCTCTTGTGCCTTTGCAGAGTACTTATCATAGTTTTGTGGTAGACAAACAAGGTGTGGACAGAGCTTCATAGCGACAAACGATGCCATACCGCTCCTGCAGCCGAACTTTCGGGCTTCATAATTGCACGTTGTCAAGACGCCTTTCCCAACAGCCATCGGGACGGTTTTCAGCTCGGGTCTGTCCAGCTCTTCGACCGCAGCAAAGAATGCATCGCAGTCCACATGGACTACGTATTGCGACAAGTCACGAGTGAATTCAAGCTCATTAAAGAGTTGGTCGGCAAGTCGCATGTCAATTGACAGATTCAGGCTTTCCAAGCGAGATTTCTCCTTCAAGATTCGCTGGATCTTCTCCGTGAGGACGCGATCGCGGGCCTGTTCATGGTTGAAGAACTTGGAGCCTTTGGACGCATTATATATGATTTCTGAAACCTTTCTCGTTCAGTCTAGGGCGGATGATTGAGATGACTGTCCACTCACCTTTCGCTGGTCGACGGCATCTTGTCCCGCCTTTGTTAGAGAGGGACCTAGGAGGTGATATTTCAAGGTCTCGGTCTCATCGAGGTCGGCAACTTGTTCCGAAGGTACAAGGATGGAGTCATCTTTGGGCACTTCGCCCTTCGGTTCCCTTTCCTCCTCCATGAACTCATCATTGTCTTCCCCCATCAAATCTCGCAGTAGTTGATTTCCAAACTAGGCAGCATTAGGCGGGAAAATCACGTGAGCACGCGTTTCCGACCGTGGCGCGGCACGTGCGGAGATCTTCATTGAGCTCTCGAGGTCATCATGTCAGGCACTCAGCACTCAGCAGTGAGTTTGCGCTGACCGTGCCCCTCATGTGGATCCTCGATTCGGAGGGAGATTTCTTACAAGGTGATGACCACCGACCGAAATGATTCGCTTATGCTGACATTATTTTCAAGGCAAGCGCTTATGGCTGCGACCCGGCAAGAAGTATCTTTTTGGCCGTGGGGATAAAGGTACGGTAGGCTGTACTTGTGGTTGCGGATCTTGGTCAATAACGATAGTTTATAGGTCGATACCTCATTTCGAATCAATCAATCTCGCGGAAGCACATGGTAATTGAAATATCGTCTGTCAAACCCGGCGACGGGGTAGGTCGAGTCGTGCGCGCATACTATATCATATGACTGACTTATCCTAGTCAAGGATACACGCGAGGTCAGTGATACATGTTGAAGACCTGAATACTCGATACGGCACGAAAGTCGATAATGAAAGCATCAAGGGGCAAGGGAGAAAAAAGTTGACCGGCGACGAGCATACAATTTACGTGGGGAATTATAAAAAGGCGTTACGGTAAGTGAGAGAGGGCTAGACACGAGCAGATGCTTATCGTTGTGTCTATCTAGGATACATTGGCAACCCACCGTACTGACGTTTTCCTTCGGCAACAAAGAAGACACCCCGGAGACCCTGGCGCACTGGCGCACCAAAATTGAAGACCTCGATATCAAAGCTGTCAGGGAGTACATTGTTGGTGCTACAACGCACGTC
Organism: Aspergillus kassunensis; assembly: GCA_027569205.1. Taxonomy (NCBI): domain Eukaryota; kingdom Fungi; phylum Ascomycota; class Eurotiomycetes; order Eurotiales; family Aspergillaceae; genus Aspergillus; species Aspergillus kassunensis. The sequence goes on along the minus strand of JAPDEQ010000026.1, from coordinate 211,109 downwards.
GTTCAAACCAAGCGGAACACAGCGAAAGGGTTGCAAGCGTTAGTCAACGGCAGGTATATCGTGGATTACTCTTTCATCGACGCGTTAATATACGCAACAACTCCGCACGATCTCGATGATGAGAGCCTGTCCCCATTAGAGGCCGATTTTGACACCGCGTGGCCGGATGCAAGTCAGCACCTTTCACCCCCTGGAAGAGAAAGTGTCGTTACTCCGGATGAGTCCTTCGCACCGAACCCCAATCGAAACAATGTTTTTGAAGGCCACACTTTCGTCTTCGGCACCAAGTCACAGTACCATATTCTGCGGGATGTGATAGCTGACGGCCATGGAAAGGCTTTACATTACGAAGTGGAAGACGGCGTCACTACAGCAGAAGATATTGTGCTGTTTATGAGAAATGCTGCCGGTCAAAAAGGCCTTGCGTCCCAGCGGGATGGCGAAGGGGGAGTTATCCTGGTACGCTTTCGACCGAAAGGAGAATATGAAAGCTGGGCAATAGAACTGGGCAATCAGGTTGCGGTCATGATTGATCAAAGGGTCATTGAGCAAAACGAGTTTCTAAGAGCGATATTAGAAAACGATGCCTCCGTCCTCTGTCGACGACTCGAAAAGGAAATCGAAGTAGACTCCACGCCTGCTGCTCCAACGTCCAGCGAAGATGTACAGGTCGTTGCAGATTACCAGCCTTCTGAAGACGTGATTCGGCCAGTAAAGAAGGCCAAGCGAGTGCGCAAATATGTCAGCAAAATGAAGACGTTTGATGATGGATTCGACATCAATTCCATCCCAGTTTACGCCCCCGATGCAGAAGACTCTGTGGAGGATCCGCCGCCGATGTCGATGGAAGCGCTCCCCGAAGCTCAGTCTCAGGTTGATAACCTCCAAGAAGAGGAGGACATGGTTTCTAGTCTGCTACCAGGTGCCAGGGCAATGAAACGTCTGCGCGCCGAGACTTCTCAGAGGAGCCTGGGAAATTCTATCCCTCAACCCAAGTCAGAGGAGACACCCCGACCCAAACGTCAAAAGCTTGACGTCTTAGAGGCGGCACGACAACACAGAGAAGCGGAAGAGGATGCCGCCCGTCAGCGACGACAGCAGGAAGAAGAACTACTCCAAACGTCACTGAGAGATGTTGACGTGGAGAAACTAAAAGGACTCGCCATCGTAGAAGAGATGGAACTTCCGGCCAAAATGGCAGATAACAATGATCGATGGGACGAGAGATGGAACGGAAGGAAGAACTTCAAGAAGTTTCGCCGAAAGGGCGACGCCAGTCAATCGCGTCGTCGAATCCAAACCGTCATTGTTCCCTTGGAAGAAGTGGCACGGAAAGACTTCGGAATCGGGGATCACTACTGGGTCACTCACAAGTCCACCGACCAGAGCCTGCAAGAAAGCCAACAAGATCGCGCCGTCAACCCCGAAGATAGCGAGCCATTGCAGCGGAAGTCTCTCGCTCGGAATGTGCCGGACAAGACGACGCAGAGAAGTCAGAAACGCGCGCGTGAGGAGCAGGATTCTGATAGTGATGATGAGCTTAAATTTCGGTTTCGTCGCAGGCGATGATTTACTTCAATCTATGTATATATTATTGATCTTCAGCTACCGCACTAATGCTATGGAATCACATGGGCTGAGGTCTAGATTGGGCTAAGCGGCGCTAAAACGTTGAACTTATCCTTATCGGCTTCTTCATAATTGTGATCAATTGCCCTCCAAAGACCCAAATTCGGCTTCTTTTATGAGATTGACTGTAGCAGAACTGCCTCCGCGATTGCCAGAATTAAGGGCAGCAGCGTTATCAAGGTGAAGCACTCTTATCGAATCTCGAACAAGGGGGCTGCTATTAATACTCTTGACGATGGCATCACAGACGGAAATCATCTGACCAGAACACAACTTTCTTTCTGTTCTTCATCTCTTCAATTCTTCATCTTCATCTCTCCACATCTCACATCTGTTTTCCCAACATCTTCTCCGCTCTCTTCTTATCCCTCTTGATCCACTCGCTGTTCTTCACTCTGCTTCACGCTGCCTGACAGCCTAATCCCCTGCTCTGATCCATCGACAACACATACACCCAACGCAATCATCTCCGCCATGGATCGCGCTGGCCGGTCGTGATTCGATTTGCTTATTCTTCCTTTTCGCCCCTCTTCCTTTATATCGAGCCTTTCTACGTCCCTTCGCGACTCTGATCTCACGACCACAATCCGCTTCAAGTATGTTCAGCTTCACTTTCTCAATTCTTTTCTTTTTCCTCTTCTTCCTCTACTCGTTCTTCCTCCTCTTCTTCTCCGTCATTTCCAGCTTGCTGACTATGGCTTCTCCATAGCCCTTTTCCCTTCTAACGATTGACGATCTTGACTTCTGCTTGGCGTTACAGGTCCTTCCTTTCTTCCAGACCCTCAATAATGACCGCCGACTTGTTATCGCCTCCCACTTCCTTTCTAGTCACTACAATTCCTCCCCCTCGACCCGTTTCAGTCAATGCTCTTGGGAGATCATCTTCAATATCAAATCCCATCCCATGCTCGAAATCTACTCGAAGTACAAGCGCCGAGATCCCCACCCATGAGGATTCTTTCGCCGTCCCCGTGGGTCCTGATTCCCCGGGATGGCCCCAGTCTCCTGTGGATACCGAGATGGAGGATGTGCAATCAGCCGAGACACCGCAATATCGATCCGGAATTCAATTCCAAGACCTCCCTGTCGAAATTCACGAAACCATACTTGACTATCTGTTTGGAGAACGCACATCAGCCTTGATCCCAAGTACGGGGAAATCGCCCTCGGGGAGCTGGAATAAATCTTTACGTCATCCGAGGCGGAAGGCACTTTCAAACCTTGCTTTAATCTCGCCCGTATGGCGGATCCTGGTTCAGGATCGAATCTACAGCCACAGTCAGTGACCCGGCTTGGTGGGCGGCTTTCGGTGCTAACACTCGCAGTCAAACTCAAGGGTACCATAGGTGAACTAGAGGGAAGTGGACGCTGGTTCTGTACGCATCCTCACCTAGCACCATACGTCCGCCATGTGGAGTTCTGGATACCCGTATGGGGCCAGCGAGCAATCAAGCATACGTCTCGTCACCATCCGAGAAGGTTCAACGGAGGTGACGCCGGATCGACGGACCTAGCAGCTCTCCAGGCTACAATGGCGTGGGACGATGCTGATTCAAATCCGACGACCGATTATAAGTATCACTACGCCAGCCATAATGCTTCGTTAGAGGATATCTTTCTCCACATGCAAAATACGTTTCTCGAGGCTCGTATCCTTACTCTGGAAGGGGGCCACTGCAAGAAACCACCAATGGTACACCACTTTAGGAGCGATCCTGCCGGTTTCGACGGCCGTCATCTTCCCCTGCTACCATACGTTCAAACCTTTGCCATGCGTGGCGCATGGAACATCATGCGAGATTATCGGCACTGGTGCACGCTGACCGAATCGTTACCCAATGTGCGCGACTGGCATTGTTCCTACGCTAAGCCCAAAATTGAAGGCTACGAGACTATCGCAGGGATCCTCCGGCGTCTGCACCCATCCCTAGCCCACATCAACATCAGTCTAGAAGGTTTCTACAGCAAAGACACTTCCCAGAGTCGCTGGCAGAGCGACGGGGTCACCCCACCACATCTCTGCCGCCTCCTCGGGGAAGCCGCACCGCGTCTTGAATCCCTCACATTCACAGGCAAGGTCTGTTCCTGTCTTTTTGACTCAACTAAAAACTTCATGACCACTTGGCCTGCCAAGTCGAAACTCAAATCCCTGGATCTCATCGTGAAAACCTGTTGCCGCGACAAAAAACTTCACCCAGCTCTCCCCTTCCTCGACGACTTCTCGGGTATCACAAACATGAACTTCATAACCGCCTTTGAAAAACTGGTCACTTCCTCCATCCAAAGCCTTCACTATCACACAGAGCTGGATTACCTTCGTATCCGCTTCATCGACCTTGACTCCGCCTGTCCCCCACTCAACCCCTACTTCCAGCTCGTCGATAACCAATGCACAGGCCTATGGGACGAGCAGATCCTAGAAGCACTCCACAGCTCCCGCCCCGAGGCCGACTTCATCAAGCTCGCCGATGGCATTTACCCACAATATGGATCTAATCATCAACTTGTCGGCGCTATCTATCCCCGCACACGACCACTCAGCATACACGCATCTACATACAAGATCATAGCCGATGCGCCGAAAGTGTGATCTTGTCTCAGTACAACATGAAACACATATTAGCCAAAAAGCATATCTGTTTTTTTCATGATGGTCAGCTCTTCCACTCCTGGCCGCCGCATTTTGTAGGATTATAAGATACCATATTTAATTTTCATTTCATTTCTTTTCATGTATTGTGGGAGTATTTTCTCGACTTGCTATCGGACAATGAATTATTATCATTACACAGGTGCTCTGATATTCTGTAAGTTCCGTGGATGAGCTTCGAGATGTAATCGAATTCCTTTACGATGTATGATTTTTCCACTATCCATCCGCATTCGTATTTGAAGAACGTCGTCATGCTTTACTCCAAAGACCCCCTTCAACAGAATTAAGAAACTGAACACAACACAATAAAACTCTAGAATATCTCTTTCAAAGTTCTACCTCCCGATCTAACATACACACAGCCCCGCCCCGCTCCTGAGCACCCCGGAGGTATCACAGCACCCCCCCTCACTAGTAATTCATCTACATCTACCGCCATGAAATGCCAACTGCTAAAATTACTGAGAACCAATATCAGAAACAACAACCCCCAAAATCCAAACATTGACAACAAAGAACACAAGCGACGCAAGGAACAGCCCAGGGACGAAGCTCGACACGCCGAGGAATTCGAGAAGGAAGGCTTGGTGGAGCCAGAGGGCCTTTTTGCTTGTTAGTGCTCAGATTGATGAGAGTGAGTGTGCTGGAAGGGAGATGTAGATGGAGGGAAGGGATATATGACAGCTTACCTGACCAGCAATCCACGCAACCAAAACAGAAACACCTAGTCTCGGAGACCGGAGAAGAATAGAATTTGGGAGGTAGAAGGGGAGGAAAATTAAGTACCAGAGGAAGTACTATCCATCGCAATTCGTTAGTTTATCGGAATAATACACTTGGTTATAGGAGGGCAACATACCTGACTCGTACAAACCTTATTAAACGTCACAAACGCAAATGTCTGAGCGAGCATCGTACCCGGTAGATCCTTCTTGGCTAGAATGAGGGGGATCAGGATAACAGAGAGAAGAAGTTGCGGGATGAAGGCCAGGGATTCGAAGCCTCCGGTGCCTCCGTATCCCACCCCGGTTCCGGTTCCGGTTGGATCTGGGGTAGTCCCAGTCGTAGCGGCAGAGAGGTATAGCAGCGTACTATACGGCGAGAAATTGTGACGGTGGTCAATGCGGGTGAGATGGTGGAGGAACGTGTGTTGAAGAAAGGGTGTGCCGTAGCGGAGGTACATGGCGGCGTTGAAAGCCGCGAAGGTGACCAGGGAAGTCAGGGTAAGCTTGATTCGACACGGGGTGAGAAATCCGATGAGCTGTGATGCCACGCCAGGTGTGGGCTTGGAGTTGGATTTGGGTTCGCTCTCCCGATTTCCCGGTTTTACTGTCGAGTCTGATTTTGACGTTGATGCTGACGTCGACGTCGGTGTATCATCCATCCACCAGAGAATAGAAACCCCATAAACAAATGGGTAGATCTTCAGATGCACTGCAACCCCCATCAACACCCCCGCAAGGAAAACTTTCTTCCCAAGCACAGCCCAAAGCAAGCCCACAACCAAAGCCCCCAACAACCCCTCCGAACTCCCGCGCGTGCTAATATTCGCAACCATAGGATTAAGCAACCAAAAAGACGCATACTTTAGCGCCCTCTCATCACTCATTCCATGCGTGATCTTCAGCGACTTGGCCACAAGCCAGCCCGCGACAACATCAGATAGAGCAAAGAGAAGCTTCCCCGATGAGAAAAAGCCCGGGATGTCCCAGGTTGTCGGTAATAGTAGCCATGCTAAAAGCGGCGTGTAGCGGTACGTGTCTCGAGCGTAGGGAGACGTTCCGGTAGACACGTAGCGTGAGGCATCAGTGAAGACGAGGTAGTCGATGTCTGTGTATTTGACTGGGGAGTTGGCGTCTTGCCAGGCGCCGTAGCAGAGGAGGGTCAGGCGGAGGGTTATGGCCGCCCCGTATATGAGAGAAGGGGTTTTGAAAATTGACATACTTGTATCCAATCTTTTTATAGATCTTTTCAATTCAATTCAATGAAGGCGGTTTTGGTTCAAGTCATGAGAAGCAGAGGCTCCAGCGCAATGATCAATGATCAACGTTTGATGTTCAGTTTTCACGATTGAGGCCTCAGATGGTGTTTATAATTATTCTTCGGACAGATTTTACTGGAAAATCCCATCCATCGAGGGAAACATCCTGCCGAATCCGGGTTCGGGATTTTGTACGTGGTATGTACGTTGATGTTGGCTTCAAACTGTGTATTTTGGGATCTTCGGATCCGCTGACTCAGCACACACATAAATCAAAAGAACAAAAGCAATTGAAGCATCACATCTTTCCAGCCATAATTCATGAATATATACATAGCTCACATATTGCAAAACAGTCACAGCATGGTTGCCCAGCTGAAATAGCAGAACCAGAATTCGGGTATAGGAGTTAAAGTAGAAATATATATGTAAGCTAGCGAGGGGAGGGTATACAAAAACCAGGGACAACCACGATATACAGTAAAGTGAGTAGGCAAGGTGACGCTATGAAAGATGCACAAAATGCAAGAGGCCAAAAGTAACAAGTAGATATTGCATCACAGCGCAAATAAATGACAATCACGAATAATAAGGAATAGATGGATTCGAGAAGAATGGTGGCTCCGTCAACTGGTTCCCAAAGAAGCCCGTACCCGCATACTTCAGATGCTTGTCATCTGAGCTTAGTATGCCACCGTCATTCATGCTATCGATGTCCGGCATTGGGACGAAATTGGTGTCGCTCCAGCTAAGGAAGTCCCATAGATACTGCCCGCTCGGGTCATCCATAGTAGACGGAGGAAATGGGTCTGTGAAACCGGTTTCACTCGCGACCATGAATCCGCGGCCGAATTCATGGGATGGAAGGACGCCTGCTGTCATTGGTGAGATGCCGACGTCGCGAACGGTGGAGGGGTTGCCGCTGTTGATACTGTTTGTGTCAAGGATGTCTGCGCCACGTTTACTGGCCTCGAAGATTCGGGAGACTGCGTCAAGGGTTTTTCGCGCTGTTGGGCTTGCTACTTGAAGGCGTGCGAAAATGAGTAAGGCGTCTTGGACTTGTGCCTGGCATGACTCCATTGTTGCGCGGGGATCTGTGACTGTGCTGTCGTTGATAAAGAGGCCTAGAAGTGGGACCATGGTGGATTGGAAGAGGAACCAGACGGCGTTCCAGCCGGACATTTGGGGGGTTCTTGCGCCGGCAGAGATATCGCTAATGGCGTTTTCGGCGATTTCTCTGCATCGTTCGATGGCTGTGCGTTCTTCTGATCTTAGAGCGATGTATGGGACCCGTCGCATGGCGTAGCTTAATAAGGTAGGACGGTAGAGGAGGATGCGTTGTACATGATATCGCCATTTCATGACTTCTCTGGTGTTTGAAATTGATAGAGGACACGGCTCGTGGTCTTTGAGGATATATGGTAGGCTGTTGTACCATTCCACGAGCTGGTTATCGAAGTGGACGATTTCGCTGTATTTCGTCAAGGGTGAGACTGCGAGCGCATCTTGTATCTGGTTGCTGATCTTGCAGAATCTGACATTCTCTAGGAGCGGGAGTATATCAAGGACATTACCCTAGTCAAGTTAGGAGCTGACGTATAATAGTTGAAGGGTGTATACATACCGACTCCCGATGGTGGGGAAGCTTAACTGTGATCGAAGGACTAAATCGGCCCATGGTTGGTCGTCCCAGAGTCACGCCTCCCCAACAATCCATGAGAAACAAAGTCCACCATACTCGTCGTTTGAGATCCAGTGATGCTGCCTTTTGCTTATTGGAGGCATCAGACTGGTCAGCAAATTCACGGTGCATGCCCATTGTGGCAGCCATGCGAAGAGCGGCACCCATGAGGGCATACGCTAGGTTTGGCTGGGCAACATAATGTAAGTACCACCCGCCTAGTATGCCCAGTGTCTGAACAGTTTCCAGATGGGCGGAACCGAGTGATTCAAGATCCAGATATGCTCTGCACCGGGAGTAGTATATTTTGTGAGAAATGTCATCACAAGTGGAGGCGCAGATACTCCCCATGGCCAGGACCATGTTCAGCAGGCAGTACCACCTATCGTCTTTCCGATGCCCGGACGCATACGTCTCACGGAAAGATTGTTCATCCAAGATGGGTGTCAAAGGTTGCATATATGTAAAGTAGGCATCGAGCAATTGAGATTCAGGCACTTGCATATGTACCTGAGGAGGAGTGCTGGGTAGGTCATGGCCAGGCCATGATGGACCTTCTGAGGAGAGATCTGCCATCGAGCCTCGACGCGGACCACTTGAAGGTGTGCTAGCAAAGTAGGATACAGAGCCTGGGTCCAGCCAGACGATGGTTTTGAGAACGGCATTGATGGAAGAAACTCCAAGATAGGAAGACGGCCCTCGTGTGGAAAGGGACAAAGCGTTGACATCGTCGGAGATAGTATTGGCAATTTCGCTGCTCAGATGTCGCGGATCAGTAGACTCCTCAGGCATAGCCTGTAGAGACTCCAGATTTCCATCCTCATTCGATATTGGCGAGACGTGTGTATCGTGTGAAGCCGAGGTTGCTGGCGACGACGGGTGTGGTCCCATAGTCGGTCCTTGTGTTTGGACCTGGGAGAGCGATTTGTGCGTTAACTCCAGAAGTTTCTCTCGCGGCAGGTTGAGAAGCACATCCGGCGCAGTTCCAGGAAAGAGCTTGTCCAGTATAGTCCGGTATTCATCCAGCGTTGTTGACAATTTCTCGACATGCCTGCTCCAAGCGCTGCTGTCAGCTGAGCCGAGACAAGTGGAAGGTGAGACAGAACGTACCTTCGAGAGGGTCGGGGGTCTGAATAATGGCACAGATCAGCCTTTTTGTACCACCTACAAGCCTCACAGGGCTTTTCGCCGTCGCATTTGATTTTGCGATGGCGGCAGGAAGTACAAGCACGAAGAGTGGTGACTCGACGGCCGATTGAGGGCTGGCGCTCTCGACCTGCGCGGGCGGCAGTCGGCGCAGCTGGATTTTCGAAGCCTTCGAAAGTGTGGAACATTGTTATCATTTGTCCTGGGGAGGAAGGGAGAGAAAATGTGAAAGAAATGAGGATGAGGCGGAAGTTGTGGTTAAGAGAGACGCATCGCTATGGAAGAAAGCAAAAGTGGGTTTTGAAGCAAAAAAAGCAAAGCGCAGAAGAATAAATATAGAAGAAGTCTGGAAAAGGCGGGGGAGATTGAAGAGGGGAGAAACAGAGAGATATATTAAAGAGAGGTAGATTATACGAAATTTACGGAGGCTTCTGGTCAGATTACTTTAGCTTCAGCCTGGCCTCTACTAGTGATCTAGTCCTACTACCGTGCAATACTCCACGGGGGATCGCCAGTACCCCGAGTCCCTTGAATTATTCAGACTGATTCCTCTCCCCCCGCATTTCCTCTCTATCAGTTGATACGGATATGCAGCCTAACGGGTCCCTGGAAGATGGTACATACGAAGCGGTGCCTCCCGCGATCATGACTAGCCACTTGCCGGAGTCCTCATCATCATCACAGCTTACTCCCAAGACAAGAAGATCGCATTGTGAGTCCTGGTCGGTGCTGCCGGCAGTGTGCTAGCACCCTGTAATCCTAGTATGGTGTGTGCCGCTTGTCCGGGCCTTCTGGCCGCTGCCTAATTCACTGGCCTGCAGGACGTGCCCTCTCGTCACTGTTAGCCCTTGCTTAAGATTATTTGTATCAGAATGATGCCAAGAAATACGAGGATTCGAGGCGTTTTTATGATTTGACCATATGCCCACGCGAACTGGGTAAAGGATCAAAAAGCCGCGACCACAAGAATACACGAATTTCAAGTGGACGTCTAGAGATATAGAAAAAAATTGTTAAGATAATTGACGGTACCAGGATAGAGCCATAATCGTCATTTCAGGTATACCGAGTACTCCGGAGTAGACTCACCTGCCTCCCTAGGAGACGTACCCCAGGTCTAGTGCTCTCAGCAATCCTGGGGGTGGCGAATGGTGAGTCTTTCCAGCCTGTCATCCCGGCACTGGCCGACATATTCTCCTCACCGGAACCTGGAGAACCTGCATGAAGCGCTAGGACGGCGTGCCATGCCTAGTCCTGAATGTGAAAGTGCGAATGCATCGGAGTTGGTTAGCCCTGCAGCTTTTTCGGACAGGGGCAGTCACATATGAGATTGCAACTCGCATCCTAGTGGTGCTTTCCTCCTTCCACGAACAGAGTGGCCGCGGTTTGGTCGCTGTTGTTGCAAGGGGGAAAATAATTTGCGAAGCCGGGATGAGATGGCAAAAGTATAAAGAAATTGTTCAGTTGCCACAGATGGCGTGTCTCGTCAGCACACACTCACGGAAAACCCACGGAAAAAACGAGCGCAATGGGAATTTAATGATCCCGCCAATGAGGGCTGGATAAAGCATGACTTCCTCTGTCTATAAGCGACGTGTAGACGAGAAGCAACTAATACAGATTGAATGTATCTAGTCGGTAGTCACCTGTGGGTGACCAACTTTAAATCGTGGCAGTGACATGGATGTCAGCCTTAGTTCAGCACTCTTTGGGGTTTCCTAGTCTTCACCGAGAAGCATCCTTTGTCGCTTAGCTTGAAAGTGGCATCTGGGCTCCAACCGCTCGGACACAAACTTGTGACTGAGCCAATGGACCCGACACCCTTGAAAAGAAGAAGCCAGTAGAAAACAATCTGACGCTCGTGTCAAAGCTGACTGAGGTACCTAGTATGTGATAACGATATCCGATTGTGTTTAGGCAGAGTGCAGTCACTTCACAAATGTTTTCGGCGTGGTTCTACCACATTCATCCACGAGAGTTCAATACCTTTGAGAACACTAACTAGTACTTCGTAACCTATCTGCGGATGGTTGCCTGTTCTGGGTAAATCGCCCCTATCGGCGCCGTCGGGCGTGCCTGTTAGTCGGGTTGATCCGAGGACAGCGTGGCATAGGGCAAGATAGTGTTCTTTGTCTTCACCCAATCTATCAAGAGTTCAAGACTGATCCTTCTCGGTCCTTGCATTGCCGAATGTAAATGACGCTTTGATGACTGAGCATAGATCGTATTCCTCGGTTTGGTACGGAGCGAGGAATGTAACCTGATTTGGTCGTCTGGTCCTCATTTGCAGCTATTCAAACAAAAGAAGATCGTCCTATGATTGCTGATGGTTGTCAGAGAAGCCGTGATGGAGGACAATGGCCCACAAAGTCTTGGGTTCACGAGCAATGAGTGGCCCGGGGGCTGAGCCTTGAGGGAGGGGCACTTGGGCTGTTGCCGCTTGGGCTTTAGGCTGTCAGACCATTCGATGTCAACTCCGACGTGGTGGCTTCCAAGGCTTCTGCATCCTCTAAGCGACGAGGGGGCGGTAGCTTTGACCACGAGAGGGGCAACTTTGGGATCACTGTTAGAATTGGAATCCGAACACAGTCTTTTTAGCCTGATCCCTCCGTCCTTATGGTGAACGGTTTCCATAGCCTATTCGTTTCGGGCTATTTCGGGCGGGACAATGGGAGCCACTACTCTGGAGTTGGACAGGCTCTGGCTGGAGCTGGGGCCATTGACAGAGCCTCGTGGGGAAAGGATGGTGAAGTAGCTCAAGGACAGTATTGTGAAGAAGTTACCATCGCAGGATCGACATTGACATGTGGAAATTACCAAGATCGAGGACTGCTTCAATTAATACTCGATCGTCGTTAGTTTCCAAGAGGGTAGCCGACGGAACGAAACGGTTTTCAGACTTGGAGAAATATTTGAAGCGAAGGATGGCAAGTTGGCAACAGAGCTTGACGGAGGGAGGGCCGCTCCCAAACGGTCCTCCATGCGGGGGAAAGCGGGTCGTCCATGACGGTCAGGGAAACGGCTGCAGGCAAGTTTTGACGTTGTTCTACTGGGTTCGATCTGAGGCTTAGGGTCTTTCTGCATCGGAATCTACCGAAGCCTAGCATGCGATCTTTTCCACGTTCACCTGTCGGCAAGGATGCGAGCGTTCATGCTCGAGTCAGAGTGAGTCGTCTGAACTCGGGGGGTTGGTGTCTTGGTGAGGACAGTTTGGGTCTAACCAGGTTTGGAACGGATGTCCTGACACGGGTCTCTTCCTAAATAGGCAAAGCGCGTATTCAGGCACGGGCGACTCTCCGTGTACCTCTCCATTACACAAGGCATCCCGATGAGAATGAGGGGACACTCGATGACATGGTCAGAATCGCACGTCCTAAAATGCGGAGCTGCCCACTCCTCGACGGCGAGTGTAGACAGTTAAATCCGGCCTGACCCCTTACTCCTAGAGTCATCTTCTCAACTATACGTGGTCAATTTGGGGCACCATTTCTTGCAAGTGACAGAATGGCCGCGTATGCACAGCATGTTATTTCCACCGGATGGAGCTTCAAGGACAGTGATGATCAGTCATCCGAAGCGTGGCTGCCTGTTCCTACTGTTCCCTCTGTGGTCCAGCAAGATTTGAAAGCTAATGACAAGTGCGGAGCTCCAAACGTCTACTGGTTTTCAATTGCTGACATTGGGTTTGATCAGATTAAAAGACCCATTCATCGGCTTCAACGAGCTCGGCGCCAGATGGGTCAATGAAAAGTCGTGGACGTATCGCAACGTCTTTCAGAAGCCGGCTGCTCCTACCGGTTCCTCGATTTTCCTGGCCTTTGATGGACTGGATACGTTCGCTACCGTGAAGCTCGATGGTGAAACAATTCTGGAGAGCGATAACATGTTCCTCGCTCATCGTGTCGAGATCACTCAGGCCCTGGAGGCCGAGGGCGAGCACACGCTAGAAATTGACTTCGACTGCGCCTTGCTTCGAGCTCGGGAGCTCCGAAAGGAGCACCCGGACCACAAATGGGTCGGCTTCAATGGAGATCCTGCACGGTTGGGCGTCCGAAAGGCTCAATATCATTGGGGCTGGGACTGGGGCCCCGTTCTGATGACCGCGGGTATTTGGAAAGAGGCTCGTCTTGAAATATACTCCGCGAAGATATCGGATCTCTGGACGGAGGTGGAGCTGGCTGCAGACCATGCGAAAGCACAGGTGTCTGCTTTTGCAGAGCTTGATACCGGCTCTGACACTTCATACAAAACCATCTTTACACTGAGTCTAGATGGACAGGAGATTTCCAGAGAGGCGGCTACCCCGGAAAACAACATTGCCAAAGTGACATTCAATTTGGAACAACCTTCCCTATGGTGGCCTAATGGCTATGGAGAGCAGACCTTATACGAAGTCACTGTATCCCTGGAAAAAGAGGAACAGCTCCACCAGGTTTCCAAGAAGTTCGGTATTCGAACCGCAGAAGTGGTGCAACAACCAGATAAGCACGGCAAATCCTTCTTCTTCCGCATCAACGGAGTAGATATCTTCTGCGGTGGTGCCTGCTGGATCCCTGCCGACAGTCTTCTTACCAATATTAAGCCAGAGCGCTACCGGAAATGGATTGAGTTGATGGCTGTTGGCCATCAGGTAATGATTCGGTACGTTCTGTGACCAAAGCGGCCTACTTTAACAATGTCTGACTTCATAGTGTCTGGGGCGGAGGTATCTACGAAGACGAGAGTTTCTACCAGGCGTGCGATGAAGTTGGTGTGATGGTCTGGCAGGATTTCATGTTCGGATGCGGTAACTATCCCACGTGGTCTGGAATCCTCGATTCAATCGAGAAAGAGGCCACATACAACGTGCGAAGACTGCGTCACCATCCTTCTATCGTCATATGGGTCGGCAACAACGAAGACTATCAGGTACAAGAACAGCAGGGTCTTACCTACAACTATGAAGATAAAAACCCAGAGAGCTGGCTCAAGACAGATTTCCCGGCCCGTTATATCTACGAGCACCTCCTGCCTAATGTTATGAAGAAGACTTCACCATCAACGCACTACCACCCGGGCAGTCCTTGGGGTGACGGCAAAATTACCTCTGATCCGACGGTTGGTGATATGCACCAGTGGAATGGTGAGTGCTCTCATAGGCTGTATGTACATCAGCTAACGGAGCTTAACCAGTGTGGCATGGAACGCAGGAGAAATATCAGATCTTCGATACTCTCGGTGGCCGATTCAACAGTGAATTTGGGATGGAGGCATTCCCTCACATGTCAACAATCGACCACTTCGTCGAGAATGAGTCTGACAAGTATCCACAATCCCATGTTCTTGATTTCCACAATAAGGCAGATGGACACGAGCGAAGAATTGCTACATACCTCGTCGAGAACTTGCGGACAGCAACAGACTTAGAAGTAAGCATCTTCGACACTAACACCGTTCAATGCTAACAAGAATAGACCCACGTGTATCTTACGCAAGTTGTCCAAGCCGAAACAATGATGTTTGGGTACCGTGGATGGCGCCGACAGTGGGGAGATGAAAGACACTGCGGAGGCGCTCTTCTCTGGCAGTTGAACGATTGCTGGCCGACTATCTCCTGGGCCATTGTGGACTATTTCCTACGTCCAAAACCTGCATTCTACGCAGTGGGCCGCGTCCTGAAGCCAGTGGCCATTGGCGTGCGTCGTGAGCACCACGACTGGAGCGTAAGCCACGCACAGCCCCCAAAGACAGCCAAGTATGAGCTATGGGTCGCGAGCAGCCTGCAGAAGGAACTCACTGGAAAGGTGGAATTGAAGTTCATCTCCATCCAAACAGGTCTTGAGATCCGCGAAAGAATCGTGCATGAAGATGTCACCATAGTTCCTAACGGTACTACGGACATTCTGAAAGGCGTCCTCGACTATTCTATTGATGAACCACATGTTCTCGCCGCTAGAGTCTGGGTGGACGGTGAGCTGGTGGCGCGAGATGTAGATTGGCCGCAACCATTCAAGTACCTCGATCTCTCTGATCGGGGCTTGGAGGTTACCAGAATCTCAAAGACAGACACTGAGCAGAAGCTTGAACTAAGCGCCAGGAAGCCAGTCAAGTGCTTAGTTTTTGAAGAGCGAGACGGCATCCGCGTCAGTGACAGTGCTATCGACATCGTCCCGGGCGACGATCAGGTCGTTACTATCAAAGGCTTGAAGCCTGGAGACCGGCCGCTGAAGTACAAATTCCTTGGACAATAAGATAAGCATTTTCTAGTCAGTCACAAATAAAATTGTATAAGCAAGGGTAGACCTTGCAGCAAAAACTATGGCGAGACCAATCTTATCTGATAAAAGTCGAATCAGGTTTAGCGCACTCTGGAAATGACATCTTCAAGGAATAAGTTAAGCTCCCTCCGCATTCCCCCCTCCACCATGGATCAAGCTACAGTCAATTCCTTGTCTGGGACCAAACGCTCCTGGGACGGCATATCCCTTCGCAACAAGTCCCCAATGCCACAATCATCTACAGCAGCACCGACATCAACACGAACAATGGCAGACTCACCAAACGTGCTCTCCATGTTTGAGGGCTTCCGCGATGAACTGGATCAACACCATGACCGTCGCGAGCGAGTGATCAAGATAAGTCGCGATATTACGGCTCTTAGTAAGAAGATGTATATATCACAATTATTCTCTTTTTTATCATGACACGGCTAACATGATTTGTCGATAGCATCTTCTCCCTCCAACGGTCCGTTCCCGACCCCCGCCACTCAAACCCTTCAACAAACCCCTAACAAGATAAATCTAGAGTCCGAACAGCAAACTCGCCCCTCCCTCCCCCAATCCAAAAAGATATCACCTCCCGTTTCACACAAATAAATGACCTCTTCCTCTCCGCAATCCCCGACATCACAAGCCTAAACAGCTACCGCTACCTACGCCAACTCAGCGGCGGAATCCAAGAGTTCATCGAAGCCCTCTCGTTCAAACACTACCTCGAGACTCAGACGCTCATGTCCCTGTCAGAAGTCCAATCCCACCTCCCTTCCGAGATCCTGGTGACAGACGAGGATTATGTTATGGGACTGTTTGATCTCACGGGAGAATTGATGCGGTTTGCTGTGACTAGTCTGTCGGCGGGGTCGACTGAGGCTTCTGAACCTGAATCTATTTCTGAGAACGGGGTCCGTCTTCCTAAACTCCCCGCTTCACAAGCTGGTGTTGTGCGGGACCTCCGCGAGATCAGGGCGGAGTTTGAGGGCATCTCCATCCCACGACGTGGGAACGTGTTCCGTGATTGGGGGAAGAAGTCCGAAGTTATGACGAGTAGCGTGGAGAAGGTTGAACGCGCGGCATACGGGATTTTAGTCCGGGGAAGTGAGCGGCCGAAGGGATGGAAGCCGGATCTATCCATGGGGGCTGAGGTGGAAAGTTACTAACGGTGCCGTATGAGGCTTAATGTTCAGGCCGAAGTTCATTCCATGGTTTACGATGACACTGTATGTGTACATGCATGAATGTTTATGAGAGACTGTATCACTGTCTGAAATGTCATTTAAAGCAAAAATCATTATCGTTATCACAACAAAACAAAATCATCAAAGCATGTCTTGTCATATGTTCCGTGTGTCCATTTCATCATATATTTCCGAGCATGGGGGCGTCAACCACTCCCACGATCCTCGCTGTCCCAGCAGCAAATATCAACATCCCAACCCCATTCAATCAAAAAGAGCACTAAGAGCTAGAGATAGGCGCCTGCTCATCCGAACGAAGGATCTGACCTAGACCCGAAACAACAATCAGCACACAATCCCATCTCTCCAAAAAGAAAATCACCTAGGTTAGGTGAAGGTAAACATACGATCAACCAACTCCTCCCTCTCGGGCCTCTGTTCCAGATTCTTCTTGAGACTGTCGCTGAGCTGTTGGCGATCGAGTTTTGCGCGCGCTGCTTGGAGGGATCTAAGGTATTATGGTACCAGCGTCAGCGTCATTCGATTGTGTCATTGTTTCTCGTCCATCAATAACCATGGCCTACATCAAATCCCAGACAGGAGTGTGAGGAACGGGGTGGGGGAATACATACGGCGCAACACTCGTGTCAAGCAGGATATGACGATCCTTGAGATCTTGCGGGTCGGGACGAGTCATGAGGTGTCGTTCGAGGGAGTCGCGGCGGTCGATGGAGGGGGTTACGGGGGAGGTGTCGACGGTGGAGTTTGAGGGTTGGACGGTTGAGGAGGACATTTTGGGCCAGGCAGGTTTACGGGTGTGGATATATGTATGGATTGATGTATAGTATAAGATGTATGTGGTTGGTGAAGATTTTATAGATGGGACAAGAGATCTCGGTTATTAGGAGGACAGCTAGAGACAGGTACCGTGTTTAAGTATCCCAAGGTTAGAGAAGGGATGAGGGGAAGAAGGTCAAGTGATTGGATTGTTCCACGGGATCATCGCGGGGTAGACTCAGCCATGCTGAACCTCTACGGAGGTGATCAAAGGATTTATGACTCCGGCTCTGACTATGACTATCCTGTATTGAAGTAAGGTAAGATAAACTAGTTTGACATCGGTTTTTTTTCTTCTCTTCTCCTATTTCTCAATCTGGTGATGTCTGACAAAATCGGCACGAATGCAACAAAATGAGTGTCTGGGTTTGGGTCTGCCCACGTGTTTTGTAAAGTGTTTGTAAGTGTTGTAACTAAGTAAGTAGAGCCTTGCTTAGAAGACGTGCTGGTATGACCGGGCAGTAGAATGGCAGGCATCCCAGGTCGATCGATAGTGCAGCCAATCCTCTATCAGTACGGAGTAATGGAAAGGCGGAAAGTCGGAAAGAAAGGCGTGGGTGAGCATTTCATGCATACCGAACGCATGTCGACTGACCCTCGAGCCGTATCACAATGCTGTCGAATCTCGGATCGAAATCGAAATAGTACCGTATCTGACTCATATCCGTCCCTCGGGTTTCGCATCTAGGCCTCATCCTGAGTCATACCCATATGGAACTGGCAGCAGATACATCCCTTCCCTGCTTCGTAGAGCAACACTAGGTCATTCGCGGAGTGTAAAAAACATGGTATGTCCGTCGTAACTTGGACGCTCGGCGGACTATATTGTGCGATCAAGGGACCCAGAGTTTACCACCACGACCACGGCTGCCACCACGGGCCGAACTACGAGGAGGGCCCCGCCGAGTGTTGCCATTGTTTCGCGATGCACCAGCGATGCCACGTGAAGCCCCCGCCTGCGTGCTCAGATCTACCGTGGGTTGTGGTTTGGGAGTCACTCCGAGGGATCGGCTGAAAGAGTTGGGATCGATGGGCTGCGAGGGCACTTCCATCGTTTTGTCTAGGGGCGGCGCGGCAGCTTTCGACGGCGCAGAGGTCTTCCGGCTGTTGCCCCCACGGGACCCTCCACCTCTGGATGCGCCTTTTCCGCGACCGCGGGGGACAAACACCAGCTCATCCTCATCGCTCTCTTCTTCATAGGAAAGCAGAGATTTTGGCTCCGTAGTTTGGGTTTTTTCAACGTATTTGCACCGGTTTTTGTACTCCCTTTCCTCGTACTGGATGGAAGTCCGCAGTTGATGGATATTCTTAATTCCGATTCCAAACTTCTGGGCCCAGATTTGCGTAGGACGATCGTTTGAGACGAGGATGGGAGTCTTTGCAGCGTTTGGCGAGTCCGGGCCACTGTGAAGCCTCCAAAGAAGCGCGCTGAGCAACGGTCGCAGCACGGTCGGGACCACAGGGACCGTCGAACCAGAGGCGGTGCGGCGGTGTCCTTTCGCCTTGGTGTCGTTGGTATCCTCGCCGTTCATATGATTGTTCGCACACTCCGGGCTTGTCCTAGAGCTCCTGGAAGATGGTCGAGAGGCAGGAGCGCTATGGGTGCCTGTAGAAGTAATCGAAACTACATCCGAGTCCCGCTTGAAGTTCAGTTTGCTGAGAAGCATCTGCGACAAGTCGTCCGTAGCGGGGTGTCCATTCGCTTCTTTAAGCTCACGCTTGTCCTCCATCAGCTCCTCCGCTGCCAGTCCGTCGGTTTCCTCCGGGTCCTCTTCGAACTCCGGCAGGAAAAACTTCTCTGCTTCGCTCCAGCTATTGAATTGTTCCATCGGTCCTTGCAAGATAACGCGTTCGGAAGCAATGCTGTCTTTTCCGGAGGTGGCACGATCAAGGAACCGCACCGCCTCTCGGGCGTTGATGGCGACCTGCGACCCGGCTTTCTTCAGCGCATGAAGGCGTTCAAGAGCTGGTAGGAAAGTGAGTAATGTGAGCGAAAATCGTACCGGGCAATCTTACTGTAGAGAGGAACGATTAGAGTGATAGCGCCATTCATCGCCCATTTTTTGATCTCGCTAATGTTCGTAGTCAATGCGGTTTCATCCACAGCACAGTGGAAGACCTTGCGTCCTGCCGACATGGTTCGAATTGTTGGGGATCGATAACGCAAGCGAGTGTATGGTGTAAGAATAAAGGCCGTCGTAGGCGCTGAGCCCTACTCCGAATAGCCTGTTCTAGAAACTGCGACTGCCGGTTTGTTAGTCTAGCTGAAGGTTGAAGCCATGAAGATTGTGGATCGATATCGGCGGAATGTGGGGGCAACAGTGGGATACGACTTCAAGGTAGAGAATACAAGGCAGGATATGGATATGGCGGCAGCATGGTACTCACATTCGGATCCTAGTTCATGGAAAGTTTTCATAAGCAGCATCTTGGGGTTCTGCGAAAGCTGACGTAGAAGTGCGACCGAGATGAGAGAGAGAGTGAGAGCCATTGAAGGAGTTATCGGATCAACTCACGGGCCTTCTTTGAGCTCTTACTAAGCATATGGTAAATAACGTAGGTAGGTACAATTTCTTCGTTGTTGATAACATTTTCTTTTGTCAATAGTAAAACTTTTACCATCAAGTGAGACTTGGATATTACTGTCATTGAATTGCATATCTACTTCAAGGTTGTGTCTATGGCATAAGGGCAGTCACTCAGTTGCTGCATCGAACACTGAAACAAAGTACCGAGCCAAACAAGCTCTGACAACAGGAAGGAAGAGTATGATATCTTAATTTGCCTTCTTGATTAATCCATCCGCTGGTTGAACACGCTGTGCCCACTCCCTAGTAAACATAAGTAACCGATCAACATTATAAGGAATGCACTTACGTCCAGCTTCCATCGTACACTCTCCGAATGTTCGGCTCCCCAAATTCAGCCAATCCCAATGCTGTCTCGATGATAGTGGCCGTCACACCGGTGCCACAGGAGCTGATAATCGACTTGGTCGCATCCAGATCACGCGCTTCGAACACCCTCCGCAGCTCCTCAGGAGAACGGAAGGACTTCGTTTCAGGGTCTAGTAATTCTTGAAACGGCAAGCTCGTTGATCCAGGAATATGCCCAGAGGGCAAACCGGGTCGCGGCTCAGGGTCGGTTCCAGCCCAGCGGCCTTGAGACCGGGCGTCCAGGATCTCTACCTCTTTCGAACCTTCTTTGCGGTGTTCTTTGGCGATTTCCTTCAACTCCCGGAACGGGATTACCAGTTTCGAGTCGTAAGAGGGTACGGGATAGTTTGACTTTTCTGGTTGTTGCAGCTCACCCGTCTCCGTCGGATAGTTGTCGCGCACCCAGATCCGGTAGTTGTCAAGAAGGTGGACTTTAGGATGTCCAAACACTCTTAGAGTCCAACCCACACGAGGAGCGCTAAAGATGCCGAGTTCCTCCGAGTCATAGACCACCACTTCGTCATCACGTCTGATTCCAAGTTCGCTCATCGCTTCGGCGAAGGTCTCGGCGGTGGGAAGCATGTGCGGGTAAGGGGAATCGGTATCCTTGATCGCATCTAGATCAAAGAAACGGGCGTGGGGTATACGGCTTTTACGAAAAACATCGATGCCTGTGCGACCCTCGGGGTCGTTTGGCATGAACCAAGATGCGCATAAGGGAATCACACGAGGGGATGTCGATATCTTTGTAGCGGGGTTCTTCTTTAGGGCTTCTGACAGCTCTTTCGGAGAGACAAGGTACGATGAGAACGAGATCTGGCGGGTCTGCGTCTGGTGTCGTATCTGGGACATGGTTGGTCGTACGAGGCGTGTCGGTGAGGGGAAACTGTTTCGAATTGCTGCGAAAGCCATGATCGTGGTATTCACGATGTAATAAGAACAATTGTCGGCAATTACATGCCGGTAGGGGATCTGAAAAGGTTGAGATGTCCACGGACGACAGTGGAGTTGGAAAGAACCGTTGTGGTTGCTGGAGACTTATCTATCAGCGTTAATAATGATGCGGAGTCGACGGCTTCTCCGAGTAAACAGTTTAACAGTCCGTCCATGGCTCACCAAACTAAGCCCAACAAGGCCATGCCTTATATGTACAGGGTCTTCTCGCATTGAGACAGCTACCCCAGACTTGGCTAATGGGGCAGACTCTCTCCGTAATACTGCCAAATATATTTTGTCGTGATGAGTAATTCCCTAGCGAGATATAACATATTAGAAGTACGTCTAATAATACACTTTAAGTATCAAGTACGGAGTACCAGGGTCTAGCAGGGGATATCTCGACAGCCCAGGATATGCCCCGATTTGGCTTAGTGGCCCGTCAATGGTGTAAACCCTTCTTATCGCGAGATCCACCGATCTTACAAGTTTCTCTCCCGAATCCAGAGACAATAACCCACGTCAGCCCAGTCATCGATCATGAAAGTCACCCTCAAGGAATGGAACGCCGTCGCAACCTGGCGCTGGGATATGCCAGAAGACGAAGTCTGCGGAATCTGTCGCGTCCAGTTCGATGGGACTTGCCCAACCTGCAAATTTCCCGGAGACGATTGCTCATTGCGTAAGCGGTCCCCATTATGAGGAATATAGCTCTTTGTTTCTAATCTCGTCTCTAGTGCTTGGCAAGTGCGGCCACTCGTTTCATATGGTATTGTTGCGGTTTTAATGGTCCTCAAACTCACATAAGCTGATACTTGCTCTTTCTGTATAGCATTGCCTCATGACTTGGATTCAGCAAGAGTCGTCCAAGGGCCTTTGCCCGATGTGCCGACAGAGTATGTCCTCGTAGCTCTGTCCATGTCGCATTTGCTAATGGAACTAGAATTCGAATGGAAGCAAAACGATGAATGAATGACGAACCAGCAATTGGGGCGGAACGGTGTTGGAGGTGCAATGATTATGATACCCTTGTCTTTACTATAACTTATCTGTCTAATGGTACATCCTTTAAAGCATGCTTTGCAGCTGTACCCCCGTTCCTTAAGATATATATTTCTTCTACCACACCTCAAGCCAAGTCACCTGATGCTATCGATAAGCTTCTCCTCATCGAAACTCCGCCTTGACTTAACCTTCAACGTTCTACCGAAGCGCAACGATCTTCGTGACAATGTAGATACCCCATCAGCCGAGCCATGTCTCTTCCAAAGCCAACCTCATCACCACTTCTCTCCCCCTCTCCGTCAAAGCTAACCATTCGTCGCGCCCCCTCGCGCCCGCAAAGAATCGACCAACCCGCCCAGACCGTCGATACTTCCGACGACCCAGCCGCAAACGTCGAATCCCAATATACCGAGGATGAACAAGAACAAGAAGATCAGTCACTATCTTCGTCACAAATCCTATCCCAGCCTTTCTTCACCTTGATCGAAGACACCCACACCTCTGAGTATTACCACCCAACCGTCCACTACATATTCTCCGACGACGATACGGACATCGTCACGGAGGCTGCGCTGCGCTCATTAGAGTCGGAAAAGGATGTCGGGCCGAATTCAGATTCGAACCCAAATACAACGGGAAAGGGGAAAGCGTTGGCGCACCAGCAACCGATAGATGCAGACGGGAATCCAGAAACATACGAAGATCAAAGCCCCGCAAGGAAAGAATCTTTCCTCCCGGACCCCGTTCCCGGCGTGAAGGAAAACTACATCATATTGGATATAGACCACATACCAACGTCCCATGGCCAAGACCCTGAACATGAGAGTGAACGCGCCGATCCCGGACCCGGAGCCGCATCACTCGAAACCCAAAATCTGGGTCAAGGTCAAGGCCAAGGCCAGGGCCAGACACAGGACAAACAAGACCCTCCACAACGCTTCAAAATAACATCCGCCCACTCCCTCTCACCAGCCTGGCAAGTCCTAACCACCGACCTTCTCCCCGCCCCTACGTTCGAAAACAACCCACCGAGCGAGAACCCCGTAAACGGCGGTCTCATGCTCCAGATTCAAGGAACCTCCGGCCTTCCGATGGGCATGATGGCAAAAGACAAAGAACGAGGGAGTCAGCGGCTAGAGGATATGATGGATCAGTTCGCGAGACGGCTTGACGAACTGAAGCAGGTAATTGATTGCGGAGAACAAGGAATGTCCTCGGACTTTGATGTTAATGTTGACGTTGAGGGAGCGTTTCATGGCGTGGGAATCGGTGCCGATGCGGGACAGCTTGAAGGGCCGGGTGCTGGGAGCTTGATTCCTGATATACCGCGTGAAATCGGACCTGAACATGTCCATGAGAAAGAGACTGTGGGTCCCAATCAAGATGGGGGCGTACAGTGAATTCATCGTATCTAATTATTAATACTGCTAATTTGACTTGACTCAACTCCAGCCTCATGACGCCGGCAATCATGTCTTGTTCATGGGATTACGAGGATTTTACTCTACTCGATCAATAATACTCAGAAATCAATGAAGCAGGAATTTCAATATTAGAATCAACAAAAGTGTTCAAAAGTGCCCAAAAACAACTCAGATTATCAACAAACCGAGAAACGCCAGAGTGCCTTGAAAAAGACTCGAAATTTGTACAAGACAATCTATAGCAATACAGATAGATCCAATCTTCTCAGAACGCAGGGGGTATAAAAAATATGCAATAAGACAAAGCATACGTATCTCCAGGCTTATGCAAATCAAGACGAAGGCCGGTGCCTCAACCTGCGTCCACCAGACACTCCAGGGGGTGGGACATTTTCTCTGCCTTCCATTGCTCCGGCCATTCTCTTAGCAGCCATCTTCTGCGGGAGTTTGGCGTCAACCACCGCTGAGCTTGAGCGATGCTTCTTAGATGGCGGTTCCTCGTCGGCTTGGGTATCCAGATCGACCATGGTCTGAGGCACGGAAGGTTTCTCTTCTGCGCTATACACGGGCGGTCTTGCGACGACGTTTGCATCGACTTCCCTAAGTCCTGTGTTGGAATGGGTGACGGTGGTTTTGGATGGTGCTTGAATTCCTACCTCGTCGTCTGCATCGTTGTAGACGAAGCCCTTCGATGAGGAAGCTCCTGGAGAGCTGGTGCTGGCCGGTACTTGGTCGTCTCCATTGAATGGCAGGACCTTCAGCTCCTTGGATGTCCTTAGCCTGGACTTGAGAGTTTCATTGGGCATCGTGGTGGGCAGAATGTTAGGATACTCATATTTCCGCTTCTGGGGTGTAGTGCCGGTAGCGACATATTGCTCCAATGGTCGGTTCTGGAAACTGGAAGAAAGGTTGGAGAGCGGTTTCCGAACTTCATCAGAAAGCGGTTTAATTGATTCCTGTAGGATTGCCCGCTGTTGGATTGTTTCGTCTTGAAGGTGGGTTATCCGACCACCCAACGCTTGAACCTGCCCCTGGACTGAGGAATAAGATCCATGAACCCCAGTGGCAATACTGTCCAGGGTAGCAAGATGAGCATCGCAGTAACGACCGTTCTGAGATCGTGCCTTTGCCACGAAATCATCGAGCGCCGCCATTTGCTGTCCCATATCGTTCATTTGGGCGTCCACAATTCGAACTGTTTCCTTGTGAACAGACTCTGTCGTCTTCTGGATAGAGGAATTGCGCTGATCAAAGACCTACAAACTTAGCAAAGGGAGATCGCATGGAGAGAGTGGAAACATACCTCCCAATCACTTTGCATCCTCGACTTGATCTCATCCTTCGATGCATTCACATCCTTTGCAAATTGCTCGGACTTGAAGACCCACTCGTCAACTTGACGATCGTGGTGACTTGTGGCTTGGTCTAAGAGCTCTCCTGATGACGAAATGTCCGTTCGAACAGTGTCCATCTTAGATCTCAAACGGCCGAACTGCTTTTGACGAGACTCTTCAATCAATACTCTGATCTGAGACATCAAGACATCGCGTTCAGCTTCCGCGGCGAGATGTTCCTCCTCCATTGTCTGCGCGATATGCGAAGATGCCTTGCGTGTTGTTTCGATATTTTGGCGGTTAGCATTTTGCAGCTCGACTCTCAACTGATTGATCTCATTCTTCTGATCGGTCAGATGGGCAGTCATTGCTTCGAAGATGGATTTCATATCTTTTCCGAGATCGCTATAGGAGGTATGGAGCTGCTGAAATTAGTCGCGAGACAGAAAAGTAATGGGAGCTACGGCTCTTACTTGGGAATGGAAATCTGAGAATTCCCCGATAACCTCTTCGGATATCCGAGCTGCGGCAGCTGAGAGGCCATTAAGACCCTCTCCTACCTTTGACTTGACCTCTTCACGCAAGTCCTTGATCTCTTCGAGCACATCGTTCATCTCTCCATGGGCATTGGAGGTTTCGGCCTTTGCCTCATCATATGCTTTGTCGAGCGAGCGAGTGAAGCCAGAGATATTGGACTGTGCTGTTTCAACTTGGAAAAGTTCATGCTTGATGAACTCTTGTAGATTATTGGAGGTGGATTCGACAAGCTCTGCGTGCTGTACTTGGAATGCCTCAACTCTAGTGTCGATTTGCTTCGTCACAGTAGAGACCTCGGCAGTTGATGCCTGCCAGATGTTGGTATTGGCGGTGTCCAACACAGCTTTGCGGTCGAGTTTGGTATGCAGGTCATCAACATCATCTACCGTTTGGTTCAGCGTTGACACCAGTCCTTGACCAATGTCTTGAAGTTGTTGTTCAGTTTCTTCGTGCGCAGTCCGTAGCATCTCTTCTTCCTCTAGAAGAGACTTGGTATTCTGCAAGACAATCTCGGTCTGTTGTAGAACATCGCTCGTCGAACATAGAGCAGCGAGCGTCTCGTCATTGTCCTCCTTCAAGTTATTGAACTTGCTTGTTAACGTAAACAGCTCTTGTACCTTGTGACGCAGACTGGACTCCATCGACTCGATTTTTGCTCGTTGCTCCTCGTTGATGATCCTTCGTGAGTCATTCTCCATGGTCATCTCCTCATATGACTCAACCGACATGTAGACCCCATTTCGGTGTCTCGTTGCGATCAGCTCGCCCTTTAGTTTCTGGATCTCAGCGGTAAATTCGCGAAGAAGTGTCTTCTTTGGCATAGTTGAGTTGATTTGAGGCTGATTCCGAATATTCTTAGCCCTGAAGGCATAATCTAGCGTGGACATGGTCTCCTCCATGTTTGAGCGAACAGGCGAGATCGTAGCAATAATGCAAGTTTTGGTCCGCCCTCCGAGGGAGTCTTGCAGTAATCGCGTAAGTTTGGACTCTCTGGAAGAAATTATTAGTATGTTCCTGGTGGCAGGGGCGATACCATACCTGTATGGAATGTGCGGGCTCTTATCGACCAGAGCGTTGATCACCCGACCAAGAGTAAGCAGACTCTTGTTAATCAGGCCCGCTTCGGTTGCCCGCTTATTCTCAGCACCGCTGCGCGCAATGTTCTCACTTCCAGCTAGATCAACTAGATTTAATTTTCCAGGACACATGTACTCCTCGCCTGATTCTGTTGTGCGCTTGGTGCTAACCGTGATCGTAAACACTGTATGGCTCCGAGAACTCAGATCGTTGCACTTCGTTGCGGCAACCTGACGCTTATAACTGCCTTCCTGGAGCAGCTTGATGCCCGCAGACGCGGAATCGATGAATGTCTCCTCCATTCCTTGAACGAGCGTACCCCCGCTCTGGCCCTTCTTCTCGTTTTCGTAGATTTTCAGTTTCGCGTTTTCTTCGGCGGAGAGTAAATCGCGCAGTTCCTCGTTATACAGTTCGATAAAAGAGCATTTGACGATGCTCTCGGTATCTGCCAATCTGCTGAATAACGAATAAAGAGCGCGCGGGATGATGCCAGCATTATCCGAAAGAATTCCCAGCGTGTCTGTCATATCACCTGACATCGTGTATGTCTTTCCAGTACCGGTTTGCCCATACGCAAAAATCGTGCAATTGTATCCGGCCAGCATCTGACATACAGATCAATACCACTCCTTGATAGCCAATTGGATGCGGACTTACCTCGTTGACAATTGGGCACACCACATCTTCATACACAGTGACTTGGTCTGCTGCCGCTGAAAAGACCTTATCGAATGTATAGGTTTTGTTTGACACTGCGTTCGGACCCATCGACAATTCTACCGTCTTTCCCTTTACCCCCTCCGTTCGAAGCGCCACTCCAGTGTTCTCCTGGACCTCCCGCTCATTGCGGCCTCGACACCGCACAACTACATGGATGCTTGTGTCTTCGTTAATGCCTCGCTCGATATCCCTTTCTTTTCGCTTCGCGGTTACGCTTGCGGGTGTATTTGGTGATTTCAACGCGCGCAGTCGGCCAGCAGGGACTTTCGTTGGAGCAGTAGGCGAAGCTTGAGTTGATTGACGTTCGGGCGCAGTAGAGCCCGCTCGTCGTGTTGGCTGTCGCGTCGTCGTTCGTCTGGTAGGGAGACCAGAGGTAGGCCGTTGGGGGCCGGCCATGGTGCGAGGGGAAGAGAAAAAAAAGGGCGCGCAAAAAGAAGAAGAAGAAGAGGAAACTAGGATAACAAAATATCAAGTAAAGAGGCGACAAACGCAATGCCGGGTATTGTCGAAAAGTTGTCGAGTGGGTGGTCGTCGGATTGCATTGTTGTTCCGTCGTAGCCAAAAGAGGAAAACATAAACAAGGCGATCAAAACGCACGTGCCACTCAGTGACTGGAACTGTCCAGTCATTCACTCCGCTCACATGACTCTGCCTCCTCATCCAGATGACCAGCTTGATCAGCTTGTTACCTCAACGTGTAATTATATTACTATTCCTACTGCTCTGTCCCAGACCATTCAGATCACCCAGAGCATTAATTTCAGTCTTGGACAGTAAACTTTTACCTCAAGAACATCTCTCTGTGTACTAATCTTCCCTTTAGGTACCTTGAGCTCATTACCCCTCACGGCATGGTTCTGACTTGCAACTCACCATGACTGCCCACAAATCCCCATCACAGGCCCAGATTTACCCTGGTAAAGGACTGAGCTTTATAAGCATGTATATTCTTTGTTATTTATCTGACATAGCTAATATCTCGAACAGCTCTTGGTGCTTCGTTACATAATGTCCTTAGCCGTGTGAAAGCCCACCCCCAAACTTACCCCGCGATCGATATCGCGTACTCCGCCTCAGATCCCATACAAGACCCGGTGTCTTTGCAACTTCCCTCGAACGGACTCCGCCTACGATTCGACGGGCCCGATCAACGTCTGCGCCTAATAGAAGTGCTAGACTTTTCCAAGACAACACTTGTCTACAAGAACCAGGAAGTGCTGAAGGGCCCAATTAAATCACAGGAGCACTCAACTTCACCGCAAGGACCGAGCTTTCGACACGTCTATAACCGCCTCTTCGGCCCTTCATACCCCGGCGAATACATACCCCCAACTCCTCCATCACCATACGGCACATACGTGTTATCGTACCCAGGCGTCGCTTTCTCGTTCCCCCTTCAACACTCGGCGTGGTCGGAGCAGTGCGACTTTGTAGCATTGCTATCCTCCTCTGCGGCGCTGCCAGCAACATGCATGTCGATATTCCAAGGTTCATCGTGGCCAGAAGTCCGAGCTAAATTGTTCACTCAGCAACCACAGTACCCCCGCTCCCCGGCCCTAGCCGGCAAGAATAAAGAATTTGTACCGGATGAGCTTGAGGAGTTCACAATGCGAGGGGCTGGAAAGCTCGAGGTAACTCGGAGATCTACATCACCAGCGTATATCACTCTATCGGAAACCAGTCCGCAGGATTTGATTGCGGAATTTGGACCACCAGATGCCATCTATCGTAAGAATGATCGCAGAATATCCATCCATCGCGCTGCTGGCGGCCGCGGTGGGGATGATGTGATCCACATGAGCCCGTCTTCGAGTAGGGGAATTGAAGTCACTGATACAGATCAATCCTCGACCAACAGCGTGACTGATGATTCAGACGAGGAGCTTTCGCAGATCAGTGCCTTGGATCCCTCGTCATTACCATCCGAATCCTTCTTTAACTATTTCCACCATGGCTTCGATGCGTTTATATCCCATCCGACCACGTCAGGTCCTGCATTCCCAGGTTCCGGTCTTGCCGACCCGACTCCTCCATCTCCATCAACTAAGCTAGTCGTGACAAAGATTGTTCTGCACGGCAACGTGCCAGGATCGTATCCATTCAATCGTTACCGACGCAGCCGCTGGAAGCTCGACCTAGGCTCATCCAGGCCAACTATTTCTTCCGAAACTCGCTATGATGAGATCTCAAGGCGACTCAAAGATATATGGAAAGGCTCGTATGCAAGTGCTGCAGAAGAGCAAGCCCTCGAACGACCCATGGTATTGAACAGGGGCTGGGGTGAGAGCCCCGAGAGTAGCGTGGAGTTCCTCGGCGGATGGGAGGAGAGTACAGGGAGGGGCCAGAGGACCGGACAAGGCGGACAAGACGGTGGCTTGGGAAACACAGAGCTCTTTGGATTTCCGGGTCTTCTTTTTGAAGTCATGAAGAACGGAGCTGTAAGCTGCTTAACCATATATTAACCCGACGCTTTGTTATAGTTAAATTTCATGATACAAACCATATAACACGGCGGAAGCAGGGTTTCAGCCGAGTCATATCCTCACCCTCTGCCCAACAAGCAGCGTGTCAACACTAGACTAGTAATAATCAAGGCAGTCGGTTCCGATTTCGTGATACGCAATTCTACACGCAGCGATGTTTACTTAGGCTGCAGACTAGAGGCATCCTGTTTGATATGAGATTTCTCAAAGAGCATAGGAGCATCTAGGCAGGATTCCCGCCATTTACATCGCTGTGATAGTTGGTAGAGAGGATCCTGTCGTTTCCTCTTGCGACTCATTCGAGGTAATCTGTTGATTGCAGTGCAGATTTTAATGTTACTCTATAGATGTGGATGCAGAGCAAGTAATTTGATGCCCCACCCACTGGAGGCCTTGGGGTGACCGTGTTTCCAGATCCTTCTTCATGGTCAACAGCAAAGGGTTGATAAGGCCCTGGCTGTATCTGAATTGGGTTTAGTCAACAGGGTTTAGTCAACAGGGTCAGAAAACCCTCAGGCAGCAATTAAGTAAGGCCTCAGAGTCTAGCCCTAGATCCGTTTTACACGTGGCTTCGCTCTAATCCAACGTCCTATGGTTCGGATTCAACCGCTTTTCATGTATCTGACACCGATCTAACATATCGCTCTACAGATATTTTATCTATCTAGTTCTAGTAGGCTACGTCCGTGTAGCTGATACAAGTCCCTTCTGCCCTCCTTCCTGTGCATTTCATAAGATCCATTATATACAATTGTGACATGTTTTCCAACACGAAAGAAAAGACGATGAGCATCTCGCGCTACGCAGTATGGGTTAAGGAGAAGATTTTCTAACATGTAATTGCGCTCCATGAGGTCTACCCAATCCCACAGGAGAAGCTATTTGCTTCCTTAGCAAGAGATTCTCTAAGGCTGCATTTTATAGAATCAGGAGACACTGCTGTAAAAGGTTGCTTCGAATACAGTCATCAATGTCTAAACAATTGATTCAAGGCCGTCAGTAGACGGACACGGTGCTCCACCTTGGGATGTGTCTCCTTCGTGTGCGTTGTTTGGGTGTTTAACAGGAGAAAAAACGAAGGGTTTTCCGTACTGTATGTTTGATTATCATAAGTTTGACACTGTCTGAACCATCCAGGCTCCTATTCTCCGTTGAATGATTTGCAAGGAGACATATTCCGATTGGAAAAAGCCAGGCTTCATCTGTACATTGACCGGGCTTTTAGGCTAGGGTAGACACAGACCAGCCAGATTCGCAACCCACCAACTGCGTATCTCAGGACAGAGGGATGATGACCGACCATGTCAGAGAGCGCGCTACTGAAAAGAAGGCTTCTTCCTCGACCAGATCGTTTTCGTGGCTCTTTTCCTTACCCAGTCCTTTAATCACGCAAATCTACAAGTGTCAAAGTACCCAAATCCTTTTCGACCATGTCCGCAGGAAGCCCACAGAGCGAGTCTCCCAGCGGGGAGGCCTAAAATCCTGCTTGAATCTCGTCCGCAATGTCTTGATTCCCCAAGGAACGGAGACCTCGATTATCGTCATTCTAGTTCCTGGATATTGTACGGGCGAAACTTGGGCTAATGATTCTATCAATGAACTCACGAATGCTGCGCAATTAACCAACGCGGAACCCAACAGTTCCATCTCCGATCTACAGGTTCATGTCCTTGACAAAGTTAGCCTCACACAGGAGAAGTTCTCCGGGGAATCCTTCCAGAAAATAGGCGCTACTCTAGCTACGGACGCCGTGAAGCTGATCCAAGCGGTATTTAGCCCTATTTCCATACGCAAGCGATCGAAACCCACTGACAACCCTGCAAAGTCTCCAGATAGCCCAGTGTTTTTCATTGCCCATTCTCTCGGAGGCGTTATTCTGAAAGAGGTATGACCTCGAGCATGCTACGATGCTTGGCCCCAGTCTAGAAACTACGCTGACACTAGCGAAGGCATTATTGGCAATGCATGGTTAGTTTTACAAGACATCTTGTTATGAAAGCGCCTCAGGGGAATGGGAGCGATAGATGAAGGTATAGCGACTGCAATACGTTGCCGATAGAACTAGGTGGTAGAGAGTAACTGAAGGGGTAATTGTATTGAGATAGATGGAGAACCTAGGATCTAGATACAAGTAGAGGTCTTATATAGACCTCGCAGAGTTCCGATATTGATCCCTTCGGAGTTACCGTTGGAGTAGTACGACTACTCTAATAGATTGTTAATCCGGAGAGATCTTCTCCGACTAATAGCTTCACCTAGTGGCGATACTGCAACCTCCGGTCCTAGCCCGATAGGTAGCGATTTGTCACACATCTACTAGCAAATTGGCTTTTGATAACGTTGCTGCGATCCTATTCCTGGGAACGCCCCATGCTGCAAAGTCGAATGATATCCTCTTGAATATCCACAACGAAATTCTACGAAGAAGCTATCCAGAAGTCAACCCTACGCCTCGTTTCTCGGAATCTGATAGCTCCTCCTTGACCCAGGTTGCTGAGACCTTTAAAGACAGGATGAAAGCGCCGATTTTCTCGGTGTATGAGGAAGTTTTAGCGCCGTTGGGGATTTGATAAGGATAAATCCAAGGAAGTCAGGAAACTAGTTCATTATAAGGACATTGGCTCACAGTTTTTGCCTAGGTCCTTGTTGATAAACGCGCAGCGACCATGTCTTATCCTGGGGAAACGCTCCGGGGGGTTGCGCAAGCCCACGAAAAGCTGTACGAACTGGATGGCTTGAAGAACCACGTCGATCCTACACAGGGCCTTCTCTACCAGGTATTTAGAGAGATATGCAGTAGGTGACAGAACCCCCCTCTTCCCCGACCTCATGACATGGAGATTTGGAGTGACTAAGTGAACTTTGCCTTGGTAGATCGCAAACAACCTGTTCCTAGACAGCACCAAAAGCATCCACGATCCATGCGTGCCCGTACATCCACGAATAGCCCCAATGCTCAACAAAGCGTTGCCGAAAACTCGAGCGGACCCACCAGCCACGGTTCTCGAACCACCGATCGGCAACTGATACACAGACCGGATCCTCTTCCCCTTTTCAAACTCGCCGGGCATGCTCGCAATAAATATTTCGTGGGACGAGCGCATGAGTTGCGCCAGATGGAAAGACACTTACGTCCAAGAGCAGCCCCCGACTGCAAAGGAGAGAAAAGCACTCGCGTGTTCGCTCTCTCAGGAATAAATGGAATTGGCAAGACCGACCTTGCTATCGAGTACGCTCACGGCCAACGGGGGAATTTTGATGCAGTCTTCTGGGTTGAAGCCGGTAACGATCAGCTGCTGGATAGCGGGTTCGTCGCGATATCAACGGCGTTGAGAATTGGAGATGGCGGCAATACCGACTGGAAAGAGACTGTCAAATACCTTAACACCCCTTGGGAAGTCCTGGATAGTACCCCTGGATTGACTAAGGATTTCTCCTGTTGGTTGATCATCTTTGACAATGTCACTGATGTCGAGGCCATCAACAATTACATTCCGTTCGCCGGTAATGGATCCGTCCTAATCACCAGCAGGAACCCCTCTGTTGTCATCGAGTCCTGGTTCGACAATTGGTCTGGGATTGACCTGGGGCCTCTTCCTGTACACCAAGCGGCCCGACTCCTATGCCCCAAGCTCGAAGGGGAAAATATGAATGATAGGGACTCGAAGGATTCGAAGAATGTCGCCATGCAACTGGGCGGTCTACCACTAGCAGTGGCACAGATATCGGCTTTTATCAAGTCCAAGCAATGCTCGATTGGCGAGTACAAACGTCAGCATGGATCTGACGCAGAATACAGGGAGCATGTCCGTCATTTCATGGCCCCTATCCAGCAAACTCGTTACGGAAAAAGTCTTGCTACCTCCTTCCAATGGAAGAACCTTGCTAGGTCCTTCCAAATGAAGAACTTTGGTTTAAAAACCATAAAGCTGCTCCGAACACTAGCATTCATGGAGCCTGATCTATCCCGGAGGCATTATACCTGGACTTCCCGAGGCCGGAGGATTGCTGGGATGAGAAAGATTTCATCAAAGCCCGCAGCAAGCTCCTGTCATTTTCCTTAATCAAGCGAAACATAGATACCAAGGAAATATCGATTCACCGTGTCTTCCAGGCAGAGCTTCGGGCCCAAACGAATCCGGAGAAGAACTGTCACAAGGCTTTTCAAGAAGCATCGGCGCTTCTAGCAGCGTGCTGCCCCCCCCGTTAAGGGCGATAGTGACCAGTCGGCTACGTCTGAGGAATTATTTCCTCACTTCCGGCGGCTCTCGGAAATCTATAAGGACCATAAGAAGGCCTGGGAACCTCTTAAATTCGATTGGTCTTTCCCTTCTCTCATCTGTGAGGCCGCCATGTAAGTGGGAGATTGTCCGCAATACTACCTTTATATTACTGACTTCGTACATAGCTACCTCTTTAAGAAAGGCAACTTTATAGAGTCGCTAGAGTATGTTGATCTTGCATTGAGGTTGTATCAGGAGGCAAATCTCACCGAAGAGGCTTTGCTGACCAGGCTCACTCAGGCCAAGAAAGCCATACAGCACAAAGCCACCGCCAATGAGCAAAATTCTACAGACTAAGGATGCAAAGGAGATAACAGTGGTAAAAGTAAACGAGTGACTGTGATTTTATCTGTTTTTGGTCTTTTTGCAAAGCTAGCTACATTTCATTTTCTTGTTTTGGTCTGCCTGTTGCCTCTGTCGCTTCATGAGCCTGCGCATTAAGATGCCTAGAAATATTCCTTGTACTTCTGCCTGCGCTCCTCTGCGTCCATCCTGGAAAAGTTCTTGATATCAATCTCCTTGGTTTTGACGTACTGGGCGATTTGTTCTTCGTCAAGGTACCACTGGAGGACAAGGTCATTTTTGAGAATCTCAATAGCCTCCCCGAGAGACTTTGGTAAGCGTTCAGTAATCCCGAACTGGGCAAGCTGAGTTTCGATCTCTCCATGGGGCAAGCTCGAAGGCTTTAGCTGACAGTCACCAAAGGGTAGGGTCAATTTAGACACGGTACCTCCCTTTCCGGCTCTGAGAAGAGCGGCGGTAAAGAGATAGACATTGGCAGTTGCGTCAAGGAACTTGATCTCTAAGTGATTATCCTTGATCAAGCGGACAGGAAGCTCTTTATTGTTTGTTCCCCAGCCAATCCAATCTCCAATAGAATGGGCATCGCGTCCATAGCTATCATAGCTCGCGAGGCCGAGAGCGCACAGGGACTTTATGTGCCGGAAGATACCTGCCAAGAAGGACTCGTAGATTCCAGGTATAGGCTCGGTTGGATGCATTGAAAGATGCAGACGACAGTTGTTCTGTGGACCATTCGGGGTTGGACACGGGTGAGCTGTGGCTGTTAATTTGTGGTTATCGCATATAGTACTGATTGTCTCCTGGGCTCTCACGAAAGCATCCGCCGCTTCCGTTGGCTGAGGGTGAGATAATGCAATTTGGAACTGCTCAATTGTCTGCGCCCGGAACTCATCAACACCAATACCCGAGATTTGAAGCGCATCCAAGACCTCCTATTTTTTCTCGTGGAGGTCTCACCTTGGACAACGAACTGCCACTCGAACCCCATCAACAGTTTCAGGTCATCCATATAAAGATTATCATATTCTGCACGCTCGAGTCTCATCCTCGGACATAGGTTCATGATACCGCAAGTTGAGCGCGTGACAATACACATCACGGAAGCGTAGCTAGGAGCACCACAGACCTGAAGTGAGCGGTATTGCGGCAGTAAACACCAGTCTTCGGTGTCCTTGGGGTCGCATTGTAGGGATGTCGAGATCGGAACAGCCAGCTGATCTCCCTCAAGGCCATACTGGAAACCGGCGTTATATGGGGGCAGGCATTGCTCTCTGGACAGCACTTGAGCGTGCAAGACACCAGAGTAGTCCACCCATTGAAGACGAACAAACTTCACTCCAGGGTTTGCAGCGAGCCACTTTATGGCGTCCGCGTCTTCCATTTTGGGCTGTGGAGGAAGGCGTTGATGAATCGAAGACGGAATTCCGTGGGGTTTTCTTGATTTTTTTTGTTTTCTTGGGTTATGTTTGGATTTGATGAAGCTGCAGAACTCATTCTCTGCGGATTTTACCAGACTTAAGCACTTTGGCCATTTGAAGATGACATAGGCCAAGTCGATGCGAAGAAACAACCCTCTTCCTCTTGTCTTGCTGAACATCGTCTGGTTCATCTCACGGATCTCCGTCATCACATGCATTTAGCCCTGTTCTGGCTGAGCAGAGTGTATAGTCCAAGGATGAGTGGTAATGGCTCTGGTCTGCTCCATCTTTCCCTCGAGATACTGTAGTGACCTTCTATTTTGCCTCGATCTGGAGAGAACTAGTTGTGCTTCCTCCGTGTAGAGACTCTATTCATAGCCTGCATTGTGTGTGTTAGAATAATTGACTCGTTCTTTGTTTGAAGTAAGAGACAGCTCGGATATATTTCCAGGTCCTCCCGTTGCACAATTCAGATGTATTTCCGGATCCTCCTGTTCTTTCAAGTTGTGTAGTAGAACAGATCTTAAGTGTCTGATTTATCGTTTCATGATGTATTTACAGAACGCCTTCATGTGTTCAAATGTCTCAGGTGGTGAGAGCTAGAGTGATCTGCGGCGAGTTTTATTCAAGCCCTGTTTGGACATTGCATGGCCGTGTACCCAGTTTACTGTCCAAGGTGACTGAAGGAATCTGATGTAGGTGGAGTGATCATAAGATATCGAGGGCCATCGAAACTAAGTGATCTCAGTCAACTGTTTCTCCCTCCCAGCTACTGATGATAAAAAAGTCTTTTCAGATGGCTCTAAACTCGCAAATAGAATAGCAGAGGGTAGCTTTGCTATATACAAGTCTGGGTCACAACTTCTCAAGATATCTCTTACCTTGGGCCTGAATAAGGAGGTCTTTGATGCTGCTGAAGTAGAAGCAGCCTTGGCTAGACTTAAAGCAGGTCTACAGCTCCATACAGCCCGATATACTACTAATGTCTGGGTCTTCCTAGATACCCTAGAGGTAGCTACACGGCTAGTCTTACCCTCTACAAGCTTAAGTAGCTCTACATACTTATCATCACAAGAATCCTGGCAGCTCGTACAGGACATGGCGACTTTGCTACCTACCATAAGTAGTTTAACCATAAAGATGCATACCTCCTCTGCCGCTGTGGTCTGGAAAAGTCCTCTATCAGAATTGCAAAAGAAGGTCTGCCCAGACCTCCAGCGCCCCCCTTAGAGACAATCTCCTATTTACTAGGCACTCTAAAAGATTAGGCTAGCTGCCTGGGTCTTTGAGACCTGCTTCTTTGAGGATATCTGCCCGCGGTATCCTCTACTCAGCAAAACTAAGGAAAGACCCCCTTTCCTTTTCCTTTTCCTTCCCCTCTTCTCCTTGTTCCTCTCTCCTTAAAAAAAAAAAAAAAAACATTCTTTCATACGCAGTGGTGGTGCAGGGGGTCACGGGGAGTAGGCGGACCCTTGCAGCTGGAAATAATCTTTTACCTATAACTACAGGGCTCTCCCTCTTGACAGCGGCAGCTATATAAACCCGCCAAAGTCCCTTATTTGTATATGTAGCTAGAACTAGAAGCTAGTTAGAGTCACCCCCCTGGCGGCCTTTGCCCCAATAGGGGAGAGCGGGACATATGCTTAGGTGGTGAACCGCGGCCGGAAAATATACGACCAACCAACCAACCAAAATCAGTCAACTGTTTCAGATTTCAAAACCATCTCACTACAGGATGAATTGAGTTCTTTGTACCAACTTGACCGTCAGCCATGTTTCCGATCTAGTGGCTGACAAGGAACCCGCCGCAGAACTCGGAGAATATTGAAAGAGTCTTTGAGGAACCTTATCCAAATAGTTCCAGAAGGGGGACGTGGAATGGGGGCACACATTAGACAATGAAAATAGTAGTGATATAGGCAAGGATAATAGATATTCAGAGGACCGGCAGTTGGGCCGTCTTGGAAGTAGAAGCCTAGACCTTATTCGTGCCAGGTCCTTTGTTACATATTTTTGGCGACATTGTATCTATCTCATATGGAGACTGAAGCTCGGTTCAAAACATTCGGTTCAAAACATTTGACTCCATGCGAGGAGACTTGTATTATAAGGTAATATTCAGATCATCTCATTGACAAGCTGTTGGTGGTGTACATGTATAGTGTTTGTTGAAGCGAAACCAACGCGAATGCTCTCCCAACTAGTGCTATTTGAAGTGTAAAATGGATACAGAATACGAGATGGTGCACATCTATTCCAAGATTCAAAGGGGAAAATCCTTTGTCCCAGATCGATTGCCGATTGATTGCCTCCGTGGCACGGAGTAGTCCTCATCGAATTCTACAAGCCATGTTGTGTCCTACAGACTTGTCCTCTATGTCCAGGGACGTTTGAGCCGGTTCACTATCAGTTCGAGTGTTCTTTCGTCCAAGATCGTTCTTTATTTCCCTTTTTGTATTTCATTCGATCGAATTCCTCGAGTAAAGAGGTGTGCTTGCTACTATCCTAGCTCCCACCACATTCTCTTCTATCTAGCCTACAACACATACTTCCCAATATAGTTCAATATGTTTCCGACTCGTGACGAGCGCAAGGAGTTCTTTGTCGCCAATCCCGACGTGAGCTTCCTCCGCCTCCAGTGGGTTGATTTCTCTGGTATTCTGCGTGCTCGAGTCATCACCAGGACGCGAGCCATATGCTTGGCGACTATAACGGAATGGTACGACGTTTCGAGCGGCTGCATGAGTATTCAGATATTTGCAGACACTCCAGATATCTCCGAAAAGACCACGGAGCTCTGCCGGCTGCAGCCAGACTGGGTGACGTTAGAGGTTTGTGGTTCCAATCCCACGCACGCCTCAGTGATGTGTTTCGTGTCGTCCAGTCGTGGCATGAACGGTCCATATGGCAAATGCCCTAGGAGTCTCCTCATCGACGAAGTCCCCGGTGCAGGAAAAGATGAGCCGCTTATCCTGGTGGGGTTTGAGCTTCAGTTCGTTCTCCTGGACAAAGCCGGGAATAACAATATCGAGAAGTCAACCGACCCCATCGTCGGCCACTCCATGATGTCAGGCCTCCGATCCAAGAACCTGGTTGTCATCGAGGAGATCGTCACCGCGATTCAAGTTTCGGGTCGCGAGGTCTGGCATTTCCATACACAGGCGCCTGGTCAATTTGAAATTGCCCTAGGCCCGCTCCCACCGATAGAGGCCGCTGATGGTCTGATGATGGCTCAAGAAACGATCCGTACTATCAGTCAACGCCATGGACTTCAGGTAACAATGTTCCCACGGCCGACCTCGACTGGCCCGCGGAATACTTGCCACATGCACCTCTCCATAAACAAGAAGCACCTCTCCATAAACGCGAAACCGTCCCCTGAGGCTACTGCAGGCTTCCTCGCTGGAGTCCTCAGCCAGCTCAAGTCCCTCTGCGCTCTTGGCCTTGCGAGCTATGATAGCTACGAGCATACAGTTGTAGAGTCAGAGCCGGGGTCAGATTCAAAGCCAACAGGACAATGGATAGGCTGGGGAACGCGTAATAAAGAATTCCCCATCCGTCAACTGGAGCCAGATCGATGGGAGTTTAGATTCTTGGATGCGACTGCCAATATCTACCTCTTCCTAGGCACCGTGCTTGTGCTGGGGATTCAGGGCATGGAGAACAAAAAGCAATCTCTGGTACTCAGCGACTGTCCGCTTTGGTCTCGAGACTTAGCTCCGAAGAAACTGAGCGCCAGCTCAAGAAGTTTGGAATCACTGAGAAAATGCCCCAGTCTTTCGAAGCCGCGCTGGCCTTTCTCAAACAGGAAAGTAACGATAAGAAATCCCCTATATGCCAAGCGCTCTATAAAGAGTATATCCGGGTGAAGGAGCTGGAGATCAAGCATTTTTCGCAGATGGAGCCCGAACGACGGAGACAGAGGTGTTTGGAGTACTTCTAGTCTGCACCATGGTCTTTTGCGCAAGTATAGTGTAGTGGGTATTTTCTCTGAAATTTGGTTGCAGGATTCGTCAAATTCATTCAATTGTAGCCTTTGTTTCTCCTCTTTACTCGACAGCTGTCCAAATTGTAGAGATCTAGTTGGCCTGTGCTAGTCTGGGAAGCTTTGTTTGACTGTACGCGTGGAGCCTTTGGCGGGCCTTCATTATAGACTCTCGCCTCGATGACCTTAATACTCCTAAAGCTGACAATATTCACGTGTCTTGTGAAGCACATCTTTTTCTTGGAGGAGCTTAAACTCTGTTACAGCTATACTAGATTCAGTCGAGAGCTGCCTACCTAAGCCAGGTTGGCAGACTCCTAGTCAGACGGTCGTCTAAGATCTAGCTCGTGGATGCTAGGTGCGGGTTTGTTATACTTGGACTTCTCATCTGGTAAAGGTCTGTGAAATGTCTGGGTTCTTTTGGTATTTAAAGTTTTTTGGGTCGCTTAGGATCCGCGGCCTTTGACAGTTTCCAAACCGCACTGGTGGCTGGGGCTTGATGGAACAAAGCCTCGCCTGACTCTAACGGGTCGGTGTTCAATGGGATCTCCACTTGATTGTAATCATTGCTTCGGCGACAGGTACTATGTCCATGAAGGGGTACGACACTCTGGATTTGGAGTTCCACTTGGTTCCATTTCGTCTCTCAGGATGGACGTGATCATTCGAAGGGGTCGACTTGGAGCCTGGATTGGGATGCCGCAGGATCGAGGCTTGAATTGTTAAAGCGCCTTTGATAATGCGATTTGCTCCCGTTAATTAAAGTTTGTGTCGTTTAGCCGCTCCTCTGCGTTTCCTCTTATTCTGATCCTCTTTAATTTGAGCCCACCTCTCCTCCAGCGCATGGAGATCGAAGGCTGAATCTTGGCCGAGGGCGATTTTCCTTTTCTTCTTGTCCTATTCTAGTAAAGCCGATTACTGACAGAGGAACCACGCATGTCCTAAAGAGGGTTTCAGGGATATTTTAGTAAGGTATCTAAGATGCATGTGGTTCGTTTGAGGTACATCTTGTAAAACGTGAAAGAAGATCTTCCAAATCTTTTTACACAGAAGGGTCGTCAGATCCTAAAGATGGGTGTGTAATAGAATATCCTAGTAAGAATATATTTTTTCCTATATTAGCCAAGCCTAAGTTACCCTGAAGATAAGAGTATTAGTTAAGATTATTTTATAATAGAAATATTTATATACTTACCTAAATCTCGAGAGAATTATAGTCCTCTATATTTTTAGTACCGAGATCTATTCAAGACTAAACCCCTTAAAGGAATCTTAGAATACCTAGGAAGCTATCCTCTAGGATCTGTATATTAGCTATTATTATCTTATTATTAAAATACTAAATATACTCTAACCTTGGAATCTGGACTAGGATCTTGATTATTAGTATTATTAAGAAATTTTAGGTAACCAGGGGCTAAAGATAACTAGGTTATTAGGGTACTAGTTCTAGTCCCTTACTTTATACCAAGCAGGTGAGACTAAATCTGTTACTAAAAAAGCCTTATTAGGTAGACATCTAAATCGCTTAATAGGAGACCGAGTATTATCTATAACCCTCGTCTTCGAATCGCTTATCTCCGTCTATTCCCGGGCTACATCCCTCTCTCGCTGCTGTTTACAGCCTTCATTGGAATTCGGATACTCAACTAGTCGCTTCACAGTCAGATCGTCAGCGTTCCCTCAACCCAT
This sequence comes from Aspergillus kassunensis, assembly GCA_027569205.1. Classification (NCBI taxonomy): domain Eukaryota; kingdom Fungi; phylum Ascomycota; class Eurotiomycetes; order Eurotiales; family Aspergillaceae; genus Aspergillus; species Aspergillus kassunensis. The sequence goes on along the minus strand of JAPDEQ010000026.1, from coordinate 169,614 downwards.
GAATCACCAAACAAAGCGTATGGGGGATTGACGTACCGCGATACGCGCTTAGCATCGACGGGAAAATCATCATGGCTTGGGCCAGGGACGACTGAGACTTGCATCGCGATCGACGCTATATGGATATATAACTCGATTCCCGACACAGACGAACTTGGAAGACGTGATACTCTGCGAAATATTACCACCATCTCGTCTCCTACTCAACGTCCCTTATTTCCAGCGGATGTGGATAGTGCAAGAATTCATTCCCGCCAGAGACGTGATCATGATCTGTGGAGGACAAAGCAGAGGCCTAGGTAGAGGTCAAAGCAGAGGTTAAAGCAGAGGCTATTTTATCTCCTGTGGATGAAAGAAATCGGGGTGTTCTTTCTATGATCCATCCACACAATCGCTCTCCAGCTCTTTCACTGGACCTTATCTCGACGCTCAATTTTTGTTCCAGAACATATTTTCCTGTTCCAAAGACCAGGCTATCACGAATCTGAGAGTCAGCCACCAGCGCCCGCGCTCGCGCCTGCTTGAAGTAATCTTTCAATGCCTGTCTCTCATCTTGACGCTCACTCTCCATGTCCTCGGGGAAATGTACTGAATGTATATCATGGGTTTCGTCCGAGATTATGGTCGGTATCGTTAACTGGAAAACCCTGGTCGACGAGGACGGCAGTGAACGAGAGGTGTAATAGTCGGACTCGTTAGACCAAGGTGACTCCTGCAGGTGCCGCCGAAACAGCTCAGGACTCACGGCATATTTTCCTCCAACACATTTCAGCCACTCACCTGAGGCGTGGCCCCGTAAGAACACGATGGTAGCAGATGAGTTCGACTCGTAGTTGGTGAATTGCTGGAGTTGCTCAGTTGAAGGCCCAAAACTCACATTCGTGCCTTTTTCTAGATCGTGGATGACAACGAACTTATTCGTCATCTCGTCGGGGGGTGTCGGTGTGTATGTATCGTTGCGCTGCTGATGGGGAGATTCCTGCTCCAGGTATTTGGCCAGTGTGTGCATATCACGTCGGGGATATGCCGAGTTACTGCTCGTAGGAAGCGAGGCATGCTCGGTAGGCTAGGCTTGACAACACCACCGCAACCGAGCTCAAATATAGACGGGCTCGACAAGCTCGAAGGGGGCACAACAGGCACAACTCAACCCCTCAATTTCGTTCCGGTCATTGTTCCGGAACCAGACGGTGATGTCTGGTCGCCCCAAGCAAGGACGGTCGATGGTTGTACAGGCCCATCTCGTCCTGGAAGCAGTCCAGAAGCAGCGGCGCAGAATATTTGTCTGTTGCCCTTTCAATACGGGGCGGGACTTACATTCGAGCCGGCTGATGATGCCACCCGACGCGCCTTGAACCCCCTCCGCGGCATTTTTCAATTTGCCGCCGCCTCAGAGCTCCAGTTTCTGGATTTCGTCCAGAAACGGATCCACTGCGAGTTGTCCTGTATTGGACAGAGGGGGGACGAAAAGGAAAAACGGAAAGAAGGGAGTGATGCTACCGAGACTGCCACCTAGACTCAGTGGACATGGTGATTGCATGCCCTACGTCCAATCTTCGTTAATCCATATTGAGACAAGTAGAATATCGTTAATATGGATTGGGCCCGGTTCTGGGCTGTCAACAAGAAGTACATTGACCAGCTATTCCCAAAATCGATGTCATGATCGCTTATATCGAGGGCGTCGAAGAACCAAGCTCAGTCCAGATTCCGGAACTCATCATGAGTAAAGAAACACCCATCAGCCAGGATGACGCTGGGCTCTTCAAAGCCAACGAAACAATCATTCTTATGAGCTGCTCATCACCATGGATAAACACAGCGTAAATAACTTTGGATTGATTAACTACTATTCCAAAAAAAAGACAAAACAAGATAAAGCTAATGCGTCACAACAAGTCCAAGGATATACACTAACAGTGCACCATAACATAATACTTCCTTCCCATACGATCTACTGCCCCCCCCCCCAAACAAAAATCACATGTTACATTCTGCCAATTCGTTCCCCTATTCACGATTTGCTATTTTCACATCGTACAAGCGTTGCGTCATTTTAGTTTGCATTGCCGTTATCATTGTTGTAATAGGTAGGCGTATTCGTCTGCTGGTTCTTGTTGAAAACAGACCTGGTCGATGTTTCATCCCGAGTAAAGCTATTTACGCGCCTTCTTCATCGTTGATGCGGATTGAACCGTCGTTGCCGAGCCCGCTCGACCAGAAGCCGTCCACGTAGAGGTTGCTATACACATCAGAGTCATGACTCTCCCTAGGAGGTTTGACTGGTTACTTACGTTCCAGTAGCAGCATCGTTGGCAATCACGAGCCAATAGCCGAGGATTCCCTGGACGACGATATCGTGGATGGCGTACATAATTGTCTCGCCGGTAATACCAACTTTGAGGGAGAGGGCACCGGCGGCCAGGGTACTTAAAAAATAGTCAGCGGTGTCATTCTTGAGAGATAAGAAAGAGCGTACATAGGGTACAACGCCTTGGCAAGGAGCGCCACAGAGGCAATAGCCGAGAAGAGACGGCGGGTACTTGAATCCCTGTTGTTCGAGGCTCTAGTTCCCTTGACGCCGATATGGTAGATCACGGTGATGAAGGCAATCGCGCTGAGGGTGAACCAGGCCCATTTGCGCGAGGTGTGGCCGGCGTAGGTGCCTAGAAGACCAGTGCCGAGCATCACCCAGTCTGCTGAGATGGCTGCGAAGAGACTACCTCCTGGGAGACCGGAGAGGAGAGTCAAGCTAGTGAGGATCAGAGGGTCCGTGAGGAACCAGTTCACGTAGCGCAGCCAGAGGACCTGGCGGAAGACTTCGTGGTCTGTGTCTGGGACATGCTTGTGAACGTGTTTGATCGAATCGTGTTTCCAGTCGATGCCTTGGCCGGTAGCGAGAGCGAGGTAGACGATGAACGAGACGGTCGTTGAGACGGAGACGAGGTAGTGTACGACGCGTTTAGGCTGGGATGGTTAGCCGTGTATATTCGATGCAGGATCCAGAGTGAGACATACTAGCTGGACGCGGTTACTGAGGATGTAGAAAACGAGTGACGAAAGGGCCATGAGCACTGTGACAACCCTGTTGCATCTAATTAGCGACTATCCATATAGAGCTGCGTTCCGCCTACCATAACGTCCTCTTTCCAGCCTCATTAATACCCTGGAAAGTCGTACTTCCCCCAGGAATTACCGTCGGGATGGGGGCAATCGAGGAAGTCGTGGTGGGATCCGGAAACGGAACGCGATCCGTGACGGTCTGTGTCACAGTGACAGTCTTCTTCAGCATTTCCTCCATTATGTTGAAGCTATACGGATCTGTAGGACGCGATGATATTCCTCCGTGCGTGCGGGCATGGATGGAAAAGCTGGGAAAAGGCGGGGTTATATAGGCCCACGGAATAAGCTGGGACGATGATGGTCTCGATCTTCATCGAGGAAGCACAGCATCTTAGATTCAGCTGAAGCGTAAATGCTATTCGCTGAGAGCTGGTGGCCGGCATGGTCTTACGAGTCGATCGTCATACTTACCTCGATGTTGTCGTCATTGAATCTCCAACTGGCGGCAGCCGGCTAGACTCGGCGGGAGTCATGACGAGGAATTGGTTCAGAGGACTTGAGCTTGATTGATGGATGAAATGCAGAGAAGGTAAGAATCGTGTGACGGATAAACAGCGTTGATAGACTTGAAATTGTCTTGGCGGTGTTGAGCAGGTTTAGCCTCGCCACATGACGACAGGACATACACGACCGAATTTCTGCACACCAGTCGTTGAGATGCTCTTGAGATGAGTGCTAATTTTATTAATAATAGTACAGTTGTACTCCACTATTGTACATATCTATTCTGCAGTAGATGTCAAAATCAAGGATACGCCTCGGAATTGGCCCGTTCACGTAGATCCCTCCAATTCTTGCACAACCTCCTCACAGCGATCGCACGCCTTTTCCTCGGCGGCCTCTGCTTCCGGAACAACATACCGCCAACAGCGAGGGCACTTAGCAGCTTGCGGACTGAAAACGTATACCATTCCTTTAGACCCGTTCGGAAGTTCGTACTCTTCGCTATGCTGCCATTCGGCGTTCGCTATAGTACCCGGAACAGCCTCATCGCTACCGCCAAGGGTAACGGATGAGACGATGAAGATATCGGCAAGCTCATCCAAGCTGCATCGAAGGACAGACGTTTCGGCGCTCTTTGGGAGCGTAATATGCACAAAAGATTGCAACGAGGAGCCCATTTGCTTTTGGCCTCGGGCCCTTTCCTGGGCGACGTTGATGACAGAGTGGACGGCGACTATATCCTGGTAGTCAGCATCCAAGGAGACATTTTGCCACTCTGAAGCAGGAGGCGTATTAATGCGTCTCAGAGGGTGCACATTCTCTGCATTGATGGCATCAGGAGTATGCTCCCAAGTCTCCTCCACAAGTAATGGTGTGATGGGAGCTAGGACTTCTTGTAGATGCAGATAGATGTGTAATAATGTAGTTTGGGCGGCCCGTCGGCTAAGGCTGTTCTCCCCATGGGTATATAGGCGATCCTTGATGATTTCCATATAGAACGCAGAGAACTCGAGGTTGGCCCACCGGTTGATGCTATTGACAGCCTTGTAGAATTCGAATTTGTCGCAAGCCCCTCGAGCTGCAATCACCATTTCAGACAATTGTCGAAGCGCAATACGATCGACCAAGAGGAGCTGACCATACGGAACCTGATCCGCCGGGTTAAAGTCCGAGAGTGCACCGAGAAGGACCTTGAAGGTTACACGGAATTTGTGCAGGCTGGTGTGGGCAGTCTGCAGCGCTTGTTTGCTGATCACAACGTCCCGCGTGTAATCGCTGCTGGCGACCCACAGTCGAAGTGCATCCGGACCGAGGGCATCGTATACCGGTGCCGCATTTTCTGGCTGCTTTTTCCCCTTGCCCTTTTTCGGCTTGAGAGGCGGCAGGAAGGTTCCATCCATGATGGTCTGCGGGAGGATGACGTTTCCGATGGACTTGCTCATCTTCCGTCCCTCCTCGTCGAGGGTGAATCCGTGAGTTATGAGAGTTTTGAAAGGTGCTCGAGGAGTAGCCTTGCCGGAGGCGAGCTGATGGGAAACGAACGTAAGGAGTCCTGACTGAAACCAACCACGATGTTGGTCGCTGCCTTCGAGATAAACATCAGCTGGGTGGCCATGATCGCCGTAAGGAGGCTCGATCTCCGCCCAGCTAGTTCCGCTGTCAAACCATACATCCATAGTATCGGTTCCGCGTCGATATCCCGAGTCTGACGTATCTCTCAACTCGGGTTGAACCCAGGCGAGATCATTGGCATCGTCCGTCCACCATGCATCAATACCACGTTCCTCGATGACATTCATGATATGTGAAACGCTATCCTTTGTGAGGACGGCTTCGCCTGTACCGCGATGGTACAGAGCAGGGATCGGCACTCCCCATGCACGTTGGCGGGAAATACACCACTCGCTTCTGTTGTTGACAAAGTTTTCGAGCCGCTGCTGTCCCGAACTCGGCACAAACTCGACATCCTGTAGAGCTTTCAATGCGCTAGGCCGGATATCGGCCACATCGGCGAACCATTGTTCGGTAGCCCGAATGATGATAGGTTGTTTTGACCTCCAATCGTATGGGTACCTGTGTTCGTAGCGGTGGTGTGACACGAGCAGTCCTTGTGACTCAAGATACTCCAGCACAGCCGCGTTTCCCTCTCCTTGAACGCTCTTTCCGCTCAGTCGCTTCGGGTCACTAGGCATCGCCAAGTCGGTGAATTTTCCGTGATCATCAACAGGTGCAAATGCTGAAATGCCGCGGGCCAAACAGGCCTCATAATCATCCATACCATGTCCGGGGGCGCAATGAACGAGTCCTGTTCCGGAGTCTGCGGTAACGAAATTGGCGGCGATGATAGGCTGGGGTTTGCCGTCGGGTCCCTTGAAAAGTGGCCGATACGTGGTGTTGTCTGCGAGGTCTGAACCAAGAATAGCTGGCACAATGACAGACAGGTCCTCTTTCAAAACGCTTTCAAGAGTCTCCAACCGGGATTGCGCAATTAAGAGTTGACCCTGGGTATCTGATTCCACGATCGTATATTGAACCTCAGGGTGAATGGCAACCACGGCATTGGCGGGTAGAGTCCATGGCGTCGTTGTCCAAATAACAGCGCTAATGTCCTTGCCTTTCAACAACGGGTCCTCAGATAGATGTGACGGTATTTGCACTAGTGGGAACTTCACATAAGCCGCCGTAGACACATGGTCATCCTTGTATTCAAGTTCAGCTTCCGCAAGCGCCGTCCCCGTGGACGGCGACCAGTAAACCGGCTTGAACCTCCGATAAATCAACCCCTTCTCAACCATCTCGCGAAAAATGCCAAGTTGTCTCTTCTCAAAACCCTTATCCATCGTCTTCCAATGACTCTCCCAGTCCGCCATAACCCCAAACCCACGGAACCCTTTCATCTGCTTCGTCACCGTCCGCCCCGCAAGATTCCGCGCAATCTTCCTCGTCACCGCAGCCTCAACCGGTCCCTGCTCCGTCGTGAGATCCTTCCGCGCCTCCAGGGCTTTCAGCTCAATGGGTAACCCATGGCAATCCCACCCTGGCACGTATCGTATCCTCTTCCCCAATCCGAGCTGCACACGGCAGATGATATCCTTCAAGATCTTGTTAAGGGCGTGGCCGACATGGAGGTCACCGTTCGCGTAGGGAGGGCCATCGTGGAGGACGAATGGTCGATTTGCCGGCCTTTCATGCCGTTGCCAGGCATAGAGGTCGTCGGTGCATCGCTCAAGGTATTTTGTTTGGTCGGTCGGAGTCACACGCGCCGGGAACGTCGACTTTGGGAGCTTCAAGGTCGACGACCATCGAGCCAGCGTCCGCGGCAGTTCCGGCATGCTACCGTTGAAGCATATCCTCCGCGGAGGTCAATTGGGAGGAAATTAGTTGAGTGAGCCTCACAGAACAACTTTTGTTGGACAGTTGCACCGCAGGAGAGCTATCTCGATAAATTACGGAATTACTAAATTGCGCACTTAGCAACAACTCAACTTTGAGTCTACATCATCCAAAACTTACCGTCATCTTTCACCAACTCAGCATGTTAGCTCAGGGGAAGAGCGGTACGAAATCACGTGACCTTCATTGACCAATCAAATGCTAATATTCTACAGCCGGGCTCATAACCCGGAGGTACGTCACGATCTTATCGACGAAAACAGCAAAATCCTAACAGCATCCAGGACCCTGGATCGAAACCAGGACATGCTATCTTGTCTATCTTTTTTTTTCGAAATTGGATTAATGCACACATTTAACCTCATACTTGAAGACCTTCCTTACCCGTTTCCCATCATGCCATTCATTCTCGATTCCTCATCCATCCACATACTCAGTAACCAAACCGGGCATGAGCCCGGCTGTAGAATATTAGCATTTGATTGGTCAATGAAGGTCACGTGATTTCGTACCGCTCTTCCCCTGAGCGTCTACCTCTTTTTTTGAAGCACACATTTAACCTGAAATCGCTGAATGTCTAGATTTTCTTAGACAAGTCATACGTGAAGATGAACCCCTCCCTCCCCGTATCGAACCATGCCGTTCTCGATTCCCATCCAATTCCACATACTCCATAATCACCCTAACTCCAAACAACGGGCCCCTGTCCTTTTCGAAATTTCTTAAACACGTACTGTCTCTTGAGTCTAGGGAAATATATATCTATCTGCTTAGCTCTTTAGTCCATAGACGGAACTAACTTCAACGCCTACAGGATGAATGCCCCCTCAAAGATGGAGGTAGAAGCAAAAAGGAAACCGGATAAGAACGCCTTCTTCCCAAAAAGATAAATCTGCAGTCTACGATATATTTCTATAACCACCTGCCGCACATTCAAGAGAAATATATAACCCAGTTTAGGGCTGGATAGTGCATGGTCTATCTTTCTCGAATTCTCCCATGTTTTCTTTTGCTTTCCTGTCTTTAACCGATTCAGGAGACGTATTGACCCTCAAATGTTCGGAGATTACCTTCAGAGTAGATAGAGTCCCGCGAGGGTCATGAGCGAATACCCAGGCTACTCAATATTAGCCTGTGCCCAGGGAGAATGTGATGCGAGCAGATATTGTGGCAAATCGCTACCTATCGGGCTAGGACCGGAGGTTGCAGTATCGCTACTAGGTGAAGCTATTGGTCGGAGAAGATCTCTTGGGAGTGGCGATATATTGCAGTAGTCGTACAACTCCAACGGCAACTCCGAAGGGATCGATATCGGAGCTCTGCGAGGTCTATATAAGACCTCTGCTTTTATCTAGATCCTAGGTTCTCCATCTATCTCAATATAATTACCCCTTCAGTTGTTCTCTACCACCTAGTTCTATCGGCAACGTATTGCAGTCGCTATACCTTCATCTATCGCTCCCATTCCCCTGAGGCGCTTTCATAACAGATATCTCTATACTGTAGCTGCTATATCCTCAAGATCGTCTATTTAGTATGTAAATATTATGAGTCGGTTCCTAGGTAGAGTTGAGGACTTGCCTGAATAAAGGACTTGTTAGAGTGAATTTTGACTGCTAGAGATTCTTTGATATGGTTATTTCTAACAGATCACCATATAAAATAGACAAAGGACAAAAGATACAGCTGGAAAACATTATACTAAACACCAAATCAGTTATAAGACAAAATAGGAGTCACCACAGATTCCACAAAGTTTCATAGCGGAAATTTTAGCCGTACGGACTTGCACCATGAGTAAGCTCTTTTCAGGAGACGAAGGAGCTCCCAAAAATAGTAAACAGCAACGCAAAATACAATGGCTAGCACCATCGTAATTCCGAATATCCAAATATTCTTGCTCCCTGAGCCAAATTGCTCAAAGTTCATGCCAAAAATAGCGGCAACCAACGTAAATGGTACAAGCACAGCTGCTACTAAAGTGAGTCTCTGCATGGCTAACGCAGAGTTCGTCGACTCTCTCGATTCTTCAAGCTGGGAATTGTGCCCCAGAGTGTCTACGCCGTGTTCACACTGCTTTTCAAGCGCTTGTGCTCGTGACAACAGATAAGTGAAATCTGCAAGCAGCAGACTGATTGTGTCCTTGGACTTGGGGGAGCGCTCTTTCTCATGTATAGAGTCGTGGATCTGGAAAAAAGCCATTGTATCTGTCACTCGTTTAGTGTGCTTTTCAAGGTGATGCTTCAAGTATCGCATATTTCGCAGCGAATAGAAGTCATAGGTAGGATAGATTATCCACGTAGTGATGCAGCTAATGAAAGCTGCAACGGTGGATGACCGGGTCTCTTATCTCTTAGGGTTTTATTAGCATTGCCAACGGAAATCCTGGCGCGAATGCACAACTGGGGTCCATCCTGTGGGCGGGACTTTATTTCTTGTCAATGTCAATGCCTATGTCACGGCATGCACTGGCAATACCGTTTGTCCCACTGATCCTGTATCATCTATTTAAGGTATTATCTGCATATGCTTTGCCGGACTTGATCAGCCGAATGCAGGGCTCGTACATTTGCTGAAGATAGTCACTCGAGTATGTGATGCGGTCTGAGGTGACACCAAGAATTGAAGATCACGCAGAATCGAGTCCTGAAATTCCTGGGATCCCTTCGATGGTCGTCGAAGAACACAAATTAGTCCTTGGCGTTGCCCAATATGCAGAGGTAAGCTGTACTTTCGATCACGGTGTACTTCTGAGCCCGTAAATTGCGGGCATCCTGTACATGCAAGTAACAAAGCCCGGAACTGTGGAATCTGAAAGTGTCTTTCTTCCATCCTGTCTAGAAACGCCGCCATAAACAGTGGAACTGTATTCTTTCACCAGATCCACAAGAGAAACGCAAATCTGGGTATAAAGACCTTACTTTCCGCAAGCATCTCAATTCTCGAGTATTCTTTCAATCCTCGAAACTCGGTGCAAATATGGAGTCTACAAATTCTTCCCCATATGAGGAACAGCTTACCAGGTATTTCAATAACGCGAAGCGGAGTGAGACTCAGACGGTAGCCAGCAATGCAGTGTTTGCTGTGCTCTATCGGTCTGGTACTGCTACCTCGTATGAGGCTTCTCCAGCTGGGGCCAGGAAATTCGCGCGTGATGAGAAAGGAACATCGCCACGCCATACATACTGTTTATGCGAGGGCACCCCTCGCCGGAGTGGATAGACCAAATCGCATTATTCGGCAGCTTTACGGGACTACTTAACCGACACCTGGATTCTGGGTCGTTCGGGGAGCCTGGGGAGCAGTCCTACTTGGCATCCTCTCTACCTCGCCCCGACAATCAGATTGTATCCGTCAATTTCTCAACCATCGGCCTGGTTGGCAGCGCGGAAACTTCCGTCAACCCAAAAGATCTGGAAGGTCGTCGCGAGCGGGAGGATGTTGCGATGCGGAAATTCCATCAGGAGACGCTAGAAAAGGGCCAGCCCGGAGACTCGTGCGTTCAGGAGTTCTACTCACTAAGTGACAGTCGCTTTATTATCGAGCAAAAGATAACTATACAGGTCAACTATGTCAACGATACATGGAAAGCTGCTGTATGGCTTGATCACGGTGAATCCCTGTTGGACAGCCACGTCAAAGGGCCATGGTCGGAACAAGATGCAGTATTCGTCCCAACTATCGTTGAACCCTGGGGTAAACCTTTTATCAGTTCCTTTATTAGTCCCTCAAAGATAACGCACTCATCTTCTTCCCCCTCTTCGACCCCGTTGGATCCGGTCAAGATCGGGCAGGCTATCCGCCAACTCCCATTTCAGTACGGAACCCAACTGGATAAGGACTTGACCGAAAACTGGCCCATATACGCCTTGGGCGAGTTACTTCATTTCTTCGCATCCTCTGAATCGCAATTCCTAAACTGCATTGAGAGACATATCGACCCGGGGGCATCCTCCATCCATAATGACGTTACCTGAAACAGTGAATTTATCATAGCGAACCTGCGTTTCCTGAAAAACATCTTACTACGGCATGAGTCCCATCTGACGGACGTTTTATCCTTTCTCGTGCAGCATATCGATGCAGGCTTCTCCCCAGTCGGCCATTGTTGTGCAGTGAGATCTCAGGGCACTCGTTCCGAAGGTGGTACGAAGCATGTATTACACACTCTGATCAAGGATTTCGAATACCTGCAAGCTGCTGCCAAGCGCCTGCGGCGGAGATGCATGAAAGAAGTAGATTATGTGGGCTTGACTTCAAGGATCGAGGCTCTAAATAAACCCTCCTATATAGAGAAGCTTGTGGACAAAGCCCCTGGCTTCTTTACTACTAAATAGCAACGTTGTTATTCCTTCCCTGAAAACTTCCGGCAAGAACAGACAGATCACGAAACATAGGCCCTACCTCACGCGATTGACTCTTCTCTTATAATTTTGTTGTCTCAAACCACTGTCTTAGTCTAGAGATACTATGTGTCCTATCCGAGCTTTACATGTTGAGTCCGCAGACAAAAAAAGTTACTTCCCTTGATTTTTATAGTACATACCGTACACAACATATCCTTGGTGGCCGCAATATCAGAGACTCCAAGCGGTATTCACCAGTTATACTGTGGGATTAACTGTATCTTCCTTCTCAGTATCATTTCAGGAGTCCACCTACTGCAAAGTTATCTTTTGAATTGGCTGCAAATGTTTGAGCACGGAGTAGTCTTCTGGCTTGATGCACTGTAGTAATGTAATCACCAATTCAGCATGTTAGCACAGCGGAAGAGCGCCGGGCTCATAACCCGGAGGTACGTCTTAACTTTATCGAGTCAAAACAGCAAAATTCTAACAGTATTTAGGACCCTGGATCGAAACCAGGACATGCTATCTTTTTCTTTTTTTTCCCTCTTCTACGCACACTGACCCTCCTTTTATTCTGCTATGTAATGATCTTTCTTCTTTTCTCTTTCATATGGTATTGGGTGGTAAATTGGTATGCCCGCTATGAAACTAAGCAGATTGAGATAACTAGAGTTGCTAATTACATAACCTGCTTAACCTTAACTAACTAGGTGTAAACATTCTTTCGAGAAGACTTGTCACATGGCCTTTGTGCTTGTACATGCCACCGCCTGTCGAACATTCGACCCTCTTCTAATGAGAATCCTTCCAAAATATCGACTAAAGAATTCATCTTCTTGACATTTTGGATACCCTCAGTCTTTAACCAGACATGGAATAACCCAAGAGTATCATAACCTCGTACTGAAGCTGCTAGTCGACTTGCAGGATCTCGTGCTTGTGCTTTTCGAGTATAGCAGTCTGGGTGTCGAGTATCTGTTAGATATAATTGAAGATAGACCCGAGCATCCTCACCTAGCCTTAGACCTAGTGATTTAGAGATATTAAATCGGAATTTACCGCAATGCACCTCGTCTATGGTACCGCCATGGGATTTTTGGACTTCTGTTGTTATCTCAGTTAATAAATGGCGTCTGAGGTTCTGAAACTGTTTCTTATCCCAAGTTTTTTGAGCTTTGATTCGCCTTTGAAGATGTAGGTCCTTATAGTACTGGCGCAGGATTGGATCAGGAGAATTTCGGATATCGTTGAACGCATCTCTCGCATCTCTAGCCCATTGACGGATGGTAGGGTCGCTGGAGTGCAAATATTGAGAAAAGGACAAACGGCCGCCACATGCATCCTCCATTGCAGCTTGTTCCTCTTTTCCAGTGAAACCCTGCCAAAGGGGCAAGGCAACATTAAGATGGTTACCAGACCACAGCCTTGCCATGGACTTCGGGAGGTATTCATCTAGTCGCAGGGATGTTAATGTCTGGAATATAAGCGACATCCACATCTCCTGTAGGTTAAGGAAGAGTTGAGTAGTTGGGCATGTTGGGATATTACTCTCCACGAGAGTAACAAACATCGACTTTATATCAGCCGCCGAGTCCCAGACGTGATAATGAAGCGACGGGTTACGTCGCCGACGGTAAGGATCATTATGCGTTCTTAGCCTGTTGCTGAGGTTTATCGCCTGACCAACATAAAGCCAGAATCTCTCCGGCCTCCCTCGCCGCCATAGTATATGTAGGTATACTCCCGAGACCTTCGAGTGCTCTGGGTTTTGCCCAATTGCTCTTAGTCTATAAGGTCAGCCTCTATACTCTATGCTTCTGAGGGAGGGCAGGGAACCGCGAGTATTTAATAAACCTACCCATTCAAGGTGAAATTTCCGGTTTCACAGATGTCTCTTACAACTGGATTCAACCTCTCTTCGAGAATGCTTGCAACGTCTTCCGAGTCGAATAACGATTTATATCTCTCCCAGTACCGGTTCCTCACCTCTGAAATAAGATTATTCAGTATCATGGTACGGTCAACAGGCCCAAGGTTTTCGAGAATAATCGGGGACCCTGAGACACGCGCCGTAAAGGAATCTCTCGCTCCCCGACTTTTCAAGTTATATTCAACCTGAGTTCGTTCCGGGCCTTTATACAGGTGGCTCGCTTTTCCAAGAGTGCTGTCCTATTATCTTTGAATTAGTATTGTAAGAAGAATGCCGCGGAACTCGCAAGGCCGTACCGAAAAGTCTTCTTCATTTATCCAAGCGTCTGTCTCAGAATACTCAGCAGCGGACGTGTATATTTGTCTGCCAAGTAGACAGTTGCCTTCAATATGCCGCCCTCTGCATTGGCTACAGGGCTTGGCCATGCATGCGTCCCTTTGATGACCGAGGGAGCCACATAATTTGCAAAATTGGCATAAACATTGGTCATACCCGTCCCTTGAACAATTTTTGCAATCATTATAATGCATGGTGTGAATATAGTTCCTGGATTTGAGGTTTGCTCTGAATCTTTCAGGTGACCACTGTTTGTGTTATTCTAGAGTACCGATTCCGTTTTCGCTTTAGCCATTATGGAAGTGAGTGAATTACGCGTCTTGATGCGCGTTGCGCGACTGTTATGTTTTACCTAGCTATCATGCCTTCTATCTCTCGCCTTGTTCCATATCATCTCATCTCTCATTCCTGATTCGGGTTTAATCCACCATTGAAGGCTCCAGATGTCTTCCCTCGTCGGGCCTTATAGACTCTCTCGCAGTCAAACACCCACGCCCGATTATCCTCTTCGCCTCGAGTCGGTGCGCAAACGTGCCATCCAAGAGGCTAATGGAGGTACGCGCCCTATTCCCAGAACACTAGAGACTAGCGCTAATAAGTACTCAGAGATAGGTGCATTATCTCTAGGAGCTAGCAACGAGCAGCTCGTCTCCCTCTTAGAGCCACTTCGCGAACTTGATTGGACTTCCGCTATTTCCAGAGAGATACCCACGACCCGAGAACTCTCTTCTATCCTGCTGCAACGCCGGAGAGATGTTGTGGATCCGTGTCGACAGTGCAAGAAAGGATCCCCTTGGAAGACATGTGTTGTTTTCCCTATCTACAACGGACGATCCATGTGGTCACACGCATGTTCGACTTGTATTCTCTATCACAAGGGACATGAATGCTCTCATCGTCAGGCGTTTGAGGGTCAGGGTGGCAGGTTGTGGAATCCCTTGATCACAGAGTACGCACACCCTTTCTTTCGTATCGTGTTTATGAAGTCAACCTCATACTGAGCTACGCCAAAGTGCCATAATAACTCGAGGTGGCCTTCGCTCCGTTCTAGCCGAAGAACCCATTTCGCAACTTCTATGAACACCACAACTTTCAAAACATGCAAAGGGCCCCCGAATGAGTCCACCAACAACGTCTCTTCCAGAAAACACAAAGAACCTGTCAAGAATCCGGCTGCGCCCATGAAGGCAACACCAACGCAGCTACGCCTCATCGCAGCTCGTCCAGAGCCAAACGAGGGGCCCAATTTCGCAACTCAGACCAAGACCGCAGCTCCCAAGAAGCGCAAAGAACCCTCAAATGATTATATTGACAACATTTTCACCAGAGAAGGCAAAACCCCCGTGAAGAACTCGGCAATGCCCATGGAGGCGACACCGAAGCAGCTTTGCCTTACCACAGGTCGTTCAGAACCCAAGTCTCAATTTGATGGACAGGTCTTCCCCTGGCCTGTTCCCACACCTGCATGGAACGACCCTACTCAGCTGCGCTGCATGATCAGCGACTTCCAACACTTTGCTCGCATTGCGGAGAGCCGAGTCACGGATTTGGAACAGCATCATGCCCAGCTAGACTTTTGGAAGCACGAAGCGGCTAGGCTTTTCCCTGCTGGGTCTTTGGATAAAGCTGGAGCCGAGGAATCTGCCGACGGTGAAGCGACAGTCTCTCCCTCGAGCTGATCTTACCCGAGGTAGAGCCGGGGAAGAGAACGAAGATATTGTGCTTGAACTCAAAGCCCGCGCCCTTACGCTCGAATCTGGTTGTTATTGGAAAAGCAAAGCCATGGGATTCATTCGCATTCTCAAAGACAGAACCACCTCTCGCAGTCGCATCATCCTCCGATCTGACTCAAGCGGGAATGTGATACTGAACGCCCGGCTGATGAAAGAACTCAAATACACCCTTAACGGAACAAACAGCATTCAGTTGTCCCCACGGTCGAGGGAACCATAGAGCAATGGGCTATCCATGTGAAAAAGGAGGATGCAGCGAGAGTGCTAGCTGCTATTGAGGAAAATAAATCATAATCGAGATCGAACTCGATCGATTAATCAGTAAAAGTTAAAAGGAGATCAAATTAAGCGACTGGACATGGAACATGGACATACCAACATCATCATGCGTTTGAACAATGAGAGTTTGTCCTTGAGCAGCCGTCTTGATGAGCATGGCGCACAACACATGTACGCAGCTAGTTCCGCTGCAGGTCCTCTCTAGTCCCTCCGATTTCTTTACTTTGTCTTGGTCAGCATTTTTGCGAAATGCTTGTCACTTATTTCTTGTTTTTTTTGCTCTTTTCTTTCTATTTCGCTCGGAGCGTGTGGACTCGCTTAAGATTGATTAGCAAATACTATTTGGTCTGTGGCTCTTACTTTATCCCGTCTGCGTAGACTATTTATGTAGATATTTCTTTTCCTTTCACTATATTCAATGTTGGTTGGTTGTCTATGCACAAGGGGAGTTAGGGCTAGACAGAGTCAGAGCGCACATCGGAATGTCTCGCTGGACAGGGCCGCTATCGGCCGCAGTCAACTTAACAACCTGTTGTTTTAGAGACACGGTCAACCTTGACTTGGCATACAGAAATAATGCTCACTCTGAAGTGGTATCCACGCTACATAACATCATCATATCTCCAGAATACTGGACAAGTGCACACCGAAGATCCTCCAATGAAACAATCCCAGATCGTCTAAGTCATCTGCAAGTGTCAGCAATTAGCGTGAACCGGACAAGCTCAAGCTCAACTGTGGAGTCTCACTTAACAGATATATACCAATCGATTCCAAGGATGTGGACTGGCTCTACATGGAATGCTTCCAGGTGTCCCTCTTGATGACAATCGGAGTTAGGATATACTACGGAGTAGTGATGTAACAACCACCATCTATGCTCCGGAGTATATCCGTGATTTCTTATTTAAACCCCTCACTGGTACTTGCAATTAACATAACGATCCTCGCACGAGACACATCTACGTACAAACAACAAAATGGTCAAAACGCTCCCCTTCGCAGACATCCAGGTCCCCTCGCCGGGCTTCGGTGCCATGGGTCTGAGCTTCGGCTTGGGCTCCGACCTTACCCTCGAGCAGGCGGAGCCTGTTCTTCTCAAGGCTGTTGAGCTGGGATGTACCTTCTGGGATACTGCCGTGAGTTGAGCCGACCGCAGTCGACCGGGACTGAACTAACAATATGGAAGGTTGTCTACCAAGCTGGTGTGAACGAGAAGCTCCTTGGTGCTTTCATCAAGAAGCATAACCTCCGTGATAAGCTTTTCGGTGAGTATCATCATACCTTCTCTTTTTTCGAGAAAAGATCAACCGGCTAATTAGTATCAGTCGCCTCCAAGTGCGGTTTCGACTGCTTTGGAACCGGCCAGGTTACCAACTCCGCGGCTCATATCAAGGAGTATATTGAGGGGACTATTGAGCGTCTGGGATTTACTCCTGACCTCTACTACCTTCATCGCATTGATCCCAGTACGGCACTCCTAAACCCTTGCCACTAACCTACGAAATACAACACCCATTCTAACATATCCAGAAACCCCCTTGGAAGAATCAATCCCAGCCCTCGACGAAATCCGCAAGGCCGGGAAGACCAAGTACATCGGTCTCTCCGAGTGCTCGGCTGCTACACTGCGCAAGGCGAACTCAAGTAAGACGATTTACCCTTTCTCAAATACAATATCAAAGAAGCTTAGTTACTAATATGATATGTGCAGTCGCCAAAATCGACGCCCTCCAAGCCGAATACTCCGCCTTCGAAACCATCCATGAAACAGATAACCTCATCGACACAGCCAAGGAACTCGGTGTCGCTTACGTCGCCTACAGCCCCCTCGGCCACGGCTGGCTCGTCGATGACTTCGACTATAAGAGCCCGGAGGACTTTGCGGAGAATGATTTCCGGAGGCTGAGTGAGTCACCCACCCATTCATTCCCCAAAGCATGAATCCATATGCAAAATAAACTAATCCACAAACAAAAAAAGGCCCCAAATTCCAAGGCGAAAACTTCTACAAAAACCGCGCAATCGTCGACGAAATCAAAGCCCTCGCCGCGAAAAAGGGTTGCAGTGTTTCGCAGATCGCGCTGGCGTGGGTTGCTGCCCAGGGGATGATTGCGATTCCGGGGACGACCAAGGCGCAGCGGCTCGAGGGGAACTGGGCGTCGAGGGATGTTGAGTTCACTGAGCAGGAGTTCAAGGAGATGAGGGCGCTTGTGGATGGGGCGAAGCCGGCTGGGAATCGGTATGCGCCTGCGCAGCAGGCTATGGTTGGGCATTAAGCTTGCTTGGATTGAGTAGATAGATAAGATACCTAGATCTTGGTCTTGAAATATATGAATGAATCAATGGGGTTATGGTAATTTAAGTGACTGTGGACTGGGGAAGTGGGTTTGGTGTGAACTTCAGCCTTTGAACCTAGGGTGAATCGTGGACGGTTTTGGTTGAGATCGTGTCTTGAGTTGTTTGTTTGGTATTGATTGCACTCTGTTGTTTTTCATGAAGTGAGTAGATAGCTGAAGCGGCTCGAAATTAGGTGGACTCGAAAATCCATGATCCTACCATTCAGTACGAGTCGCGCCTGACACCTACAGCTACAACAGCTCACAGCTCACAGCTCATAGTTCAGCGCCAAAAGACTGGTAGACACTTTCATTGACTCCGCTCTTGCTTTCTCCCTTCCTGATAATTACATTCGTGGACACCGTAAGTCGCGTAGCAGGCGTTATAAAAGTCGGCCCATCCAGCCAAAATTGAACCCGTAGGAAATATTGGAATCACAAAAATCAAGCAATGCTAACCCCATCACCGCACTTTTAGTACTTCTTGCCCTGGCGCAGGACGTCGGAGAACTCCTCAAGAGGGCTCCGGGTGAGCTTGGTCTCGGTCCACAGGTTGGGGGTGAGGAAGCCGTAGGCGTTGACGACGGCAAGGAAGGTGGCCTTGAGGGTGTTCTCGAGGGTCTTGGTGGAGCCGGAAGATGATGTGTAGGCGTCGGAGATACCAGCGAGCTGGAGCAGACGCTTGACGGCGGGGGCGGCAACGAGACCGGTACCACGGGGGGCGGGGATAAGCTGTTTTGTCAGTTGGGCCAGTGAGAAAAAGACGGGCGACATACTCTGACGGTGACGGAACCACACTTGGCGCTCTGCTTGACGGGCAGAGAGTGAGGCTCACCAAGGTTGGTACCCCAGTATCCGCGACGGACGGGGAGAACGCTGAGCTTGGCAATGGTGATGGCGGCACGGATGGCGGTAGCGACTTCCTTGGAGGTCTTGATACCGAGACCGATGTGGCCCTCGGAGTCACCGATGACAACGACAGCCTTGAAACGGGTACGCTGACCGGCACGGGTCTGCTTCTGGACGGGTTTGATCTATGGCGCTGTCAGCGTCCATTGCGCAATTTGTCCTTCATCCAATTCCAATTGTGTGTTCTGTATCCTCCAACGAAACAAACGCGCTCTCCAATCGTGAATCGTTCGTACCTTCATAACCTCATCCTTGAGCTTGGGGAGGAAGAAGTCCACAATCTGGAACTCCTTGACGGGCAGAGAGTGCAGGTAGATCTGCTCCATGCTGGTGATCTTGCCGGCCTTGACGAGACGGCCGAGCTTGGTGACGGGCTGCCATTCCTTCTCCTCCTGCTTTCCACCACGACGGCCACGGCGACCACCACGGCCACGGCCGCGATCACCACCACGGTCACCGCGGGAGCCAAATCCTCCACGTCCACGGGGAGCAGCGTCAGCCATCTTGAATGTGAATGTACCGAAGGGGGCGAGGTATCGGACGGGAGGTGTCGTTGGATGTGTTGTCGACGTCGAGGTTGACGATTTTCCGTTCGCTATCCACTCCCACTATGTTTTGGCTCCCACCGAAATTTGGCGGGCGGGTGCGCTAAGCGAGACTAGGCCAACCCTACGACCGCTAGCCCTATGCCCTAGATTGACATCCGCTTTTGGCTTCCCGCTCAAGACCCCCGTTACGGGGTACCCGCGGTTGTCATGTGACGGTCGGATTGCCGTGTCGGTGCATGTCCCGCTCCAAACCTCCAATAGTCCTGCAGAGTGACGCCTTTTGCTTTGTTCCGGCCTCTCTTATCGTACTTATACTTCTTTCTTGTGCTGCTTCTTGCCAGTTCAATTTTTGTCTACATCCTCTCGTTCAGTTTCTGTAACCTAGTCGTCGATCAATCCATCTCAACTGATCATCATACGATACAAAAAGATGCTCCGATGGTGTGTCTCCTACTTCGGAGCCCTTACTTTATGCTTATCGCCAGGCACTAATTACCCCTGCCAGGTACCAATCTAAGCTCGCAAAGCAGCCCATCCTCACAGCCAGTGTTACCAGCGCTGTATGTTTTTCAACAACCTTATCAATTGTATCCCTAATCCATCAATATATTAACACGATCAGGTGCTGTTTGGAAGCGGCGATGTCCTCGCCCAGCAATTAGTCGATCGCAGGGGTTTCGAGAAACACGACATGGCGAGAACAGGCCGCATGGCTCTCTATGGTGGTGGTAAGCGGCCTTACGTCACTTCAATTTTCCAACCACCATTTGCTACGATGCGCTAATGTCGTCTAGCGATCTTCGGACCGGCCGCCACGACTTGGTTTGCTTTTCTCCAACGCAACATCGTTCTAAAGAATGCGAAAGCTACAATTGTCGCCCGTGTGGCTGCCGACCAATGTCTATTCACCCCGACTCATCTTACTTGCTTTCTAAGCTTCATGGCTGTCATGGAAGGCAAAAGCCCGGTTGAGAAGTTGAAGGCCAGCTTCATTCCAAGTTACAAGGCTAATCTCACGATTTGGCCTATGGTTCAAGGCTTCAACTTTGCCATTGTACCACTGGAATATCGTCTGCTTTTCGTCAATGTTGTCAGCTTAGGTACGCCCTTTGTATACGAGACTCCTGGATATAGCTGACCTTCCTAGGCTGGAACTGCCTCTTAAGCTTGATCAACAGTGGTGAAAAATGATCGAATGTCGATTCAGAACTGAAGTTACCCTTTCATCTTAGCGCACCTTATTCCCACGGCATGTAGACCTGGCTGTACCCTTTTCAATTTCTCTTTTTATGTGTGTTTTTGTCTCTAATTCTCATCAAGAAATGCTCAGGGTGTAACAAATAGAGCCGGATACGATGCATGGTCATAGATATCAGCAGAGCTACTGCTTTAGATCATTTGATAGAATCTACTACCAATCGCTCATATCTTTCTCATTTCATTTTCAAAGTAAAAGACAAAAATGGAGTCTGGACTCTGGAGTAGAAACTCCATGTTATTAGGGCTGCTGGGTAGCCAATAAGAGTCCAGATCGGCCAAGACCGCCCAAACAGGAAAAGCGGACCAGCTGCGGCAATCTTCAAAAACGCTCGACAGAAACCTCATCGTATCCCAAGGTCCGACCAACAACACCTGCGATACCGTGTTATCTGCCTGGAGCAGACCCTCAGACAATTCTTTCACCTGCATTGTCGCGCATTGATCACCTCTTTCCCTCGGATCTCGTCTTAGGCTGCACCTTCCTTTACGGCCTTCACAACACAAATTTTCCTTCTCCCCACCAAGTTTTGCCATCTCTCAACGATTCGCTCATCCTCTTCTCACGACACTCTCACTGCTCGATACTACTTCTCAACGTTAATTCTATCGACTTCCTCCTCCCTCGCCCATAATGGCAGCTGTCGCAGAGAACGGTCCCCTGCCGGTGACAAACGAGAACACGGCGCCCCCCGCAGTGGCTGCTGAAGAGAAGGCCGAGAAGATAAATGGCGATATCGTCACCGTGTTCCACGACCCGGACAATTTCAACGTGAAACATCCTTTGATGCATGAGTGGACGCTTTGGTTCACCAAGCCCCCTAGTGGCAAGGTATGGACGGTCGATTCTGGTCGGAGAGCCGCTTGCTTACAATTTGTATGATAGGGCGACAACTGGAACGATCTTCTGAAGGAGGTTGTGACCTTCAACTCAGTTGAAGAATTCTGGGGCATCTACGTAAGTTCATTGTATTTCCCACCTATTGATTCCCGCTGACCGGTCTCTGCTAGAACAACATCACTCCCACATCCGAACTCGGTCTCAAAGCAGACTACCATCTCTTCAAGAAAGGCATCCGACCCGAGTGGGAAGACCCGCAAAACAAGCACGGTGGCAAGTGGTCATATTCGTTCAAGGACAAGCGATCGGTCCCCATCGATGAACTTTGGTTGCACGCGCAGCTGGCGGCAATCGGCGAGACTCTTGAGGCCGATGGCGATCAAGAGGTCATGGGTGTTGTTGTGAACGTGCGTAAGGGTTTCTATCGTGTTGGATTGTGGACACGGACTGTCGGGAAAAGCATCCCTGGAGACAAGAATGCGCGCACACCTGCTCAAGGAAAGGAAGTCCTGGAGGCAATTGGTCAGCGGTTCAAGGAAGTTCTCCGTCTTGGCGGAAATGAGACTGTGGAATTCTCCGGGCACACGGACAGCGCTCACAGCGGCAGTACTAGAGCTAAGGCCAAGTACACTGTTTAAAACCTGACCGGCGATGCGCTTTTTTTTATAACGATTCATGGGTTGTGAATTTCTGCAAGACATGATGAAATGATGGAGCATTCTTCTAGCACGGGCTATGGCTAATGGGATGGATTACACCGGGGATGATAAATCTATCAAATCGCTGCACCCACGAAACTCCTTTGCTTCCGTGTTGATGGTTTGCTAGTAGACACCAGCTTTTACTTTTTCATGAGTTATTTTTGACGAGTCTATACCACTTATATTGGAGTTCTATTTACATATGGGTGAGAAAGCAAACGCTGCGAAACAACAAAACAAAAAGCGACAGACGACAGTTACCTCATAATACATTCTGTTTCTCGCCAAAAGCATTGGCCAACAGGTATTCCTGTCCTACTGTGATATCTTCCCTGAGTTTTATAACACTACTAAAGTATGTAGCCTCTTAGCTCCAGCGATAATCAAGGCCTACCTAGGTAAAATAGTGCTATCAGACTATCCAATCAATAGTCTTATAGCGTTTGAGAGCTGCTTTATATGCAAGCATCAACCCCGAACATTCTACTACAGTGTCCCAAATTCTAGGTTTAGCGCTGTTTAATTTTTAATTTTTTTTATTTTTTCTCTTATCCCAACAGTTCTATTGGTAATAGACGTGCCAACACTGGGCTCGTGCTCTGGTGGCTTGGAGTACGGAGTATGCCCCATGATATATTTCCGCGGAGAGGCCCGTCAGAAGAACGGGTCCATGCAGACAGGGGATATTACAAACACTACCCACAACAGTCAGCTTGCGAGAAGTTATAGATTCGGCGGCTTGGGATTATCTCATACTTACACCTTTTGAATCCTTGTGGTAGATTCATGATTTGGGGACACTAAGAATCAAGGATGACTCCGATGCTGTGGGGAGGCTAGATGTGACTGAGTTGCTAGTATGCATGGTGCGATGCAGGGTGTTGCAGGGGCCTTCCTTACCGAGGGTTACAAGGCACCTAAGTACCCTGAGATTGAGGTGCTGCATTCATGGGTTCGAGACTGGGTTGGATCATGCGCTTGGTCGTGTTACCCCTCTATTTCTTTGACCAGAAAGGAGCTGCTTGGGGACTGAGGTCGGGGTATTTATCTCTGTGGGTGCCCGAGGGTAGAGAAAAGAGAGGAGGTTATTAGTAGAGGACGCTGTCGATTTCTTCTGCTTGTCTGCTGCTCGTTTCTGGGGATAGCCACTGCGTTGTCCATCTATTTCTATATTCACGTCTACATCTACACCAAGATGTGGCTGATCATCGTTTCATCCTTCTTGCTTCTCTACACAGTCCATTACCTCACGCAAGTAGCACGCAACGTCGTCGTCGCCCGCCGTACGGGACTCCCTTATTTCATCGCGCCCTTCTCCTTTAGTATCTTCCATGCAATCTTGTATACGACGACATGGTTCCCGTATATCATCAGCAACTACCTCCCGGGCTCGGTGGCGGATAATCTAAACGATGTGATGCCGAATAACCGGTGGCAGACGAAAGATAGACAGGTCAAGCGGTATGGGGGTGTGTATTTGACTGTCACGGCTCGTGCGGTCATGTGTAATGTTGGGGACGCGGCGGTTGCCGGACAGATTTTTAGTGGGAGGTTTCCGAAGCCGCTTTGGCAATATGGTAAGCTCAATCTTCTCTGATGGAGGTTGCTTTGGAAAAATTGATGTTGATGGGAATGGTGCATGCAGAGTCTATTAATTTGTATGGGCCGAATGTTGTTATAGTGAGTAATATCCTTGTTGTTTGATCGAGGCATCAAATTGACAGCATAAATAGTGTGAGGATTCCCAGTGGGGGCGTTATCGGCGCATGGTGGGTATATTCAACGAGAAGAATAATACTCTGGTCTGGAATGAGAGCATCCGACTTGTGAACGGCATGGTTGAACACTGGAAGGATTCGTCGACTGTGAATGATTCCGAAGGACTCTTGGTGAAGACAATCAGAAACGACATTCTCAAATTAACCTTGAATGTATTCTCCGGCGCGGGATTCGGGGTCCGTATGCCCTTCAAAGCCGTCGATAAGGACTCCGCCGAGGTTGAAGGACCTTATGGTTTCTTTCAGGATACGAAGACTCCGCCAGATGGATACGACTTCACTTTTCGATCGGTGGCAGCATACATGAATTTGAAAATTGACACGGTAGTATTCGCGAACGTGTTTGTCCCGAAGTGGGTGCCCAGGGGATTATTGCCGTTCTTGAAGAAGGACTTCGCTGCTCATCGTGATCTTTTGGGGTACTTGAAGAGGTTACTCTCTGTAGCGGAGTCCAGGGACACGGCTACAGCATCCAACCTGATAAACGAAATGTTGAAAGATAGAAAAAGGAACGATACTTCGGAAGAGGGCAGTCTTTCTGATCTTGAAATCATTAGCAATGCCCATATATTCACGATTGCCGGACACGAGACCACAGCAACGACCTTGAGGTATTCCCTTGTGCTGATGTCTTTGCACCAGGACGTTCAAGAGTGGCTTTACCAGGGAATCATGGAAGCGATCAAGGACGAGCCTGCGAATGTTGTTGACTGGGACTATGCCACTGTTTATCCAAGTTGGTGGCCCCATTGTGTGTCATGGTGAGTCCACCCCTTCCGTGCTACGGGTCTCACATGCCGATAAAGATAGCTCGAAACATTGCGTCTTTATCCACCGGCCGTGACAATTCCCAAGTGGACAGGCGATTCTATGCGGACGATAAAGTATCAGGATAAAGACATAGTCCTGGACCACAAGGTCAACATCAACATCAATGCGAATGCCTTGCACTATTCAGAGAAATACTGGGGGACTGACGTAGGTGTTTTCAACCCTCTCAGATGGGATGCAACGAACAAGGAGAGCTTTCTCGCGAGGAACGCCGACATGCCAGGTCTTGTTGCACCCGGGTTGGAACATCCCGGCATCCATAGACCGGTTCGAGGCGCATACATACCCTTCAGTGATGGGCTGCGTGCATGTATAGGAAAGAAGTTCGCTCAGGTGGAATTTGTCGTCGCGTTGGTGGTCATCATTCGTCAATATCGCCTTGAGCTGCCGCAGGGCGATGAGAAGAGTCGTCAAAAAGCACAGAAAGCTCTTGATGCAAGTTCTGTAATTGTTGCTCTGGCCATGGAGGACGATCTGCCGCTGGTTTTCCGAAAGAGGCTGTAGTCGTCACGCTCTCATACCAGATTTTCGTTTGCATGCTCTCTGTCTTTTTTATTAGCCTTTGAAGTAAAAGAAACTGGAAGTCTAGAGGGCCTCATGGAGACAGTTAAGATCTGAGATTTATTCTGGTCTGTACGGAATGGCCATTCTAGGAAGGAAGCCTTTCAATCCATGTTTTACTCCATCTGGGACATTCTGCAGGTGAGATGGGCTCACGGCTTGAAGAGCAAGCCTAATATTTTTTGGAGCAAGGCCTTTGTATGAAGAGTTGCAAAGAAATTCGCGCACATTCACAACATAACAACCTCTTCACCCCCACTAGTTTAAGAGTGAAGTATTATCTTACTTTACCTTGTGTTTCTCACTGGCTATTTATCTCCTCTTCTTCATCCCTCTGCCATTCAAACCAAAACAACAAAATGCAAATTGTCATCGCCATGCCGACAGAAAGTGCCGAGCCAACAGAAGGTACTAGGGAGCCACAAACAAACAGTATTGACAATTATTCAGCCCACTGGCATAACACTCTCCTCGGCGCAGACTTCTGGAGAGACGCTGAGAGTTGGAACCAGCAGACCAACGACAGGATTGAAGCAGGTGAGTCTCCCTTCTCTTTCACGCAACACAATCCCTGAGATCAACTTTGACCATGGATTATCTGCTCTGTAGACCACGATCAGAGCCTCCACACCAGGTTCCCCTTCAACATCGGCTTTGAACAGATACCCCGTGCGCCCTCTGTCTCTACCACCACTGCCGAAGACGACGAGGAGGACAAGGACGAGGACGAGGAAAGAGAGATAATCGAGATTACCGTGCCCGAGAAGAGAACTCGGCGCTTTAGCATGAGCGATGCTCTCAGTTTGAATTCCATTACCGAACGGGGCAGCTCTCTGTTGGGAAGAAACTCGCGCTCTGGCTCTCGTGCTGACCGTGCTCGGTCGTCTAGCGTCACTTCTGATGTTCGGCGCTCGAGCAGTTTGATCAGATCTACCTTGAGCATGATGACCGGGAGGAAAAAAATACGCGAGGAAGACCAGGATGATGACCAGGATGACAAGGCTGAATACGAGCCGGTTGTTATTATCCCAACCTTCACCCCCGACCAGGCAACTCCCACGAACCCGCTGATGGAGTTCCGCGGCGGACCACTTTGGTCAGCCCTCCCTAAAGATCGTAAGACTCTAGGTATCGACGTCTTCTGGCCAATCCTTTTAAACCAAGACAGCAACAAAGAGGAGAACGTCCCTCCCAAAGTCATTCCCTATCCCAGGATATCCGAACTGAAAGGAGTCAAAGCAAAGCCAGACGGAGAAGAGGAGGAAGAAGACCCCCCGACAATGTTCCCCATCGCCGAAATGGCCGCCCTGTGCACATTCCGTAACCTGCGCATCCTCAAGATCACCGGCATGATGCAGTCTTACCAACTTGACATCTTCCAAGCCGCCTGGCTAAACACCAATCTCGAGGAACTTGACCTCGGCATGGCCCTTCCCCCGCGTCTCCGTCGTGGCTATAAATGGCCTTTCATCAAGGGTGGCTGGACGCTCGATAAGTCGACTTACGGCGAGCCCGTCTACTAGTAAGCCTTTACACATTGTCTCCCGGATCCATCCAAGACTATGACAACACAAACTAATCATAAACCAGCGGTTCCGGCTACGGCACACTCACCTCAGACGTCGGCTCCTCCGCATACCTCGACAAAATGTGTCTCGAAAAAGCCAAAATCCGCGCCATGGCCGTCGGCAGTACCCGCAACCGTCTCTCGATCCGGACACTGATCCTAAGCGGCTTCGTCGTCGACGCAGACCCATTTCTGCACTGGTTCGATCCGACAAGACTTAAGTGCATCAATTTCAAAGATGACTGCGTGGATGCGGGCTTCTATTTGCCGCATTGTATGCAGAAAGTATCGGTCTTGTTTCCGCGCGAGATTCATGTTCCGCGGGCTTTGAGGGGGAGAATGATTGATTTGAAACAGGAGTTAAAGGTTGTTGAGATTAGGGGTGGGAAGAAGGTTAAGGAAGAGGCTTATCAGGGCAGGGAGAGCCTGAGAGAGGATACCACTGGGGGTGTTGGGGAGGGAAAGAAGGATGAAACCAAGGAACTGGAGAAGGGCGATGCGAAGGATCAGGTTCAAGTTACTTTGTCAACTCTCTGAAGGAAGCGTTTAATGAGGGTTTATGACTGCTCATGACATGAGATCATGTTTCATAGCCACTTCACGAGTTATGGGTGTTTCTCCTTCAATGTACTTATTAAGACACATAAAGTTATAATGAACATGACCATGGCCACGATGAATTGCTAACTAACTAAATACGAATATCTCGGCTCTAATGTAACTAATCGAAGCACATATTTAACCACAAGCATGCCATGCCGGGGAACGAAACCTGTCAATGCTCAGAATAAATCGCCGCATCCAACTCCGAAATATCCTGCTCAGTGTAATAGCCACGTTTATTCAAGTTTTCAAGCTTGCCGACATCTTCATTATCTTTGAAGCCGTCATCCCAATCCATTGTGGCGTCATCCCATTTAACTATGGTCTGATCTTGGTCTTCGCACTGACTATCTTCTAAGTCAGCTTCCAAGTCGGCCTTCGGCGAGCAAAGGGTCCTGGGCTTGGAGCCAAATACAACGACGTCTCTTCTTGAGGGCTCTGGTTGAGAAACGTCCTCCATTCTAGCATCCAAGCTTTCGAGCTCGTACTCATGTTCGCCTCTCTGCCACATCCTATGCCCCCGTCTCCTATACCTTCTCTGGTTCTTTCCCCTCGCCTCTGTCAATCTCTGTTTCTCTTTCCGCTTGCGTTGCTGACGGTGTCGATGGCGGTGTCTAGAAACCTGACTTGGCTGGAAGCGGACTGTGCCGTTGGCGTGTAGCGGATCTTGAGGGCCTGGGCGGCTGTTCAGGCCGCCTTGGGGTCTCCAAGTGAAGGCTCGACCGGTGGACCCGAGGGTCTAGTCGTCAAAGACGCGTTAGTGAGTGTAGTTCTGGAATGATTAGGATTTAGGTCTTACCACGGCGCCAGTGACGATAATGCGCATGTTGTCTGAGGTTGTGATTACTGTTTTGTTGTTGGTGCATTGCACGGACACGGTTTGATCGTTTTGACCATTGCCGAAGTACCAGTGGGATGACTATGGTAAACATTGAGTTAGCTAAGGTTGGAATCGTCTTGTTTGGGTATGATTGGGGGCACAGGTGGGAGAAAAAGAAAGAGCTCACTTACCATGTTGGTCTTGTAAGCTGGGCGTTTCGTCAATAGTGGTATGAAAGAGTGGTACTGCAAATACTAAGCATGAACTAGAATGAGATACTGAGAATGTTTTGGGTTGATATATGTGGTATTAATGATGGATATGGAAGAGAAGCGAGAGAAGAAGAAAGTGGATTCTGTGAGCACCACCCACCATATTCAAGGCTGATTATACTATACATGGGGCAAGTAGGTACCTATCTGGGTAGAGCCCCTGGACCAAAGTGAGCGACCGTGAAGGGCCTTCTTATTTAGGAAAATTCCCTTTGTTGATGTCACTTGCTCTCTCATGATCATCGACACAATGGTTTTGTACTCTGCGGAAAACAGACCTTTAGAGTAGTGCATTTAGATGATTGTATGTTATCTGGCGCCTGATTTACTCTGTAGTCAAGCGCTTGTCTATGTAACTATGCTGGTAGCGGGCCCCTGTTACAAAAGTGGCAGGCTTGAATGAAGCTGACGGAGGTGAAGCTATCTAGAATAAGTACCGCAGGCCAGGGATGGTTCTCCTCTATATGCTCAATTATATTCTATGAACTCATTCCCATAAAACCTTGATCTCAATTTGAAGGTCCTCTTAAACCTTGACTTAGAGCGTTGTGCAACTTCTAGAGTATTCGAATTTTGCAAAGAATGTAGCTAGTGACTTAATATCATATACGCTCAGGCATTTTTAGTACTTTCAGCGCTATTGACTTCACACTTCTGTACAGACTTTCCAAGTGCATAAGAATGAATCGGGTATAGTGATGTTACTTGGATCTAGCTAGAGCTACTAGGTACGAGTCCACTGCCACCAGGACCCGATGACCGAGGAGAATGGCGAGGTAGACAGTCAGCAAGGTCATGTATCGATGCATATATACGAGATATTCAGTGCTACAGTATGCCTAGAATACTTGGGCTCTTGTCGATGGGAATACTTGGCGAAGAACGTTATCAAGTAGAGTAACATACCGGTTACTCCGAGGTCGGCTGTCGTTCCCGTAAAAGATAACGGAACCAGGCCGACTCGCCGAGAGTATCAGACTAGGGCGTGTAGGGCTGATTGCACCATGCACGGCCTTTCCGAGGCTCTTATACGACCGAGTCTCCGAGGTCGGAGGGTTCAGATCCATAAACAAGCCTACTACCGTACTACTACGTACGTAGCTAGGCGCCTAGTGATAGGCCCCTGAAACACGATTTGACGATTGCTTATGATTGCCTAAATGATCATTGGGCACATGGATGGCCCATGAATTGTTTGTTTTCTGAGTCGTGAGATAGATCTTGCGCATGGTTACAACGATGTGCCGGTCGTTTGTTGTATAGCTTTCGCCCCCCGATGAACGTTGTTTTAAGATCCGTCTTCTGCCGGCTTTGAGACCAATCATAGACCGGATCTGTGCGTATAATCCATGTTTATGCGGGTCTGGATAGTGGCAGGGCCGCAGGAGTTGATGGAAGCAGCTTACCTTGTTCCACCAAAACCCTCATGCATTTATCTGTTATGGATCCTAGCACGACATCTGCAGACTGCAAAGGCATTTTCTTATTTCAACCTCTCCCCAGATGAGCGCAATCGTGATCAAGGACCTCCTCGGCGTAATTATGATGACTTATGGGTCACCATCAGTTCTTTGAGACCGGGATTTCTTCAGGATCCCTAGACTTTGCCATGTTATCTCCAAGCCACCGGCTTATCTCATTGGATATCGCGTGCTTTGTATCTGGCCAAGACGGTCAAGCCTTCTTGAGATTGGTCCGCACGAGGACCAAGGCGCGCCATGTGGTTAGTGGCTTGGGGGCGTGGTGACGAGCTTAAATATACGACTCCTCACAAGATAAGAAGGCGACCTTTCCCATCTGTTCGAGTTTTGCTTTTCTTCTTTTCGTTGAAGAAAATAGTGATGTTAATGCCTGAGCAGCCAATCCCTGCGATGCATGACATCTCCGAAGTCATGCCGAGCCTTTCCTTCTTCGTTTCCTGAGCGATCTTCTCTTCTATTGAAGATCTGCGCCAGTGCCTGTTGCCGATAAATGCTTGCCCATAATACCAGAGCAAGAAACTTCCTAGGTTTTATGTTTGCTCGTCCACGGTCCCTCCTTCAGTCTCATCCGGATATGTCCGATGTCGGAGTAGTGTGTCCGAGTTGTCGAGACTCGCCGACCGATAACGGCGAGCGCGAAGTGATGAGGCAATTGTGATTCGTGATTTTGTTCAAGCTTTTGATAAGCACTGACTCGTCGGGTAGATTTCGCCTCTTTTATCAATTCGGTCTATCCCTGGCTCCCTGGCGGCTTGAAGCGCCCTCGGTTTTCCTCCGACAGGTTGAACCCCCTCACAAGCGTCTGACGACTCACGGAACACGATGCATGAGCAGCATGGCCATGACTGGCACGCGACCGGAACTCCAAATTCAAAAAGGAATGGTTGGACAATTGATGGTCTGGGGTAACATTGTTGTGGATATACCGGTGGCATCGCAGCTCTCCGAAAAACAGTTTGGATGAAGTTGGGATCGGGGAAGGTCACATCGTATTCGTGTCTGTCAGACCACGCGGGGATGCGACCATTCGATCTCTATCTCTTTGAATTATCTAACATCTCCCGCATGCGCTCTGCTGGAACCGAGGTCGCTTTGTACTTTCAGCTGCTCCCTACTCCGTACACATTTAGACAATTGTGAGGGCACTTTACATTGTCTGACTTTTCCTTTTGGTTATTGCATGAGTACAGTTGATCACGATGCGGATGCACAAAAGAAAAATCAGATTTGCCTCGTGCGGCGCTCCGCCGGTGAACTCCGAAGCTCCACGCGACCAAAGGACTTTGGCTTAAGCGACAAGACAGCCGAGAATGCTTGACAGTTCTTGACTCACTTGTCTAAACCTGGGGTTACATCCGTGGTCGTTACTCTTTTCGGCCCTCCATTTGCTGGGTCGCCATTTCGCGATTCTGAGCGCGAGATAAGACGGTCCCGCTCTTCCACTCACACCATTGCCCACCATTCCTTATAATATGTCCCGACTCGCCTCCCTCTGATCTTTTCTTTCGACAATTCATCTAACATCGTCTTTGCCATCACTGCATTATGTCCGCCGCAGAGCATGGCGTCGAGGCCACACAGTGAGTTTCACCACTACCTCGGCTCTTACTTAGTCTGTTTATGCTAATTTCTCAGACCGGCCTTGACTCTTGATGGGCCCATCACAACTGTCCCTTCAACTGAAAAAACCCTCGGTCAATCTGAGAAAGCTATGGCTGCTACCCCGGATGGCGAGGAACCTAACGCGGATGAGCTCAACTCTCTACGACATGTCGCAGAAAACCTTCCCCTTTCCGCCTGGCTCGTCGCCGTCGTCGAGTTATGTGAACGTTTCACCTACTACGGCATGTCTGGTTTGTTCCAGAACTACGTTCAGCGCCCCCTGGATGGAAGCGAGGGACGCGGTGCCCTCGGCATGGGTCACCAGGGTGCTACTGGGTTGACTACCTTTTTCCAGTTTTGGTGTTATGGTTTGTCTTGCAGCTCTTGCTCCCAATTGACGTACTAACCGGGGCTAGTCACACCAATTATCGGTGCCATTGTTGCTGACCAGTACCTCGGCAAATACAAAACCATCGTGTACTTCTGCGGTATCTACCTGGTCGGTCTGTTGATCCTCGTTTGCACTTCGATTCCCACCGCTCTTGAGAACGGTGCCGGTCTTGGAGGGTTCATCGCCGCGGTTCTGATCATTGGTCTGGGAACCGGTGGAATCAAGAGTAACGTTGCTCCTCTGGTAAGCGCCACGCCGAAACACAACAACTTCATTCGCTTATGATTACGTTTAGATTGCGGACCAGTACAAGCGCAAGAGGATGGCCGTATCGACCAACAAGAAGGGTGAAAGAGTTATTATCGATCCCGCCCTCACCATTCAACGTATTTACATGATATTTTATGGTGCCATCAACGTTGGATCGCTATCATTGCTGGCTACACCGTACATGGAACGGGATATCGGTTTCTGGTCGGCTTACTTGCTTTGTCTGTGCATGTTCGCTGTGGGTACTGCGGTCGTCGTCTGCGGAAGGAAGTACTACACTGTCCGTCCTCCTCAAGGCTCGGTTATCACCGACGCTTTCAAGGCGCTCTGGATTATGGTTATGAGCCGCAACATGGATGCTCCCAAGCCGAGCTGGCAGGCAGAAAATGGTGGTACCAGGACAAACCTTCCTTGGGACGACCACTTTATCGATGAGCTTAAGCGTGCTCTCGTTGCATGCCGTGTTTTCGCCTTTTATCCCATCTACTGGGTCGTCTACGGACAATTTTCGAGCAACTTTGTCACTCAGGCCGGTCAGATGGAAGGACACGGCATTCCAAACGATCTGATGCAGAACTTCGACCCGATCTCCATCATTGTCTTCATTCCGATCCTCGAGACACTCATCTATCCTGTACTCCGCCGCATGAACATCCGTTTCCGCCCTATCTCTCGTATCTCTCTCGGTTTTATCGTCGCTTCTCTGGCTATGATGTACGCCGCTATCGTCCAGCACCTCATCTACTCCGCTGGTCCCTGTTATGACTCGCCCGGGTGCGATGCTTCCGAGGTCGATGGAACCGCCCAGGGCAATCACATTCACATTGCCATCCAAACCCCGGCCTACGTCTTCATCGGTATTTCTGAAATTTTCGCCTCCGTGTCAGGTCTCGAATACGCCTACACCAAGGCCCCACCATCAATGAAGTCCTTCGTGCAGTCCATGTACCTCCTCACGAACGCCTTCGGATCTGCCCTCGCCGAAGCCCTGACCCCCGCTGCTCACGATCCCGCCATCATGTGGATGTTTACCGGTCTTGCCTGCGCGTCATTCGTTGTCGGTATTCTCTTCTACTTCTTCTACCGCCACCTCAACGCTCAGGAAGATGAGATGAACGCCCTTGACGCCGATGACCCAGATGTACCTGCTCCGCGCTACAGCGAGAAGAAGGAAGAGGAGAATTGAATTCGTTCACGACGCATTGTATGATAGTAAATGTTTAATGTCGCGCTTTGAGCGCGGGATATGTTTGTTTCTTAGCATGTGCGACGCGTTGCATGTCAAGCTGCTGAGCAGATCACGGTGTTTAGCTGTATATAATTTTATACTCCGAAAGCATAATAATCATATTTTCACCCGATTCCATTGCTTCAGTTTCATTGTTTGATCAGTCTGCCGGTGAAATTTGCCAGACAGTTGACTGTGGGTCTATCGTCGACTTCATTTCACCGAGCGGCTACAGTGGCACGACAAAAGTTTGCAGAACCCACCTGGATCCACATAAATAATCACTTCCTAACTAGGATTAGATGAGGCTATTCTGCCAGTCAAAACAGTTTGAAGAACCTCAGACTAGCTGGATATGGAATAGTGACAGGTGGGTACTGCAAACTTTTGTCATGCCACTGTACCAGATATTGATTTCCCGCCAATTCCCGGACTTGTGCTTCAACTCCTAAACCAAACCAGTTGACTCAGACCTACGGAATATAATGTGGACCCCCATGCGGATCGAACTCGATAACCTGGCAAGCAGTAACCATATGCAGCGCCGCCTTACTCGCACGGTACTGCACCTACTGCATATTATAAATAGCGGAGGACGGGTCTAGTCGTCGTGTAATCAACCCCGCGCCGCTGGTAATATTAATAATACAGCGTGCTGCACCAATAGTAAACTATAATAGTAGTAGACCAAAGACGCTTGTTATAACAGCCGGCCTAGTAGCATTTATATCAAAGGTAATATATATCTACTCGCGTAGCTACGGCGGATCTATTAAACCCCTAAGGGCAGTGTTATTAATAAGAATATCTAGATAGCTATAGGCCTCTTATACATGCTATATAGTAGCTTGGATAGTAGTATTATTAGTTATATCAAGGTAGAGTATTTTGATAAAACCAGGGGAATTTTATATATAAAGGGTTTCTATTACTACTAGACCCTTTACAAGGGATCAGGCGCCGAGGAGAACCTAGTAGTAGCCTTTAGCTAGGAGCTAAACAGCGAGCTCGAAGCTAATTCTACTAGTTACTATATAGATAGGGTAGTTAGTAGTTCTATATAATAAAAACAGGCAGAAGGGGAATATTACCTCTAGTAACAAGAATAAGGGTCCTGGAGGCTGCCATAATGCTTAGCTAGATATATTTATTCCTAGCTAGGAAGTACATAGGGTGCCTGTTAATTTATACCCTAAGTCATAGCCACCTACGGTGTTTAGCCGCGTATAGTTCCGTTACTTAGGGCTTGGCCTAATATGTGCCTAATCCTTTGTTTTGCATTATAGCCTATCAGATTGGAAGATCAGGTCTGGTAAGTAGGTGCCTTCCTCGCCTCACTAAGCAGACGGCGAATCTCGGCGAGGCTGGCATATCTGTCGGGGATAACGCTAACTGCGATTAACTTCCGACGCCTCTTCCTCGCTGACTTCCTGGTATTACAACCTTTAACTTTAAGAGCAACAGCTATCCCAGAGCCTTCTCGCGTGGCATCGCTTCCTGCTCTTCCCATCGGGGAGTCAGTCCCTCTCCTTGGGCGGTAGACTTTCCTACCAAGGGGGAAGGAAGCCGATGTTCCAAGTCAGCAGCTCCGTCTCAGTGATCGAGTATGTCTCTAGCAGATTGACAGTCCTCGAGAGCACACTATGTAGCTTTCTACCATTCGACCTCGCCATATGTAGATGCTGTGACGCTAGGCCATATCCGGTAGCTGAGATGTTGCCCCTCAGGGCTGAATCTAATTGCTCCAGAGAAAATGGCTACCCAGTGAAGATGCAAGTAGACGTCAATCAGACGTAAATCAGAGGATGCAGAACAAGGACCTTGTCGTGCGGGGGAGGCAGTGCAGGGTGCAAAGACCGCCAATTGAAATAGTCTCTGCGATGAACCCTATCTCCGATTCTGATCATCTCAGTCTATTGGCTACTGTTGGAACAATAGCTTCGTCAGCTGCTAGCGCTTACATACTTAGCTGGTATAAAGAATAGCATCACGAACCTCTCCATTCCAGACATCCCACTTCTCGCCATCGTTCTACGCTTATCCCCTGAGAATTTCCGACCAACATGGTATTCACAGTCCTCGCCCTCTTCCGCCGCAAGCCTGGCATAACGCCACAGCAATTCAAAGACTACTACGAAAACAAGCACATCCCTCTCCTCCAAGAACTAGCCGGGTCTTCCTTCCCCACCTTCCACAAACGTCACTACCTCCCTCGCGCCGTGCAAGACGCGGCCGCCGCGGACTCAGATACATCGAACACCAACTACCCGGCCATGATCTTCGCCGGCAGCGCCGAAGACTTCCAGTTCGACGTCTACGCAGAGGTCATTTTTGAGGACGTGGGGCACTTCAAGGCCTTTCAAGCGGCATTAGGCGCAGATCCCGAACGACCTGCGGCTGGTGAAGATGCCTTTTTGGGTCGGAATCAGAGACTTGCGGATGATGAAGCGGCCTTTTTGGATCGGGGTAAGATGCAGGTTGTTGTGGTTGGCGAGCCTTGTGTGACGGCGCGGTAGAGCGGTGGTTCTATTTCTATCTTACTTCATCTCGATAGTTCAACCTGAATTGATATTTGCTTCCCACTACTGGCCGTACGTATATACAAGTCCACCAGACACTTTCAGGGGAGGTCATTTTGTGTAGGGCTTCGCAGATCTCGAGTGGAGTGATACGGATGGAGTAATAAAGAACCAATCCCAGAGGCTAACGAGGCTTCTTGATAGGTTAGACTCCATGGTGAGTTGAGTTAGGGTTGACATCCCTCGCGTCGGTTTCCTGCCAGCAATGGAAGCCTTCATTTTAAGTTGTCAAGATAAGCATCAGGCAGTGAACCAAAATGAGTCAATCCTCCGAAGCCAATTCTTTTTGTTGAGTTCAACAAGTTTCTTTATAAGCCGAGGCAAATATTGATTAGTAGATTACTCTAATTGAATCCTTCAAACCCTACTATATATAAGACCGCCTAATCACAAACCAAAACTTCTACTCTACCACCCAGCCCTATATTATACCATAGCATCTATATTCCCAGGCTTTACCCCCCTATATTCTTATAATCTTTAGCTAGGGTAACTCCTAATCAAAATATATTACTAAATATACTACTAGCTTCTAGATACTTTACCTATATATATACTAAATTACTATACTAGTACCTATTTCTAAAGTACTATGGTAGATAATAGCCTAAAGAGTTAAGGCTATAAAGCTGGTAATCAAGGCTACTTATCTATATCCACGTCTAATAGATAAATCTACTAAAGAAGGAGAAGGAGGAGAAGAAGAGCAGATATATAATAGGAATATAATAGTATATATTATATCTAATATAGGGGGAATCAACTACACCGCAGCACTGCACACCTATAGAGAGATCTATGGTCGACCATTCCCGCATCGTCTTGTGGTCTCTCCCTCTTCACATTCGCCCTCTTCGTCAACAGCGCCATCCTCATCGTCGCAGGCGCAGCCCTATAAGTAGCAAGTCGCGGCGCCCTTGCTATTTCAGGCGAGTCACGGTACTCATCTGCGACTACTCACCCCTGTTCTATTTGAGTCCCGCCTGGCGTATTTATTATTTAGGCTATCTTAAAACCCTTCTCTGTCTCTGTGTATCTGTTGTCCGTCGCGACTTCTTTAGTCGGTACTT
The DNA here is from genome assembly GCA_027569205.1 of Aspergillus kassunensis. Lineage (NCBI taxonomy): Eukaryota > Fungi > Ascomycota > Eurotiomycetes > Eurotiales > Aspergillaceae > Aspergillus > Aspergillus kassunensis. The sequence continues at coordinate 132,379 of JAPDEQ010000026.1, read as the reverse complement.
TATCAATCCTTATAATTTTCCTCTCTCCACTAATATAGAAGCATGGCTTGAGCACAGACACCTTCCCAATTCTTCACGGTGTGATCTAGCGGAGTCTTCAATGGTTAATCCTAACTCAAGGTAGAATGAATTAGTAAACTGCCTTGTGTCTTATGGATCAAGATTAACGCGAAATTTTACAAGTTAGTATTGGATTATGACTGAAAGTCTAGCAAAGCACTCCTCTGAATATAATAGACAACGCCATGGTAGTGATTGATTGACCTGTAATACACCGATGCCTAGGATTCTAACATTTTTATCAGAACTGATCTGTGAGGTATATTAGAATTATGTTGTTAAACATACATTAGTGAGTAAGGTAAAGACCTAGTGTGAGAAAAGGATAGACAAGAAAGGTTTTTATAGACTACATTTAGTAGAGTTTGCGCCAAGGCGAAGGAACGGGACATCCTGGGGGATCCAAGGGTAGGTTCCTTTACGTAGATCTGGGGGTGCGAGTAACTGTAGGGAGAGCGAGAGATCACGGTAGTAAGGTTCTTACAGACAAGAAGATATTAGATGTTCTACGGAGTTTGGAGTACGGACTACGGACAAGGTACGGACTAAACAGACAATCCACTGGGCACATTCTGGAAACTTCGGTAAAGCCCTCATCTCCGAGCATACAGAGTAATTCCACGTATCCTCCGTACCCCGTACTCGCCCCCGCATCTAACATGTTAGAAAGCAGATCTAAGAATGATCTCGATCGGCGTGTTTATACAACTTGATGTTGGACTACGCTCAGGACTTGATTGGACCCAAGCAGCCCTAACTAATCCGAAACCTCAGGCATCAACAATGAGTCATCCCAGGCCAAATCCCATCTCACTCACCATCAATGCTCCATCATATTGAATTCTCGAAATGGCATCCACAGAGACCCCAAACTCAATCAGAATGTCGCAGACCACCCCAACGTTACTGCCATCCTCGCCGCCCACTTCCCCGGCCAGGAATCCGGCAACTCTATCATCGACGTTCTCTACGGCGACGTTAACCCCTCCGGATATCTCCTGTATACTATTATAAATACTAGAGATATTAAGGGTACTATTATTCCTTAGCTCTATATTACCTTCCTAGATAGTATACCCTCGGGTACCCCTCCTAAGTAGCTTCGCGGCTTCGAGAAGCTCTTGCTTACTCCAGGCGAGTTATAGACTATTACCTTTAAACTTATATATAGAGATCTAAGCTACTAGGATATTATCTCCTAGTAATAGCTAATTCCCAAGGGCAAGTTTGTTATCCGTGTTAGCTTTAGTAGTCGGGATCTTACTAAGGTGACGAGGATCACTCCGGTTTCTGGGTGATTCGCTCTGAAGGGCGAAAATAGTTGTATCTAGTTTATCTCTACGTTTGATGAATATATGAGAACAAGGTTGCAAATACTCTCGGGGTCATCGCCACGCGCTTTGTGTCGATGGCGTCAACAAGACTTAGTAAAGCAAGGAAGAACGCCGCGTCCATGTCAGGCGGAAAGTCGGTGACCAGCGTTGCCACCGGAAGGCCTGTGGACATTTTCGGATATGCCCAGATCAAGAAACGGCAACAGATTCTAGAATTGCCAACTACGACCACAGCCAGTCCAAGACAAGCAAACCAAAACGAGAGTTTCTGTGACATGAGAAGAACCATGAAATCGATACCACAGTCTCTCTTCATTCGCTAGACCAGGGGCTTTCGGTGACTTCCGCCGTCATCCATGGATGAGTTATGGATGTTTATCCGCTTCGTTTGATGAATTATGGCTGGCTTAGGCTGAAACCGCGGTTCTGGAATCCCAGACCTTGGTTCTGTCACCGGTTTGGTGTTGTCCAGACATTTCCACTTTTCCAAGTTCTCCAAAGGCCGAGTCCCAACGGAGTACGGACAGACACCTAGTTCGGATTCTAAGCATGTGAAGCTGTTCCATACAGACTTATCAATGAGATAGCCTTGTGAATTATCGGAAAGACGCTCATAATTGACCCCAGCCATTGGGCACGCGACAGGCACCACGGCCACAAAGATCAGGAAGCCTTGCGCACTGTACGGCACAAAGTTGACTCGTGGAGGGGGTTATAAAGCAAGACAAATAAGACTTGATATCTGCTCGAGTTCACGACCAATCTCACCTCAGGATACCACCATTACCGGCGTCACCAAGATTGTTCTCTTGATGAAGCCAATGTACCCAACCTGTTTTTCCGATGGCTGGCTATGCTACTTCCAGGCTGCGACGAGATGATTATTGAAGTTGACTTCGTGCTTCTTGATACTCATATTTGTACAAATGCCGCGTGTAATGAGATAGGTTGATCGAGCTATCAACACGCGAGAACCCTATTGGGCTATGAGCACGAACCACTATCACTCCGTCCCTACCGCGCATTTTTATACTGAATCATGCGGCCAGTACCGTATCGCCTTGAACCTCCAGTCATCGCTCATCCGGTGGTTACCGGAGCTGAAAACTGGCCCTCTAACCGTCGACGACCTCGTCTTCATGCTTTCGAACGACCCCCGAATGCCGCCGGTGTCAGTGGGCGGGTCGGATCTCTGGGAGGCCGGCTACCACGCTATTAAGATCCTGAACGTAGACTCCTTGGTAGAAGCGATCTATCTCGAGGCTCCTTAATTGCCCGTCGACTAAAAGTCTGGTGGGGGGTTATGCTGTGCTTCTTGTGCGATGTAGGACGCAAGGCAAAGCCCACCAAGAAACTCGGAATGAGACTGTCTCTTAGAGAGTCTGTCCGTTGAAAAATGATTTTCACGTGGGCTCTAGAAGCTGCGCAATAGACTTGCTGAAAGTGGTAAACTTGGCCCTCTGGTTAATCCCAACAATTATCACAGAACTAAGGTCGAAAGGTCAGGGAGATTCGTATTGCGGTTAGACTGGCCTCCAAATGAATCTCTTGCAATCCTGGACTTGATTGACATCTCATTCATAGGATCTTTGGTCAGTATGGTCTCTTGGCCTGAATGTTCATTCTTTTGCTGCCTTTCGAATAGTTGATACCTAACATATACTGCTTTTACCACGTTGTTTACGCCTTCTTAGTGGTTCCCCGGGATCAACCTTCAGCGCCTTGTATGGCCTGTGACTCGAAACTCGATGAGGAATGATGAGTGTTTCGAAAAATCGTACGATGAAGTAGCAAGCCGACTGACAAACATTTTCCCGGATGACAACAATAGGAATCGACCACTGTGGGGGAAATAATTGCACCACGCCATATTCCTCATGCAGGAAGGGGGATGACCTTCCTTGGAAGACCACACACTGCCTCGCAAACAATGGAAGGTACAGTGAGGCACAGAAAATATCTATCAATATCATGAAGTGCAGACTAGAGCAAGATGATAATGAGGATCCTTCCACTTTAACATGCCATGGGTTTGCTCAGCTATGCGGCGAACAGGGCCTGTGGAAAGATGCGAAACAAATCGAAACGCGGGTGCTGGATAGACGCAGGAAGGAATTGGGCTCGGAACACCATGACACTATGCGTAGTTTTGGCTACCTGGCACGTATCTGCACGGAGTTACATGACTGGGAAAATATCACAAGTCTACATCAAGAGCTCTTGGACAGTCACTTGCGGACTGAGATCTTCGAACCCTAACCTGCCTATCCCAACTTGCGGGCCCATTGTCAAGACTAGGCCTCCATGACCAAGAACCACACACCAGGAAGTCCATACGCCAAGCGAGTGAAGAAATACTGGGGCCTGAGCATCCTAATACTCGACTAGTATACACAACTTAGCTTGCGCACATCAGCTATGTTCCGAACACGAAAGGTCCAAGGAGTTGCTTACACAAGTTCCTGCAACGCGCAAGTCCTTGCACCAGACGATCCTCTTATTTTGTCGACCATTGTTTCTCTATCGAAAGACTACGCGAAGCTGAAAGAGTACGAACAGGCAGAAACGATACTGGCAGAGGCAATAAAGATACATGGCGAGCCACTCGGGCCAGAGCATCCTCTAATTCTGGACGCGATGTCTACATTGGCCCGCATATACATGGACCAGGGGCGGTTGGAAGAGGCAAAGGAATCAGCATCTCGAGCACCTTCTAGCGAAACGCAAACATCTGAGCTCAGTAATTCCGACCTTGCCCGCATGACTCGATCGGCAAGCACATATAGGCATCTAAACCGACGGGAGGGACTGGAGTCGTCAGAGTGGCAAACGATGAATCTCCGATTGGAGAAGCATTCGCAAGAATCAAGCCAACCAACCGAATTGAACATGATGTGCAGGCTCTTTTGTTATATTCCCAGCGCAGGGTGGAAGAAGCCCTAAAGCTACAGGCTCGTTTGGTTGAACTTCGACAGGGTCCGGATCATCTTTCCACCCAATTGGCGGACAAGAGACTTGCTGAATGGCGGAAAGAACAAATAACCTGAACTTCGCAGGCAGCACAGAATCATCCTTCACGGGACCCAACGGCGGCTTCAGCAGTTGCAGGGCATTCTGGGCCCGAACCAGGAAAATCGCAGGCGGCCCGCGGCTGGTTCCGAGATTCCTGCGTGATAGAGCTCGAGAGTCGAGACCCTTCACGCGGTTCTGGAAGTGAAGAGGATAACTTCTAGCAAAAAAATTCTCAACCACACAGCAGGTTTAATTGCAAGAAACTGTGGTATTGTTGAAGCACTCAGAGCCTCAATCAAACAATTTGAGTCATGACAGAATGCCAGCTGCAAGCTCAGCGGCAACGGGAATTTACGATGAGGCCAATGAGGGAACGGCACAGCCTGCCCCAGGCACCGAAATACCCAGCTGGCAGCCGCAGGGGCCCTGGGCTGGGGGCCCAGCCCAGGCAGCACATGAAAGTTATATAGATAGAAATTGCGTCTATAAAAGTGTCTTATCTTTAAATAGTTCTGTTCATTTGGCGTTAGTGTGCGTTTTAACCGCCGACGAAAAAGGGGACTTGACGATCACCGCCCGGTCTGTGCTACAGCCCCCTACTTAAAAATTCGAAACACCTCAATTTCCCTTGAAAGACGGCGAAAGACGGCAAAAGTTGATAATTTCCAGGGACCACGTCAAAAAAGACCCTTCTTAATATCGCCAGCGGAATTCGAGACGTCAATTGGTGTGCTGGATTGCGTAGACCCCAGCCAGCGCAACGTGACATTCTGCCGGTTGCTCAGCCTCGTGTCTCACTGTCACCCGTCATCGTTGATCCCGAATCTATTCTTCTTCTTCTTCTCATCGTTCGTTGTCGCGAAGCTTTTACCCCATCCCTAATTGTTCTTTTATCGTCTTCCGACGTAATTCTCTCTTCTTTTGATAGCTGCTCTCGGCTCCTGCGACATTCCATTCTAGTCGCTGTTTCGCACCCCCTTAGCCGTCTCCTTCTTTCCCGGTCAGCCCAGCTCAGCGATTACGACTCTGACACAGGACCCTGCCAACTTTGCGACTTTGATATCTTCATTTGTTCAGACTTAACCAAATCATCACAATGGCTGTGCGTTTATTAGCCCAGCCTCGCGGCCCTGTCCCTCCGATTTCCTCGGAGCACTGTTTGGCGCGCTACCGGGAACTTATTTACTGACGCTCTGCATCACCAGGATTATAATAGCAGTTACCCGGCTTATGGTCAGGATGTGGAACAAGGAAATGGAGGCTACGGTAAGCGCACTTCTATCTATCTAGCCAAAATTAGCACGCGCTGACGGGTTTGAATGGCTAGAGATGCAATCGCAGTACACCCAGCCCGTCGACCCTAGCACGTTGTTGAACAAAATCAAGAGTCTCAGCGATGACGTCCGGACACTCAGATCTAAGCGCGAAGGTCCCCTTGCCATGGCTCACAATGCTATGCTAGAGTCAAACACGCAAAAGGAGGAAGAAAATACCAAGGGTGCAGTGGATGAGATCCAGCGCGAGATCAGTGACGGATTTCTCAACGTCAAGGATGGTATTAAGCGTATCAAGGAGACCCCAGGTTCCGGAGATCGCAGTGTTCAGTCCCACGTCGAGGTCCTGGCTCGCAATATCAGTGCAGAACTACAGCAGAACCAGAAAGATCAAATGGAGTACAGGAGGCGACTGACGGAGCAGGTGCGCCGGCGTGTCCAGATCACCAACCCGGAGGCTTCGCCGGAGGAAGTTGATCAAAATGTCGAGGACATCGTGGCTGGCACAGCGCAGAGTTTCCAGGTAAGAACTTTGATTCAAAGAGTGTATTCGACCGCATGCTAATTCGTTCCTTAGGTATCTGGTGCTAGGACCAAGAGAGCCAACGATGTGCGAAACGCCGTCCAGGCGCGTTCAGCTGCCATTCGAAAGATCGAACGAGACATGGAAGACATGAGCAGGCTGACTCAGGAAATCGCGGAACTCGTTCATCAGCAGGAGCCAGCTGTGCAGCAGATCAACCAGGGCGCAGAGAATGTTGCCACTGATCTACAAAACGCCAACACCCAGCTTGGGCACGCCGTCACGAGTGCGCGCAATGCAAGAAAGTGGAAGTGGTATGCACTTCTCATCGTCGGTAAGTATTCCCATCTGGCCGTCTAAAACCGTTGAGAGGAAATAGAGAAGCTAACCATAGTCTTTCTATAGTCATCATCATCGCAATTATTGTCGCCGTCGCTGTCGCTGTCACACAGACGAGATAGACCATTGCTCCACGGTTGATCCATACCTGGGGATTGCACCTTTTCGTCCACGGTCGAAGCCTGGGATCTATTCGATTAATTCATTTCTTTTCTTCATTGTTTCAACTTTGTTTAGCACCCGGTCTGGACGGGTTAGCTCTGCCCTCCGCTTCGTCTACGGGCGGTCATGTTCTTCCCTTTGTATTCCCTGGCTATACCACGTCGTTATCCGTTTTCTTGTCTTGTTTGAAAAGCACCCATCCTTCGATTACCTCCCCTATGCTTGTTCCTGTCTTATTATTCAATGATGACCATGTACTGTTGCGTCCTTAACTCACGCGGTTGATCGCTGCTTGTTGGCTAGGATGCGCATGAAGTCGTCGCTGTATATATTAGAGTTCCCTTGGTTTTGGCGCTAGAAACCATGTACTAATCAACCCCTTAATAATTTTTACGTCTTGCAAACTGGGTATATAAAACTCCCTCTATATAGTCTCCACCATTTTAGGTCGCCTATCAAGAATTACGACTGCGCTGGCGCCTGCGCTCTCTCCGTCTCCCTCTGCTCCTCCTCCGGTGTCTTCGTTTTTAATTGCAACGCATGGATGCCCCCCTCTCGACTCATCTCCTCCTTCAACAGCGCATAAACCATCCGATGTCTCGCGGGCTGCGGCTTCGATTGGAATGAGGGCGATGTAATTGTGACACTGATAGTCTCGTCAGCAAGAGTCCTATAAAGAGGTATGTGGAAAAGGAAACGTACTGGAAATGCGTCTCCCGCGACGTAGACCCGCGCATTGCGTTGTGGTGCGCATGGAGGTGGCTGTCGTTGCGGATTAGGAGGGTTGTTGGGGTGAACGCTGCTGCGATCTAGATCAGATTCATATTAGTGAGAGACCTTTTGTGAGGATACAAGATGCGGGGAAGAGAGAAGAAGAGGTACCTTATCCCTAATCAGATCCTCAACGGGCGTAATTGATGCGGCGGAGGTCATTCTGGCCAGGCTTGTTGAGAAGAGGCGGCGGGAGACCGGGAGGAGGCAGGGTATGATGGGACGGGGCATTTATGTTCTCTTTGCTTGAGGCTTGAGGGAGGTGAGGGGTGGAGGTGAGTCGCTGTACAGATTATTCCAGAGTAGATGTTGCTGGAGATGTCATTCGATTTTATCGGAAGCGGATTGGACCTGGAAAGCGGGTTGCCGTTTTGGGAATGGTCTGTTTCTTTCCTTGAAGAGGCCCCAGTTGCTCTTCTTTCTGGATATCAAGGTTTAGAGAAGAGTTATCTGCTATTATTGGGTGTTTTTCAACGCTGATAATTCAGCCGCTGGAAATTACACCCCGCTGTTGCTTGTATGTGATGCCCTGAGCATCGACGCCGCACTCCGAGACCGCACGGACTCATGACATCAACAAATATTTCTACAACTGCCAGATTATGCCCCCATACAAAGATTGAACCTCACCATGCATCAACGGATGCTCCTATCCACACCTCTCCGGCTCTCTCGACCTACTCGGCTCCTCAACTCACGATTGAACAACAGATACAGACCATGTCTGACTTTCCGATCCCTCGCAACCCTCCCGAACTTCCCTCTCTTCCGCGCGTTGAAGGACCATGACCCCGCTAGCTTAGCGGTCATACACAACCCATCCTTGCGGCCATTTACGTACGGAAACCTTGTTGCAGATGTTATTCAAGCGAAGGATCGGCTGCTCAGTTCTTCAGGCGGTCGACGAGATGCGCTACACGGTGAACGGGTCGCGTTTCTCGCGGAGAATAGCTATGATTTCGTAGGTACTGTTTTTCTTTCTTGTCGTTTCTCTTTTGCTTTTGTCTTTCAAATGATGTGTATGGATGCTGACGCTATCTAGTAATGCTCCTCTCCATCTTGTCCAGCGACGCAATCGCCCTCCCTCTCTCGCCCGCGTTTCCGGTCCACGAGTTGAAATATATTATGGATAATTCGCAAGCTGGGGTGTTGGTTTCGTCGGAGAAGTTTAAGCAAAAAGCCGAGGGGATCCTAGAAGAGGGATTAGACCGACAGCCTGCATTTGATGTCTGGCGGAAGATCAAGAACGGCGCGACGGGTGTTGGGACCGTGGAGTTAGAGAATGCGAATGCGGGGAGTGGTGGAATGATGCTATATACGTCTGGAACCACGAATCGACCGGTATGTACCTGATACAAATTTTATGGGTAGATAGAAGTTGACTTGAAGGGATAGAAAGGTGTTCTGATACCGCAGTCTGCACTCGCGGCGCAGGCGGCGTCGCTATTAGAAGCGTGGAAGTATACGCCGGATGACAGACTACTGCATCTACTGCCGTTGCATCATATCCACGGGACGATAAATGCGATTATTGCACCGGTTCTCGCAGGCTCGTCGATCGAGTTCATGTACCCTTTCAATCCGACGAATGTCTGGAAGCGTCTTGCTGCGCCGTTTTCACCGAAGAACGATGAAAATAAGATTACCTTTCTTACTGCGGTACCTACGATATACAATCGGCTTTTATCGACATTTCCTAGTCTGCCTGCCGACGTCAAAGCGGCAGCACGGATTGGAATCTCACCGGAGCATCTTCGTTTGAATATATCTGGCTCCGCGGCGTTGCCGACTCCTACTAAGCAGGCGTGGCAGGATTTGAGCAACGGTAATGTGCTGCTGGAGAGATACGGAATGACCGAGGTTGGAATGGCTCTAAGCTGCGGTCTCGACTTTGCGGACCGCGTTGACGGCAGTGTTGGCTGGCCTTTACCGGGAGTGGAGGCTCGATTAGTCGATACAGACACGAACGAGGTCATTCAACCCGGCGAGGAGGTAGATGGTGAGAGACGGCCCCGTACAGGAGAAATCCAGCTTCGGGGTCCTACCATCTTTCGCGAGTACTGGGGCAACAAAACAGCCACGCAAGAAACATTCGTCGACGGCGATGGCCAAGGACAGTGGTTCAAGACCGGCGACGTCGCGACCCGTCAGCCCGTCAATGAAGCCGGCAAAGGCACAAGCGGCGAATGGGCTAAAGGTCCGATGTATTTCATCCAAGGTCGACGCAGCGTGGACATCATCAAGTTTGGCGGGGAGAAGATCAGCGCGCTGGAGGTTGAAAGGGAATTGCTTGCTCTGTACGTTCTACCTTTTGCCCTTTAGAAAGCTCTAACGCCGGTTAGCCCCGAAATTGCCGAAGCGGCTGTGGTTGGTCTCCCATCTGAAAAATGGGGGCAAAAGGTAGCGGCTATTGTCGTTCTCAACGAAATCGCCGCAAACACAGGTCGGAATGGGAGAGCCTGGGGTCCCTTGGACATGCGACGCGCACTCAAGGGTCGTCTGGCGAGTTTTAAGTTACCGCAGGAGATGAAGATTCTTGATGGACCGATTCCGCGGAATGCAATGGGGAAGGGTAAGATGTCTTCAACCTCAACAAACGTTGTGGAGAAACTAATCCGCTTCCCGCAGTTAACAAAAAGACGCTTGTCAAAGAGGTTTTTGGTGTTTAGCCGGGTCGCCTTGTACATTATCCGGTTGGTTGTATGATATGCTATAGAAGTTGACGATCTCGATCATAATAGATGGTATGATCTTTGTTTATGCTAATGAGCTCGAACAATCCGAAACTCACGAGGATGTTTAACTGAAACCTCGTTACTTGGCCAATTTAACGACCAAGGTCCGATGTGTTCTCTTTCCAGATCGGACACGGGCCCAACTGCCGTATTAGAGGACTTTTACCGGACAATGAGGCCTTGTCTTCTGCTCGCTTGATGAATCCGGGACGATTCTTCAGCATTCCGCAGACCAACCCCACAGCCTCTCCGCATTTCCAAGAGCTATACCCTGTAGATCATCATTTGCGAGGTTCCAACAATATGGACGGAGGCCCTTTCGATACGGCATCCGGACCGATTCATGAAAAACACGGGGTATCCCACTAGGATTGATCCTAATCAAAGAGTATAAAACCCATTTCCCAGAGCATGTCCCACTCACAAATCATCCTGAATCATCCCGCCCTGTCACAATGGCCCTCACACTCAAAACCCTAGCTGTAGCTCTAGCGGCCCTCCAGCTCCCCCTCGCAACAGCCCAACAAATCGGCTCCCCAGAGAACCGTCCAAAACTAGACACCTGGCACTGCACAACCGCCCGTGGCTGCACAAAGCAGAGAAATACCCTCGTCCTCGACGCAGCCGCCCACCCAATTCACGGCATCAACAGCAACACCTCCTGCACAACCTCCTCAAACACAATCAACCCAACCCTCTGCCCAGACAAACAAACCTGCGCCGAAAACTGTGTTATCGAGGGGATAACCGATTACGCAGCGCACGGCGTGTACACAAAGGGCGGCCGGCTTACTCTCCGCCAGTACCTAGACAATGGCAGTGGATCGTTAAGGTCCGTCTCACCACGCGTCTACCTCGTCGGCCAAGATGAAGATTATGAAATGCTCCACCTCCTAAACCAGGAATTCTCCTTCGACGTCGACGTCTCGCAACTCCCCTGCGGGATGAACGGCGCGCTGTACCTTTCTGAGATGTTACCATCAGGCGGCCGGAGTGATTTGAATCCCGCGGGCGCTGCGTACGGCACTGGCTACTGCGACGCGCAGTGCTTCGTAACCCCGTGGATAAACGGCGAGGGCAACGTCGCCGGTCACGGCTCCTGCTGCAACGAGATGGACATCTGGGAGGGGAACTCGCGCGCGACAGGATTCACGCCGCACGCGTGTACGTACTCCGGGACTGGGTTGCACGAGTGTCTCAGCGCTGAAGAATGCAATGGCGTGACGGGTGCAAACGACGGGGTTTGCGATAAATGGGGGTGTGGGTTTAACCCGTATGCGCTGGGTGCGAAGGAGTACTACGGGCGTGAAGACAGCCGGAAAGATGACTTTGCCGTTGATACCACCAAGCCGTTTACTGTTGTGACGCAGTTCCTTACGCGCAATGGGACGGCGAACAGTCCGCTCTCCGAGATTCGGCGGTTGTATATCCAGCGGGGCCGCGTGATTCAGAATGCGGTTGTTGCTGCTGCTTCGGGGTCGGACTCGATTACGGATGATCTTTGTGATGCCACCACGTCGTGGTTTGGCGGGTTTGGCGGGATGGAGGCTATGGGGAGGGCCATTGGGGATGGTATGGTCCTTGCCATGAGCATTTGGAATGATGCGGGTGGTTATATGCAGTGGCTTGATGGGGGTAATTCGGGGCCTTGCAATACTACTGAGGGGGCGCCAGCGTTTATTGAGGCGAATACGCCGAGGACGAATATTGTTTTTGAGAATATTCGGTGGGGAGATGTTGGGTCTACTTTTAAGGGGAAGGGGAAGTGGTAGACTACCTACTATACACCAAGTAAGCAAGGAGGTTTGGAAATCTAGATATGATTGATAGGGTCGTCTAAAATCACTCATACCCGTATCTTCTTCATCCACGTCAGAATATCTACCCTTAGGGACAGACGCCGGGATAGTCGGTTTCTCGCGGCCATGGCCAGCTGTCGATGTGGTATCTGCAGCAAAGACACTCATCCTTCAAATACCCCTCGCCCCCATCCGTCCTAATGTTATTCCTACTGACTGGGACAATGGCGACAAGGAAACACTCATCGAACAGGGTTTCGAGTCTCGACCGGACTACTTCTGGGCGGTTATGGAGCCAGGGGTTGTGAAAAGGCTTGTTAATAGCAGCTGAATTACTATTTGGTGGCTTGGGCGAAGAAGAGGGCAGGATGTCAATGCACGATCAATCTCACAGAAGGAGACAGCAGATTGAATATGTACTGGAGATAAATACGGGTTGGAGCGGTCCACCTTAGCGACTAAACCCAGCCGCAGACATTCATCTGTTAATCGTTCCCTTTTTAGATTAACCAAGCCAAATAAGGCAAAGGTACTAGTCTGATTGATTGGTTATTGTGCGACTTGAGCGCAGTGTATGGCTTTTTCTGGATAGATGGACAAGGCTAAGGACGTACAGTGATGTTGATAAGCCTTGTGTCTCCCTTAAATCAAGGCGATCGATACTCGATCTCGCCCAGTCACCGTTACTCTCCTCCGGAATACCAGTGCGAGTATACGGAGGCTCTCACAGGCTGATCAAGACGCCCCTAGCATTGTCAATAATAAAACTCTGCACCCCTATTTCCTTCCACGATCTACCATCCAAATCCTTTCTGTTCCTGAGCCGGATGCTCTACCGGTGACATCTGCTCCATAGTCCCACGGTTCACTATCGATCATGGCCGACTCCACACGAAGTTGTTACTTCCCCTCGGGGAATATAGCAGATACCAACGTCCCCTGTTCAGGAGAACAATACACATCATGCTGCGACTACCGCGACATCTGCCTCTCAAATGGCCTCTGCCTGAGCGCCGGCCAGCAACCATACACGCTATCTCGGGGAAGCTGTACGAATCAGAAATGGGACCAGGGGTGTCCGCAATACTGCAGTTCGCTTCCCCTTCCACTAACCAAGTATTCATAGACCGTGTTGACATGTAGTGGGAAACAGGCGACGACAATCCGGACGGCGGAAGTTCAATCGTGAACCTCTTCTTCCTAGACGGGGTATCTCTATACTGCTGCGGCACGGCAATCAGCAATAACTCGGCTGTTACGTGCAGAGACGGCCATAATTTCACTGTTCCGACCGGGAATGTACTCGCTGGTCATGCGCTGTTAGCGAATGTCTCCTCGCTGGCTGCTGCTACGAACACGTCCTCACCGGTTGTCCCTGAGCCAAGTGAATGTCATGAGACGGCGATTGGGGCGGGGGTTGGAGTGCCGCTTGGGGTCATTGCTTTGGTGTCGCTGGGTTGGGCGCTATATGAGAGGAGACGAAAGAGACAGATGTTCAAAGCCGTCGCTGCGGCTTCGGTTGTTGAGGCTTCATCTTTGCAGAAGCCTGCGGTGGAAAGGAAAGCACCGCCGGAGCTGGCAACGTCGAGGCCAGTTGCAGAGCTGAACGCGTAATGGAGTTTGGATCGGTCATGGCGTCTGTTGAATTAGGCAGACATCCTTAGCTATAATACTTTATCAGATCACGATATTATTCTCCTCAGGCCTCCCACATCCACAATGCGGATTGATGAATGACAATCAATCCCTGAGCAAGGGTCCTGTGCTGCGCCACGTTGTTAAGCTGGGGGTCCAAAAATAACACTAAAACGGGTTTGCCTAACTTAATCCTGTAGGTAGAAAGCTTGGACTTCTTTATTTTACCTGCAGGTCTCTGCCTTTCGTTATCGGCATCAATGCTCTACAATGGCTACCAACAGACGCGTAACACGACCACGCTCACGGAATGGCTGTGTGACTTGCAAGTGAGTATTTCTTCCCACGTTTTGAATAATCCTAACCTGACTAGAATCCGACATGTCAAATGCGATGAAGGAAAACCCGAATGCCTCCAATGTCAAAATTCGGGCCGAAAATGCGATGGCTATAATGACGCCTCGCAGACTGAACTCCGTCAGCGTATCGTTGAGCGACATCGTCCTATCGTGAGAGACACATTTGGGTCCGACCACAGACTTGTTTTGCGACAAGAAACACGGACGGAGCGCCGCTATGTCGATTTCTTTTATGCTCAGACGTCGCATGCTTTCTCCGGCTTTTATAAGTCAAAGCTTTGGTCGTATCTCATTCCTCAGCTGGGTGAACACGAGCCGAGTATTAGACACGCCATAACAGCCATCGGGGCCATCCATTCACAGCTTCACATTCAGAATAGCCTCCCAAGTACAGAGGATACCGCCCCAACGGAACGCTTCGTCTTGGAAGAATATAATAAGTCGATCCAGAACCTCGTCAAGGCGCTCTCCTCAGCTGGCGAAGAGAACCTCCATCTAACACTAACCTCCTGCTGTCTCTTCATTTGCCTGGAAATGCTGCGCGGGAACCTGCAGGAATCACTTGACCATATCCAAGCCGGACTCCGCATCATCCATAAACATGAACAATCATCACCAGGATCTCGCCTCCCCTCAACAGAGCTCTACTGCGAACTCCGCGACCTCTTCCTTCGCCTAAACCTCCAATCATCGTTCTTCGGTCGTTTCTTGATTCCTCTCAAGCTCCCCTCTACCGACACCATCCGCGGCGCTACATTCACAGACTTCTCCCAGTCCCGCTCACTCCTCGACCAACTCATGACAAAAGCCCTCGTCTTCATCCGCTCTGTCGGCATCATGCGCGAAGAACGCGACCCCGACATCCAGCAACAATTCGAACTCGAACAAGAAGAGATCCGGCAAGATCTCCTCGCCTGGCGTTGCTCACTGGATACCCTCGTCCTCAAACACGGCTCCAAGATCACGCCCGCAGACCTATGCGCATCCCTCCTCCAACGCGTCTACTACCACACGGCCCTATTCTGGGTCCTCACCGTCCTCAGCCGCGACGAGAATCTCTACGACAATTACATCCCCGATTTTGAAGCTGTCGTTTGCTACTCTGCGGAAATAATCCGCATCACCTCTTCTTCCCCTCCACGGAAAGATCCAGGAACATCACCCATACACACAGCTACAGCAACAACACCAGACCCCGCCTTTACCCTCGACGGCGAGGTAATCGGCCCGCTCTACTACACCGCATGTAGATGCCGTCACCCGGCTATCCGCCGGCGCGCAATCGACATCATGTCGAGCTATTCAAAGCGCGAGGGGATGTGGGATGCAAGACTCTACTGCGCGGTCTCGAAACTCGTTATCGATGTTGAGGAGAGTCCGTGTGTTGTACCGCCAACTAGTGAAAAGGATATTGATGGCTTGTGGCGGGTTTATGAGGAGGCGCAGCCCAAGGGGCGCAGGGATAATCCGACCCAGGTTATCCTTTATTTAAAGCCGCATGGGGTCGATGGACCGTGGAAGATGAGGAGTGTTGTTGTTGATTGGTAGGCGTATATGATGTTATTGGGTTGGTATTGGTGGTCGAGTGTTCCAATTGTGCACAGCAACGATGACATAGACGATGAATCTAGGGAAATTGCCGGCTTGAGATAATATATATATCTAGCAATATTATGGTTCTTTGGGAATGGATGTGTCATTAGTTGGAGTACATATATCAAGTCAATCTTATGGATTGTATCTCTTCCCAGCTTACCACAGAATATTTATTCTGAAGGAGATAAGTCTGCTTGAACCGGCAAACAAGCAACAATCTCGAGTTCTCTCGGCCTAGTATTAGGACAATCAATATCACGCACTCAATGCAGAGCAGCCAACCAAACGTTGGATAGGTAATAGACTACGTCTTTTAGGTAGGTATAGGAGAACTTTTCCGGTAATATGAAAGCTAGTGGCTAGTGGTCCTAACCTCAGCGTACTTTTTATCCTATGCAGCCCCTTTTGAATTTATATCTATGGATAAATACAGGAAAGAAATTCGTACAGGAAATAGCAGTTTTCCAGGAACTGATGGAGCGCTCTGAGATCTCTGGCGTTTAAACATGCTCCTTGCTCTAGCCCCGATTAACCTTGCTACCTAGGTATGGTCCAACTAGCAGTTGCTCCACTCTATATGTTTATCTTGCTACTAAGGTTGGTTGGACAATGTATTATTATACGTAGGAGCCTGATCCGTGATGTATAGAAAGCTGAAGACATGATTGGCTGCGCCCTCCAACTTTGAACTCGGGATCTGACCCAATTCGTCAAGCGTACTAACCAGCCTGAGACTAGCGTAATGCTATTTCCAGTAACCTGTTCAGTGTTCGGGTTCAATCGACGGAAGTGCTCCGATATAACATCACACGTGGATAGCTTCAAGCTTGGAAGCTGAACACAGCGCTTGGTAAATAACCTGGTCGTCCTACATCCCTCTTCAATCCCCCGTTCTTCGCCGAACTCAATCGCTCCTCTTCATCCGAGACACCGCACCACAACGTCCATCCAAACCCCACTTTACCCCTCACAACTACTACAATGGCCGCCTCCGCAAAACGCCCGGAAATCATCTCAATAGCACAATCCCTAAACCACATCCCCATGTGCGATGACTACGAGAAGATGATTTCGGGCATGATGTACAACCCGCTGCTGCCCATCCTCTCCGAAGCCCGCCATCGGTGCCGCGGCGTCGCAACAGATTACAACCAGCTCGACACGAAGTCTATCCCCTACCAAGAAATCGCCGACCGCCGCATGGAACTCCTGCGTGAGGTTGTTGGGAAAGTTGGCGACTGTACATTCATCGAACCCCCGTTTTGGCCGGATTATGGGTGTAATGTTGTTTTTGGGAAGGAGTGTTTTGTCAATTTTAAGTTTGTTTTCCTTTCACATACTAGAGGAACCATGACACAAGAGGGGATCTCGGGATGACATGGTACTGACAAAGAATAGTTTCACAGCCCTAGACACAAGCCTAATCGTCATCGGCGACCGCGTCCAATTCGGCCCGAACGTGAGTATCTACACGGCGGGCCACGACACGAGTATCCTGTCGCGGCGGAAGTTCGTCGAATTCGGACATCCGGTGTTCATTGGCAATGATTGCTGGATTGGCGGGAATGTGATTATCCTTCCTGGCGTGACGATTGGCGAAGGGTGTACGATTGGAGCTGGGTCCGTGGTCACGAAGGATATTCCGCCGTTTTCTGTTGCGGTTGGGAGTCCTTGTAAGGTGCGGAAGACGATCCAGTCGGCTGAGGAGGAGATGAATGATCCTGGGAATCCGTATAGGGGGTTGGGGGAGAAGAATGATTAAATTAGAAGCTTCAGATTGTGTCTTTACGTATTCCGGATGTCTGGTTTGGTAGACTTTGTTTAGTGAGAGCGGACAAGCGGGCACAACGGAATCAAGTCTCCATGATAACAAAATAAAACAAAGCCAATAATGTCATCGCCGTGGTGTTAATCTGTAGATCAATCAGAGTTCCGGGTTTACCGAAGTCGATCATCTCAACCCAGGAACCGTTTCGCCCCATGCTCGGTGTTGCCAAGTCACAATCAGCCGGGAACGCAGGATAAAAGGCCGAATAATTGGATACTTCATCCTCAACATCTTCAGTATCATTCGCTGTTTCAGAGACATGAACGTCCTTGAGCAGAGATAATCCCTCTAGCGATGAAGGCGGACCCGGGACCCGCGCGAGCCCGACGTTACTGTATGTTGTGTCTGCGAAGCGACATTCGTAGCTGCCCTCTAGCGGCAGGAGAAATCGTTGCAGCCGATTATTTTTGATGCGAGGGATTAAATTGAAGCGGATTTGGGGGACACTTTGAGTTAAACGGGTAGGCACGAGATAGATTTCAGTGCTTGGAAGTGATGGGCTTGATAGTTTGGTACTGGAAGTCGATGGTAGCTAACTAGGGCTTTATGTATATGCTCGTGGTCGAGGGCAACTCAGCTATGCTCCGTAATCTCGTCTCGTCTCGTCTCACTGCTATGATACCATCATTGACATCATAACTCGATGATCAATGGTTTCAGGCAAGACAATATACGAGAGAGAAACCATTTATATACACTGAGTCTTTAGCATAGCCATGATTCGGCTTCAAATCTTTCAATTTATGGATGATATCTCGGGCTGTGCGGTTATTTTCATGAGTTCACTGGGGAATTTGATGGAGATGATAGAAGGTCTGCTGTTGGTAGTTGTCCGGTTGTTATTCAGGAGGCATGCATCCATGCTCTTGCATCTCGAGCACAGGAAATCCTCAATGAGAATCACAGTGGTGATATCTGTGGGGTTCTAGGTCGGGAGTTACAACAACAGAACACGACGACACTAACTGAATGCCGTGATTTCGCAGGCCAGGATGCCGGTCTTGGAAATTCCACTGTGGCTTTACTGTCAGAACTCCTGAAGGGACTGTTTTTCTTTTATTAGGCTTCTACATTGATTTTCTTTCCCTTTGAGAATGATATGGGAAATTGGATGAAAATTACTTCCCTACCGATCTTGTAAATCTTCAAGCCATTTCTCCATCCGTTCATCCCATCCGAACTCCTCCAACATCGCCTTAACCTTCTATAAAACATTCCCCCGCTTGGCCTCGTCAATGATCGTTAAGCGTCCCCAGGCGATTCTCGGATCAGCCCCATGCGTAAATAACCAACGAACGAGGCCAATTTGCCCCCGTCGAGCCGCATACAGTATAGGCGCTCGCATCTTGTTAACGGCTTCTCCAACACGGGCATTCGGATCCGCTCCGCTTTTTAGCAGGAGATCAGCCAGAGCATCTCCTTGCTCGGAGACTTGTTGCTTCAGTGCTGCTTGAAGCGGCGTTCCTCGTACCCCTGGATACGTGCGGTTCGGATCTGCTCCAGCCTGGAGTAGCACTTTGATCATGGCCAATCGAACGGTTGGTTTGCAGTTGTGGAGAGCAGGGAATAGAGGGCCGTGTGTGTATCCCGGGGCTGTAGAGTTGATATCAAAAGTGCGTTGAGTCGCAAGGAATTCTGCTGTGTCCAATTGACCAGCTTTGATTGCTTCGATGAATGCCTTGTGTCGGATAGTGGTATCCAGAGCTGGAGCCGTGTATTGACCCCATTGCCTATTCAGATCTCGCAGTCTCTCCACCTCGCCCGCCCGTGCAAGCTCAACATATGCAACACCATACGCCACCGGAGGGAAAGTTTTCGACCCTCGAGAAGTTTGAGACTCAGCCAACCACAGATCCACGACAGGGAAATTCCGCGCCTCAATGGCATATTTGACTGCCCGCTCTGCCTTGTGTGTTCTCAAAACTCTCCAAAACTCCGACCACATAAATAGCCAGTTCTCACACTGAAGAATAGTATCCATAATAGCAGGACTCCCTTCCTCCGCAACAACACGAAGCAGGAAAGTCAGGAAAAGTGGACTCCAGCCCATGATCAGGCCCTTGTACTCATCTCCCATCAAAAGCATCTTCAAATCACCCGGATCATCACGCATAATCGCACTGAAGATGAGCAGAAGCCCAACCTGCGCTGAATGAGTCTGAGTCTGCGAATTTTTAGGTTGCGGGGGTCACATAGGTCTGTGTCTACGTAGATTATCACCGATGCCCCGCGCGCAGCCCAGACGAGCACATCAACGATTTCTTGAATCTGTGTCTCTGTGTCTAGTTGCCGGTACCGGGCTCTTTGTACCATGTGCTCGGACTCTAGGTACTCGCCCACAATCTGGGTTAGTTTACATGGTCGCATGCGCTGAGTAGAGGGCTTGATTTTTTCGTAGAGAAACTTCCGTTTTAGACGCTCTGGGAACGAGCACCAGGGGGTTCCATGTGTTTGTTATACTCGAAACTGAGGGCGCCGAACCAGTGGAAGTCCAGGCGGTTGTGGGTGATGATGTTGTTGAATATTTCGGTTGCGAATGTGCGGTTTACCAGGCGGGTTTGGAAGAGAAAGGCTACTGGATGGGTTATTGCGGCCTCGGATATAATTTGGAGGATGATTTCCCAGGGGAGCGATGGATTTGGTGATGTTGCCATTTGGAGGACGAGGTTCTTGAGTGGTTTATGGTTTACGGGTTGGCGATTCCGGACTTCCTCTTCCTTTTCTACGCTAATTTGCTTACTGCAGATCCTGTGACTCGTCAGATTAATTATTACACTCCAGGTCTCTAATATCCCAAAAATCAAAGCCCCATAACCCTCCTCAACGCCTTATTCGAAATAATCGAGCCCCCACCCGTAATCCCCTCATCGCCAACATCCAACCCGGACTTAACACCCCCCCGGGCAACATCCGTCAAAAACTTCGCTAGATACGGCGTCGGCGAATGACTACTCGAGAAAACGTTCCGCATGACCGGGCCAAAAACAGTGTGCAGGCCCTTCTTCATGAATGTCGACTGGTCGGGTCGCTGGCGCATGAGTTCCTGCACCTTGGGGTCCTGTGAGAAGTCGACGTAGGCCGGGCGCACGGAGTAGGGGCGCAGACTGGGGTGTTTCTTGGATAGCTCGATTAGGGCGGATTCGGCGCG
The DNA here is from genome assembly GCA_027569205.1 of Aspergillus kassunensis. Taxonomy (NCBI): domain Eukaryota; kingdom Fungi; phylum Ascomycota; class Eurotiomycetes; order Eurotiales; family Aspergillaceae; genus Aspergillus; species Aspergillus kassunensis. Next base: position 111,804 of record JAPDEQ010000026.1, on the reverse strand, counting down.
GCCTTTGATCGTGCCGAAGAAGGGCGTTAGGAAGTTGGGGGTTTGGGTTGCCTGTTATCGTTAGTTGAGGCGGTTGAAGGGGAAGAATGGGGAGGGAACATACGCCTTCTCCGGAAACATAAACAAATTTGAACTCATCCGAGAGGCTTGCGAATGCCTCTGCAGCTGCGAGTGGGTAGTCGAGCGTGATTTTTACATATTCACTATTGCCATTAGATTATTTCCACATTATAGGGTATCAATATCAATAAACAAGAGAAGAAAAACTCACTCCTTGCTAACCTGCGCCTGAGAAATCCCCTGCGCCCAAATACACCCATCCGCACCCTTCAACTTCTCCAGCAATTCCGCCGGATACTCGTTGAAGTTCTTGTGTGTAATGACGGTGACATTCTCTTTGTTCTCGGCCATGGGCACGGGACTGCGCGAGAGGATATACAGCGCGGAGATCTCGCCCGCGGGGAGCGCATTTGTGAGGATGTGGTTTAGGGTTGCCGAGCCGACGAGGCCGGTTGCACCGGTCAGGATTAAGCGCATGTTGTTGTATTAAGGTTTTTGCTTTTTCTTTGTCTGTGAATTTGCAAGACAGAAAGAAATTCTTTGTAAGATGCAGGTGGCCGGGGATCGTGGGATTTTATAGTCTGGCTGGCGACCGGAGTAAATTGTACAAAGTCCGGTCCGGTTCCGGGGTCTTGCTTGGCGTGTCAGCAGGACTTCTTACCTCCGTTTGCTGATGGTTTGGTGCTTGTTTGATTTAGGGTTATCTATTTATATTGCGGATTCTATATTGTTTCTTTCACATGGTTTCTTCATGCTATTGATGGCTTTACTGTTGTGTCTAGATACAGTCCACGAAAGTTCGGCTTCCTGCCTGTCTACAAATAGCCTTTCGGTTTCCTTCGCGTTGTCACTAGTTGGACCAATTCTCAAGTCTTATTATGTAATCTTCATAGACTACTGTTTCTTGCTGATAAGTTAAATATCAAGAAAGTCGCCCTGTCAAATTGCCAACTCAAAATACGACCCTGTTTGGAGGTGTATTTAACCTGGAGGTACAACTAGGGCTAGGCGGCGCTAAACCTAATTCGGCGACATTTGACGAGGCACTTCTGCAGCCCTAACAAAGGCAGTTCTCTTAAGGCAAAGGTGGACTGAACTCGATCTCTAGAGCAAGCTTGATGTTCAATTGAGTTTCTATCTCCCGCAGCTCAAACCCCGGTTGAGACGCGATATAAGTCGGAATTGTAAGGCTTGTCATCATTTCGTCGTTATATGCTTGAGGAAGCAATATCTGCTGCTTTTTGATATCTGGTGGTTTCTGGGCTTGCTGTCCCTGTGGAGGCTGCACATATGGCACCGACGCGGCTGCTGCATGATACTTCCTGTTCTCCCTGTTCTCGAGGTGGAAGGATTTCCTTTTTCTGTTCTGTCGTGATCATGTTGCTGATCGGCATTTCCTTTTTCGTCGCTTCCTTTTCATTTTCCCTCCTCTATTCATCAGCGGCGCACGCAAAAACATCGTTGGAATCGTTACCTAGCTTAGATATCGGGCTTCTGGTCATTTTTTCGTTGTTAATCTTTAATTTGCTCTCGGTGCTCCGCTCTTCGGTATGATGGCGTTCACTTCATGTGGCTGCTCTCGTGACCAGTCACAGCCAACAAGAATACGACACTCTTAGGAGTTCCTATTTCCAAATGACGACTTTCCTCCCAGACTTTGGACATTGCAGGTCATATCTTCCTCTTCTTGGCATGGCGAGAAAATGTCTTGATTCTTGCGAGAAGCTCGACATATCTGATGCACCCAACAGCTAGCTTCTTAGCGAGTCAGCGACCCTGGTCTCCAGACCTTGAAAGTCCTAACCAACCGCATCCTTGGCAACTATAATACATTGGAATATAACAAGGGTGCGAGGAACAGCTGAGCGAAAATGCAGCTATTTAATCCGAGCCTCGCCCCCTCTCAGCTCGGGGAAAACATGAGTTTGTGGCATACTGTACGTGCCGTGCCGCGCGGTGTTTACCTTGCGATACACCATGGCCGAAAATTCTCAGTTCGATGGACTATCAAAGGAGGTTGATTTGGAGTTTCGGAACGTTGTAAATCGTGAGTACAGATTGCCACTCAGATTGCCAGGGAGTTGAGGATGAATAGCGCTTACTAAAGCTTTTAGTAAACTTCCCTGAGTTGAGTGACGGCAGGGCATACGGTTCTCGAGATCAGACGGACGACCAGCAGCGGCATGCGCCGTATGTATCTTTTGGCGATGGAACTGTTACTGCTACAAGCGGCGCATTCGGGTCCATCCTCCGTATAAGTCAATATGTCGATCGACCCGACTTTGCCTCGAAAATGCTCGTACTAGACTATACCGGTGCGCCGACCCCATTCTGTATAGTCGCTCGCGCCGATGACCTTATAAGCCGGGCCCAGTCACATCGAAACGGTTTCGGATTGCGAATCTCGCAGGTCGGCGGCGATAATGACACAGAAGGGCTGACAATACCCTCATTGACATTTTTGGGTGATCGTTGGCCGCGGATTCGATATAGAATCAACGATGCTCTGGAAGTCAGGGTCGATCTGGTGTGTCGCGACCATATGGTACTGCAGCGCATGCGCATCACGAATCAAAGCCCGTTTAAACAGACGCTAAGCCTGGAGTTTGACCCGAGTTTTCTTCTTCGAGACCTTGATTATACAATGCCCAAGGCCGACGTGCGCAGTGATTGCTTTGGAAGTCCTCACGGCCCTAGTCTGGTTATGATGGAACGGCCATCGTCAAATATGCAAGGCAAGCAACTGTGTTGTGTCATCGGCCTTTATAAAGATGGCGTTCCTCAAGAACTGAAGGACGCTTCTATCTTGCCTATTAAACGCGAGATGAACTATCGAGCCTCGATAGAATATGTCTCGGTCTTCAAGATCCAAAAGCACGATGCGAGTTCTTTATGGAAAGACTTTGTCATTCCTAGCGCTGAAGTGGACAGATGTTTTGAGGCGAAGCCGGTCGAACCTGTTGACTGGGAGTGGCCACGAGCGGAGCGAGCGCACACGCGCTGGTCGCTCCGTCGTAATCTTGAGCATATTTTGGGGGTTTGCAGCGTCCGTGTACCCAACGAGGACACGGAGCATGGCCCGGCGCATCTTACGGCGCATGCTCCGTCGAGCATTGTGGCTGATGAGGTTCTGTCACATATGTCCGTGTCCGTTGAGAACAATGACGGCCCTCAGATCATTCTAGAAACACCTGAAGGGGACAATTACTTTATCAAGGAGCCGGGCCCCAACAGGTTCGAGTTGCAGAAGATGAATGAGCCGCGAAAGTCCAATGTGCAACAACATATTACTCTCAAACCCCGAATGACGGATACACTCGAATCTGAAACTCCCTCTGTTCCCAGCGCTATCAGCCTAACATGCGGGGACTTTGGGGACCATCGAGTGTGCGTATCTGGAAGCTAGTAAGTAGAGTCTTTTGCCTTATAGCCTTACCATACCAACGCTCGATGTCAGCTTTGCATTCATGTTCATTCTCAAGATGCACCAACAAGCCCGACGGTACGCCTTCCAGAACGCGCATGACGGCCAATGTGAGCGCGCCCAAGAGTCGATGAGGCGCATCCAAGAGACATGCAGGGGCCATCTGCAGTGGCTTTCGCAACTTGTTCGCAGAGATGCCCTTTCCTCCAATCTTTGGGTTGACGGAACCAGCATCGCCAGTAGTTTAGACACAACTCTGCCGCCTGACAGCCCCGCGAATATGCCTTACCACATCCTCAAGGTAACAGAGTATTTGAGGGTGTTTGAGGCACGTGAAGAGCTGATCTTTGTCTGTCGTTGGCTGCCTCGGTTGATCCGGGAGTGGTTTGACCACCTACGTCGCACAGAGAATCGCCTCTCCCCAACCTGGGAGCACCTTCAGTATATGTCGGACATCCCGACCTATCGTCTGAGCGACCATACATGGATTTGGAAAGCTCTGTACGATATCCAGGAGCTGATTCATAGAGTGCAAGGGGAAAAGAGGAAGATTCAAGCGGAGACAGGAATTTCGCAGGCAGTTCGAATGACACTGGGAGCAAACCAGTCTTTGTCCACTAGGGCACTTGACGATTCCTTGAGAGACGTGGAAGCTCTATTCCCAAGTCTAGGATTGCGGGAGTCTCTCTCCACCCACGCGCTGGACTTCACAGTGGAGGACATGAGGAAGAAAAACCTACGACGCTTTACCATTGAAAATGACGTTCTGAAGAAACGAATGCTCAGTGTGACCCGGTCTGCTCGAGAAACGCGCTTCCTCTTCCATTCTCGAGATACGGTGTTATACTACGGACAAACCTGGGGATTCCTCAAGGAGGACCAGCTGGACTTATTTGAGCAGCTAGTGAAGGCACAGGTCCAACATGACGAAGAAGGCATTGATGAAGCTGGCTGGGACAATTCGCTCCGCTATGCTCTGGCACTTCTCATGGCCCAGTCAAAACACCAGCTCGATCGTGATTTTGAGCCACACAAGATGTTTTCCCATGCCATGGCCGTTATTTGCAACTCCTCCTCTGAGAGCGGCCTTTACCCTGGTCAGCTAGACCCATCTACAAAGGAGCCAGAGCTATTCGACAGAGAGCTCTATCGCGATTTCTACTTCCATTGTGGGTTTGAAATACCATACATCTTGCTTGTGGTTCTTGAAGTTTCGCACGACGATGAAGCTCTTGGCAATCTAAACTTAGATGACTCCCCAGTCGAAGCGTCTGCGCATGAGAAGTCTACTGTACCGCACAGCAAGAAATCTACTGAAATACCAACAAAAGTGGTAGAGAACGCAGTGGTCTCCATGGAAAACGGCGACCCTGGGGCCCCCTCAGAGCGCCTTGCAATCCTCGTTCAGAGGAGTCTGAAACGGCAGAATCCCCACGGCAGGTTGGTTGATATCAGCAACATTGTTGAGGTGCCAGAGGAATGGCTGTACAAGTATCCCGATTTCCTCGAATATGAGCCGCCCGAGATCTCTGATGTTGAATCAATAATCAGAGATTTCCTATCTAATGATAAACAAGGCGCTTCTCAGGATTTTGTCAGACACGTGAAGGATGCTACTATGGATCCCAATCGGTATAGTTTTATTGAAGATGTTCGAAAGAGTAGGAAGCAGCACAAACGGGGGCAAGAGTCAAAGTCTGCAAAGCACGAAGCCTGGAGCTTCAAGGACTTGTGGGAGTACCTTAAGCAACGGCGTTACGCAGCGTCGGCAAAAAAGCGGTTTATTTATTTGAATTCGGTTGATCCAGCTCTAGCCATGATATGCTGCGTTGCATGTCCTGAATCCGAAAGAATGAACCTTGCCCAGTTCTTCGACCGCCACGGGAAATCAAAGCCCAATCTATATGACGATACGGCGGTCGCGCTCAACTCGTGGGTCACCGAGGTGTATTTTCAGTTTTTTGAGAAACACAAGCATGGCCAGAAACCTCCTGGTAAAGGTTCGGCAGTGTTTGGGCCGTTCAAGCCCTCGGGTCGCTCCCTTTGCCTGGTCAATGCTTCCACTGGATTCCGCATAGTCGGTGACTTCTTTGACAGATATTGGACGTGCCATTATATCGCCGGTGATATTGACCACAACACACACTCTATATACGCCGACGCCCCTCATTGGCAACAGAGAAAGGTGCTTGAATTGATTTTACTCAGCCGCATACTCGAAAAAGTCTGTACGAGCAGCGAAGAGATCCTCGACGAGGTCGAAAGAAAACCGAGCGACAACCAAAACTCCGTTTTCCAAGACGAATATGACAGTCTCGAGGACAGGAGCCCTGTAAGTCTCCGAGAATGCGAGAGAATTTTGCTCCTCCTCAAGAAGAACATGATCAGTCTTCGAGAAGTCATCGATCAGTGGGGCGTGCGCGAGAGCTCTCAAGGCAGAGGACGCCCTCGCTGGACTCGCTCCGACGAGCAAAAGTACCGAAAGTCAATCAAGCAAAAACAAGCCGTGTTTGAGGGCCACGTCCGCGATGTGCGAGCGAAGGAAAATCATATCGAGTTCCTACTCACCCGAGTCACCAGCGCCCAGGAAGCCGTTCGCTCAAAAAAGTCCCTACGAGAGGCAGAGAACATTACTCTGTTCACCTACGTCACCGTGTTCTTCTTACCAGCTGGGCTTGCCGTTAGTATCTTCAGCATGGGCGATATTCCGAGTCGGACAGTCTTCGGCTGGATGGTCCTCACTGCCGTCGTGGCCCTTGTGATAACCGTTTCGCTATTGTATGGGGCTATCCATCATTCCCATGTCATCAGCCGCATGTGGAAATCTGGCAAGCCCACTCCGCGCCGCAGGAAGGCCCGGGCTACTAATATCGTGACAAACCCGGGCGATGCTCTTAAGGGGCCGAACGATGGTGTTTCTACGGGAAGTTCGCTCAAAGCCACGCTGTTTTCGCTGATCCGGTTGGATACTAGTGGTTCAAACGATGACCCTGCTTCGAAGCATGTGTAAGGACGCCATACATACTATAGGCGTAGTCTCTTCTCTTGAACGACCTAGCAGATGTTTAAAGCACATAGTTTAAGGCAAAGTAAAATATGGAAGTGGAGTAGATTCACCTATCAAGCAAATACGGAACTCTCAGGAGCCACGCAAGGGATGACTATCCATGGTGGATAGATAAGCCCCTGTTAAGGTGTTACAATCAAAAAAATACCTGAAGGAACGCCGGATTAAAGTCAAAAAGCAAGACAAATCCTAAAAGACCTGCATTTGAATCACGCCATGTGATAGAGATACTATACGTTCGCTGGGTGGATGTGCTTGGCGACAAGTGCAATGACGTATATTCTTCGCTGAAAGGATTGAACTTGGAAGGCTGACATGAGTAGAATATGCAAATCCAAGACAAGACAGATGCAAGAGTTCCAGCCTCGGGAACAAAGGGTATGGCAGACGACAGGTTCTGAAGACTCTTCAAGACGGGGAAATAGACTATCTTCAAAAGGTGACCAGGAACCCAAAGGAAAGCGGGGGAAAGGAAATAGCAAGAGAGGGGAAAGATTAGAAGGAGGAAAATTGGTGAAAGGAACTCAGACAAGAATGGCCAAAGAAGGAATACGCCCTGCCGATGCAATCAATGGTCATCAGAAACACGGTGGCCCGTTGACATTTTGGGTGGAGATTAGGTAGAGGTGAGCGAGGTCTATAAGGCTCCCGTGCTATAGTCGCCGCGCATGGAATTCGGCTGACGTTGCCAGGTTGATGTGCTGGGAGACGGGGTCCCACCGGGCGTGGGGGCCACTCGAAATGGTAGGGCCATGTTCTGCAGAGGCATACGCGACTTGGTGTTATGAGAACTGGCGGAACGAGAAGTGATCGAAGGGCGTAGAGACGGATCTAAGCTTGAGCTTGTGTCACCTAAAGGGGTGCGAGAGGGACGACGAGTCTGTCGATACTCTTCTTGTTTCGACTCCAAGGAGAGGTGCTCTAGAGAGATTGGAGGAGAACGTGTCGACCGGACAGGGTAGTTTGACGGTTGTGGGGGTTGCGATGATTGTGACGGATGCGTTGGGTAGTTCGATGGGCGGTTAGATGGGTTTGAGGGTACTTGTTGGTGGCGTGGCTGGGTGGGAATATCGCGAGCAACATTGAGAGGAATATCTCCAGTGGCCGAGCGGGAGGGCTTAGCGGGTTTCGGGAGGACAGGCGACGATGATGATTCCTGCTCTTCTTTGAGAGATTTCGGCGCAGGGGGTGCCAGGTATGATTTGCGGTTATGCCGCTCCATCATGCTGATTGCCCACTCTTGGAGGTCGACGGGGGTCCGCTTGGCAGCTTGTAGGAAAGCATCTTTATCCTAACCCATGTGTTAGTAAAGCAAAATCCAGACGAGGGAAACGGCAAGTGCGCACAAATAGATCACGAGGTGTAGGTCGTTCATCGGATTTCTTGAGAAGACATTTTGCAACAAATTCGTGCAGGACGGGCGGGAAAGCATCACTCTTGGGAAGCTTGGGAGCCGGTTCGTGCACGATTTGCTGCAAAAGGTCCAGGATGCCCATGGGTCCCGCACTGGCTCGGTCTCCAGCTGCCGAGTCTGTCGTGTCAAATGGGAAGCGACCAACAGCCAGTTCCATGACAGTCAAGCCCACACTCCAAACATCCGATCGAACGGTGTACGCACCACCCTGGATTCGTTCAGGAGCCATGTAAGTTGAAGTACCGACAAATGTGTCTGCAATGGAGTTGACTGTTTCCGTTGCGACACCAAAATCGCAAAGCTTGATGTTTCCTCGCGAGTTCACAAGAATATTGGATGGTTTGATGTCGCGGTGCATGATCCGATGCGCTTCATAGAGATATACTAAGCCCGCCAGGATGGACTCTGTGATTTTTCCTAAAACATCAACCCGGATAGGCCCAAAGTCCTTGGAGACACGATCGAGAGAACTGGGAGTGAGAGTCTTAGTCACTGCACAAGAGTAAATAAAGAGTAAGATCTATACACACCCACAATCCATGTACTCCATACACAACACAATATCTCTTGCTTCGTTCTGGAAGGCTCCGTAGAAGGTTACGATGTTGGTGGAGTTACAATCATGACCAACCTGGAGTTCTCGCAGGATCTGCTTTCTGACGTTCTCTTTGGCATCAACTCGAATGATCTAGCAACACTGTCAGCAAAGTCCGGAAGTCAATTTGCGGCGTGCCCTACCTTCCGAGCCATGACGACCTTAGTCGAAGCATGCATGACCTTTGAGACAGTTCCGCCATTTCCAGCACCAAGTTCCTTCAGGGTAACCAAGTCCTCGCTACGAAGATCTAGTCTGAATTCCAAACCGATCTCCAGGGTGTCAGTGGTAGTGCGGTTGCCCTCGCTGTTCCCGGTGGTTCCAGGGGCCTGTGCCTCTCCATCGGGCGAGTTCGCGACGGGTTTTGGAGCGGCGTTCAAGGCGAGGCCCTTGACATTCTTGCGCTTCAGCGTCCGTGATTTGAAATTATCGGCCATGGCGACGGCGAGTAGGCGACTGCTGCGGAATGAGGGGTCGGGTCGACGCACGAGAGCGAGGGAGGAAAAGGGAGGAATGGCAATCGACAACGAGACTAGAGAGTTAAATATAGCTTTTCCGCAGGGTCAGGGATTGCCAGAGTTCGAGACAACAAGGCGGATTATTGTTTGTTGGGCGCTGAGATGCAGACAAGCACTGCGAGTTTAAGCCAACGAGGTGGGGGTAGTTCCCCTGGACTGCGACAGTCGGTGTCTGATAAGCGCCTCTTGTAAATCTTAAACCCACAAAGGGGAAATTAGAGCAGTTTGATGAGAGCTCCAAATGAGGACTGATGAAACAGTACCAGTCCCTGCAATGCAATGAGGAATATCAAATGAGCGGATGGGCGGGCTGGCTAATGTTGATGTGGTGGTGGAGCTTCGGGCGGATATGAAGAGAAACACAGGCGCGTACAGGTATACCAGCGCCTATACTTGCTGTGTCCTGAGCTTTTTTCTTAACTTGAATAGACACTGAGACAGTGAATGTAGACTGAACTTATTGAAGAGATATCATGAAGTGAGTCTGAGCTTTATATTCTACCATTCATTATCTTGAACAAAGGCGCCATTATCAGCTCTTTCACTAAGCCAAAATTCCTCTTTAGAATCAGATATTATGGAATGCCCATGATGCAACAGTAGCATGTATTCTTTTTTAGTAAAAACAATTTACTATCAAAATAACCTTGTGACAAGATGATGACAGGATGAAATTGAAAGTTGTAGGTCTAAATCTCAGTTTCACGTGACTGATACAAGCCACATAAGCGCCACAGCTACGAGGCGGTAAAAGCACTGAGCCACTCCAATGAGCAGAAAAGACTCCAGCAATCCAGCCATTCATCCATACAGAGACAGTAGCCGTCGTTCTTTGAGCGCCCTCCGAACTTCTTCTCAGGAATCTCATGTTAATTCGGAATTACGGCGGCTGCCACGTTGAATCTTATCTGGGCACACATCTTTCTCTCTTTTCTCTCGGCCAAACTTTCCCTCGTTTCATCCCGAGCTCTCCCATCGCGAGGGAGTTAGAGCAGTATGAGCGCTCGAGATTTTGTTGAGGGGGAGGCCGTCCTAGATGACGATGAGAACGAGGAGGAGGAGCTTCTCGAAGACTATGGTGAAGGTGAGGGCCGCGTGAATAAAAGTGGCGGTCATTACGATTCCAGTGAGGAGGACGAAGACGATGATGATGAGGAAGCAGCTGCCGCTGTACGTTTTGCCCTACAACCAAGCGCGTCGCAATCTCAAGCGCTCCGATCTAACTCTATCCAATCATGCAGGTCCGAGAAGGATTCATTGTCGATGAAGATGAAGAGGAGGAGAGTCGAGCACAACGTCGGCGAGAGAAACGAAAGCGGAGGCGCGAAGAACGCGAACGTGAAGATGAGAATTTGGACGAAGAAGATCTAGAACTGATTGGCGAGCTTCAACCCGGGCACCAGGCCACAGCTGCAGCAGAAGTATGGCCTCCCCGAACTTATCCTTTTCCAGCTAGTGGGAAGTACACTGACAGGCAATCAGTCCAAATTCAAGCGTCTGAAGCGCGGTCACAAGGATCGAGATGTACGTCAATCGACTCATGCCATCGATGATATCTTCAATTCCGACGAAGAAGATGAACCCGCACCGGACTACGCCAGGCTCAGCCATAGGAGGCACCCCAACGATGAGATGGATGACTTCATTGAAGAGGACGTATTCTCAGACGACGAACAAAGGGAACGAGAAGACGTCGAGGTTGCCCGCCCGAGGAAGGCAATAGGCTTAGGGGCCACGGACACTACCGGTCTTGACGAGAACGCCCTTGAAGACATGCGCGCCGCCTTTGGCGATGGGAACGATTATTACTTTGCTCTCGCCATGGAGGAGGAGGAGCAGGAGCGGGAAGAAGACGTCGAGAAGCATTTGGATCTCAAGGACGTTTTTGAGCCCTCGCAACTTGCAGAGAAGATGTTGACCGAGGAGGACAACCAAATACGTCTGACAGACGAGCCGGAGCGGCATCAAATTGCTCGGAAACCCTACAGGAATGTTGTTTTGACAGAAGACCAATTCCGCGAGGAAGCCGCCTGGATATCCAATCTCATGCTCCTGAAGAAGCGTCTTGAGCCGCAGCTCCGTGAACCCTTTCAGCGCTCAGTGGCCAAGGTTCTGGAGTTCCTGGTCACGGATGACTGGGAGGTGCCGTTCATCTTCCAGCATCGAAAAGATTACATGATCCACACAGTCAAGGTACCTGTTGATGGGGACATGGGTGATCCCGATTCGAGCTCCAATTACACCGTCAAAGCAGAGAAATTGCTGAACATGACTGATCTATGGGATATTTTTGACTACGACCTCAAGTTCAAAGCCTTGGTGGAGAAGCGCAATACGATTCAGAGAAGTTTTGACAATATCCGGTCGCTTTTCTCGGTCGATGATACGATCGTGGAGGAAATGCTACCCGCAGCTACTACTATGGAGGAACTGCAAGATATACAGGATTACCTTCACTTCCAATACGCCTCTCAGCTGAGAGACCTGGCCTTAACAAACGGTGATGCTGCCGGGGAGTCCCAACGGCGAAAAGCACTGACCAAGAACTTTTTTGAGCGGGTCCGGAACAGCAAGGCCCATGGTTTAGTTCGTGCATTTGGCATCTCCGCCGAAGCATTTGCCCAAAATGCCTTGAAAGAGGGCCATCGTCAGTATACCGAAGATCCAGCAGATCGTCCGGATGAAATGGCGGATGGATTTGTGGACCGTGATTTTGGTAGTTCATCTCAAGTAATCAGGGCCGCCAAAGGGTTATTTGCTGAGGAGATTGTAATGAGTCCCAAGATGCGCAAGGTCATCCGCCAGGCGTACTACATGAACGGTGCGGTGGACTGCTTCCGCACGGAAAAGGGTCTACGGCGTATTGATGAGCAGCATCCTTACTACGAGTTCAAGTACCTGAGAGATCAGCAGCTCAGCGACATCGCACGTCGACCCGAGATGTTCCTCCGCATGCTCAAGGCGGAAGAGGAAGGCTTGGTCGAAGTCAAGGTGCGCTTTGAAAACTTTGACCATTTCCGGAAGCGACTATACCCCGACATCGAGTCTGATAACTACAGTGAACTTGCAGATTCTTGGAATCGCATGCGGCGCGAAGTTGTTGATCTAGCTCTGGGGAAGCTGGAGCGTGTGATCAACCGCAGCGTTAAGGAGAACATTCGCCAAGAATGTGAGAATCATGTCGCGAAAGAATGCCGAGAAGCGTTCTCCCAGCGTCTCGACCAAGCACCATACAAGCCCATCGGCATGGTATTGGGCACGGTCCCTCGCGTCTTGACGTTGTCCACAGGTACAGGTATCGTCGGTCGAGAACCCATCCATTGGGCTTACGTCGAGGAAGATGGCCGGGTTCTCGAAAATGGAAAGTTCGTCGACTTGTCGGTCGGTGACCATGATCGCGCTATAGCTGATGGCAAGGATGTGGATGCTTTGGTTGAGCTCGTGAACCGCAGGCACCCGGATGTTATTGGCGTGTCCGGCTCGTCCCCAGAAGCTCGACGATTATACAAGTTATTAACCGAGATCGTGGAAACGAGAGACTTGCGCGGTGCGATGTACACTGACGACCGTGACGATGAGGTCAGCGATCCCCTAGAGGTAGTCATTGTCAACGATGAGGTGGCACGGCTTTACCAGCACAGCGAGCGAGCAAAGAAGGATCACCCCAGTTTCGCTTCCCTCACTCACTATTGTGTAGCGCTAGCCAAGTACTTACAGAGCCCTCTCAAAGAGTATGCCTCCCTAGGTCGAGATATCGTGTCAATCCAGTTTAAGCAAGGACAACAACTGGTGACACAAGAGTTACTCTTGAAGCAGCTGGAGACTGCACTAGTTGACATGATCAACCTAGTCGGAGTCGACATCAACGAGGCTATTTCCGACCAAGCCACGGCGAATCTCCTCCCTTACGTCTGCGGTCTGGGACCGCGCAAGGCAGCACATCTCTTAAAAATCGTTAACATGACCGGCGGCGTGGTAAATAGTCGGTATGCTATGCTAGGAGTTCAGGTGCAATACCCAGCCATGGGTGTCAAGGTATGGAACAACTCGGCAAGTTTCCTGTATGTCGACTTTGAGAACGCCGATGCAGATGCGGATCCCCTCGACAACACCCGAGTACATCCTGAAGACTACGATATCGCTCGCAAGATGGCAGCGGATGCTTTGGAGTTGGACGAGGAGGATATCAAGGCAGAGACCGATGAAAACGGGTCCGGCGCCATTGTGCGCAAACTGTTCCGCGACGAAGCTCAGGATCGTGTCAACGATCTAATTTTGGAAGAATACGCTGAGCAGTTAGAGAAGAATCTTAACCAGCGGAAACGTGCCACCCTTGAAACGATACGCGCAGAGCTCCAACAACCCTACGAAGAGCTGCGCAAGCAGTTCGTCTTCCTCAGCACAGACGACATTTTTACCATGTTCACCGGCGAAACTACAGACACACTAGCGGAAGGCATGGTGGTACCTATCTCTATCAAACGCATCAGTGACGACCATATTGAGGGAAAGCTAGACTGCGGCGTCGACGCACTGGTTGGAGAATCGGAAATGACAGATCGCTACGACATTCCAGTGCGATCAATCTACTCCCTTCACCAGACAGTCCCGGCCAAGGTGACGTTCCTAAACCGCAAGACTTTCACTTGCAACGTGTCGCTGCGCGAAGAGCAAGTCAGCCGGCCCTCGAGGCCCGCCGCCGACCGGTTCGGAGAGTGGGATGCTCGCCAGGAAGCTCAGGACCGAGAGGCGCTAGAAGCGACGACACAAAGCGGTGGGCGCACGATGCGTGTCATCAAACATCCTCTCTTCCGACCATTCAGCTCCACGCAGGCAGTGGAGTTCTTGGGATCTCAGAGTCGTGGCGACGTTGTCATCCGACCGTCGTCAAAGGGACCCGACCACCTAGCTGTTACGTGGAAGGTAGCGGACAATATCTTTCAGCATATCGATGTCTTGGAGTTGGACAAGGAAAACGAATTCTCCGTTGGGCGTACGCTGAAGGTTGGAGGGCGATTTACGTACAGTGATTTGGATGATTTGATTTTCAACCACGTCAAGGCAATGGCCAAGAAGGTAGACGAGATCATGCTGCATGAGAAGTACCAAGAAGGCAGCAAAGACGCCACTTGTATGTCACTCCCCGCTCTCTACAATTTTGAGACTGTTCTGGCAACTAACGAATGTTTTAGATCTATGGCTCGATACCTATACCACGGCCAACCCCCGACGGTCGGCGTACGCCTTTTGCATTGACCCCAAGCATGCGGGATACTTTTTCCTTTGCTTCAAGGCTGGAGTGCATGCTCAGGTACACAGCTGGCCGGTAAAGGTGATTCCTCAAGGCTACGAGTTACAACGCAATCCCTATCCCGATATGCGGGCGCTCTGCAACGGCTTCAAGCTATTGTTCACCAATATGCAAGGTGGGCAAAGGCGCTAAAGGGTAAATTTTCCAATTTACTGCTATTATAGCATCATTTTCTTATACTATGTAATATTTGGTCTGCTATTTTTGCCGGGACAGGTGTCTTTGCTATTCATACTCAACACTACTGTACTACTGCATGATGGGGGAAAAGAAGCCATTGAAGAGGGATATCTAGGTAGTTTGGTCGGTTCCACAGACTATTAAATTCCAATAAGTTCCAATAATCAAATCCAGCCAGTCTCATGATTATCATCATTCGAAATCCATCCGAGAGAGCCGTGGTTCCTGAGTCCACGTGAAGACGCCCTGAATCCTCGGTCTTTTTCGGAGGCTCAAACAGGCTGACTCTCCGCATTATTTATGGATGACACCTGGAGATGACACTGTCTTCTTCTTCTCTTATTCTCCGAACATACATATTTGCCCCTTCCTTCGTCGTCACATCCTGACACTGGTCGAGACGCGAGTATCTCTGTACTCCCTCGTGTCTAGTTGTTGCTCTCTTTCAACTTTCGACCCCACCCCACCCGCGTTCCAGGCACCCATCCAAATCCCCTACCGGTCCTCTCTCACCCCTCCTCGCGCAGGCATTGAATTGTCGCCGTCATCGTTGTCGCTTTTTTCTAAATCTCTTGCTCATTGCCTTCCACAGTCATGGCAGCCATGGAAGAGCTGGAGATTCATAGCAAGGTGAGACAGTTGAATATGCGACCAGGAAGAGAGTTGCGACGCTCATTGCTAACCAATTCTCGATTCTCGTACAAGTCCTACTTCGTCCGTTGGGTCCCCGTCAAATCCGATCATACCATCTCCTGGAGCATCCAACCGCACAAGAAGTCACTCAATTTTGGCATCTTCAAGCATCCCGGACAATCCGGCGTCCTCAGCACCCCGCATTTATCATCAAGCGACACCCCAAACAACGATTCGAGCGAGAACCTCCCCAATGGCAGTAGTTCGCGACAGAATACCTCGACCTCGCTTATTGACAAGTTGACGGCCATGGGGTTGAAGCAGATCCGCTGGGTCGGTAAATGTGAGGCTGACAAGATCGTTAAGGGTACCTACGATGTGCCGTCTAATGAGGGTGGAAACTACGCGCTTGTCTTTGATAATACTTTTTCGAAGCAGGTTTCTAAGACTATAACTCTTGTTCTGCTCACTTATCCAACTGCGCTCCCCCCGCAGTCAGTTCCCACCTCTCATGCCGCCAGTCAGCCCATTCCAGGAGGTGAAGCAGGGGAGTCTTCAATGTCGCGGCGACGGGGCAACAGCTTGATTGCCAGAATGCCACCGCAGATTCAAGTTCAAGAGGGGGATGGAGGGTCTACGATACATACTGGAATCTTGCTCAAGCGTCGCCGTAAGCGCCATCAGGGATGGGCGCGGCGATTCTTCGCGCTGGATTTCGGTACATCTACATTATCTTACTTCCACGACCCCAACTCTGCCACCCTAAGAGGCTCCATTCCGCTGGCTCTAGCCGCGGTGGCGTGTAACGGCAAAACGCGCGAGATCTCAATCGACTCGGGTACTGAAGTTTGGCACCTCCGCGCACGCGACGAATCCGAGTTTGCCTCGTGGAAGGGCGTTTTGGAAAAGGCATCCTCTTCCAAGAATGCGGCGGATGATGACCACAGTCACTCGCCCAGGCATTTGCATCCAGACACAGCGTTCAGACTTCCGTCTCAGCGCTATTTGACGAACGCTGCTGAGGAGCGCGAATGGGCGCATATTGCGGACCTGGTCAGCAGAGTCACGGGGTCTCGTGATGCTGTCCGGCGCCTGGCCAAGGATACGGATCCCAAGTACATGAGTCCGGGTCCGCCGTCCCGTGGACGTGCTGGACGATCTCCAAGTCCTCATCCGGTCGAAACGAACGGCGATGAGAGGCGTCCTTTCTGGAAAAGGAAAACGTCCAATCCGGCGTCCAAACTAACCACCCCAAGCGAATCTTCTGTTGACCGGAAAGCGAGCGTGGTGGCGAGCACAGAACAAGCCAGTGACACTCATGAGAGCCTCATGGCTCTTTTGCGCGATCTGGACCAAGTTGTCAGTGAGTTCTCAACTCTAATAACACAGAGCCAGCAGCGCCGTCAGCCGCCCGAGCTGTCGGTACAATCGCGGTTGAGTGTGGAGTCGGACCGAGATGAGGAGTTCTTTGATGCCGTTGACGGCGAAGATTCTCCACTACTTACCATCAAGGGGGATAGTGACGAGGAGGATACAATAGCGGACGCTTCCCCGGAGGGTACTGCCGACGATGCGCCGTCTGACAGCGACGATGATTCCTCAGAACCCCGCACAAGCATGGGCGGCGCTCACGACAAGTACTCTCCGTTATTCCCAGCTCGACCCAAGTCCCTCTCTCCCCTCCCCCTCGATACCGTCTCGCGCCGGAACAACATCACCGCTCCGACAGTGATGCCACCCAGCTTGATCGGATTCCTTCGCAAGAACGTTGGCAAGGACCTCTCCCAAATCTCCATGCCCGTCTCCTCTAACGAACCGCTCTCCCTTCTTCAACGCGCCGCCGAAATCATGGAATACTCCACTCTCCTCGACCGCGCCGCCCAGCTTCCCGATGCAAACGAGCGCCTCCTCCACGTAACCGCCTTTGCCCTATCCTCTCTCTCCAGCAACCGCGTCCGCGAACGCGCAATCCGCAAACCATTCAACCCCATGCTCGGCGAAACGTATGAACTCGTCCGCGAGGACATGGGCTTTCGCTTCGTCGCCGAAAAGGTCTCCCACCGGCCCGTTCAACTCGCCTACCAAGCAGACAGCAAAGAATGGTCTCTCACACAATCCCCCCGCCCCTCGCAGAAATTTTGGGGGAAATCCGCTGAAATCGTCACGGAGGGCAAACTCCGCATCACTCTACACTCGACCGGGGAACACTTCTCCTGGTCTCCAGCAACATCTTTTCTCCGCAACATCATCGCCGGCGAGAAATACGTCGAACCAGTCGGCGAAATGACCGTCCTTAACGAAACATCCGGCTACCGCACAATAACAACCTTCAAAGCAGGTGGCATGTTCTCAGGTCGCTCCGAGGAAATCACCACAAAACTCCTCGATAATACATCTCGCGAAACATCCCTAGGTCTCTCTGGCTCCTGGACCTCGTCCATATCCCAAACAAACAACTCCTCCCCCATCAGCCCCCCAATCTGGACAGCCGGCGCCCTAGTCCACAACGCTCCTAAACACTATGGCCTAACCACTTTCGCCGCAACACTCAACGAAGTAACCCCCATCGAAGACAAAAAGGTCCCGGCTTCAGACTCCCGTCTCCGTCCTGACCAGCGAGCCCTCGAAGACGGCGACGTCGATCGCGCTGAGGAAGTCAAGGTCCAACTCGAAGAAGCGCAGCGCGCTAGACGGCGAGATATGGAAGCTTCCGGCGAATCATGGGAACCCAGGTGGTTCTGTGAAGTTGCGGGATCTGAGGGCGGAGATGGGGAGGGTGTTTGGGGTTTGAAAGGCGGGAAGGAGGGATATTGGGAAGAGAGAGGGAAGGGCACCTGGAGTTCTGTGCCGGATGTTTTTGAGACCTAGGTCCCCTGATACTTATCCTATACTCGGTCTCGGGGGTGTCTCGAAGTATCTAGTCAAAATTATGAGGTTGATGTTGATGTTTGAATCAGTCATGGTATGAATGGATGGTATATCTACCTATACATACGGAGTAGATTCCCTACAATGAATGAAATGACATGACATATACCTCCCGTGTTGGTCTTGCATTCTGTGAAGCAGGGATTAATAAAAAATAATGAGGAGCTGTTCTTATCATGATTAGTGTGGTGATTATAAGGATGAGTTAAATATATATTCCCATGGAATGAAGTACAGTAGACCCTGTCCAAACTATTCGAGAGAAAATAATGAGTTTATAATCCATATTCATATTATGAAGTCATATCCAAGAAAATACATAAAAGCTGGTAACCAATCACTTAATACCTGCAAGTCCTTAAATGTGAACCTATCCTTCCGATATCCAGGACATCAAAAGAAGGAGAGATCTAGAAAAAAAAAAAAAAAAAAAAAAAAAAATTCAAAACATGGAGAGAAGTTATCATGATCGTAACTAACAATTATTCCATCTCCATTATTCTTCAGAGAACTGCATCTCCCAGCGCCGATTTTGTCGCGACTTAGCTACCTTGTTGGTTGTGTTGCGGTGCCGGTTCTCAATGGGAACCATCACGGCCGGGAGACAGTTCAAGATATTGTGGTTACCATGAAAGTAGTGGACCGCAAAGCCGCCCTGAAGCACGCGGCGGAGCGAGTTCAGACGGATCCATTTCCACCAACGGTCAATATGCATGGCGCCCTCCTTGTTGATCTTGACGGTGAGCTTGTGGCCGTAATGCCGGTTAGTGGTTTGGTCGATTGCTGTGCTGTACATAGGCCCGCGACGTGGGTTTGCGACGGTTGTGTGGATGGAGGCGAAGTTTGCATGGAGGCTCTTCTTGTCTTGTTTGCTGATGCGCTTGGTGTGAACTGTTGCTAGCGATTGCAGCTGGTCTTCGAGTTCTGGGGTGTTGTGGTATGCGTTATATCGCTTGACCAGCTTTGGCCCGGTGCTTAAGGGCTCCTCGTCGGAGTCGCTTTCGTTATCGCTATCGCCGCTAGGGCCATCTTCCTCTATCCCCTCGTCATCGTCGTCTTCCTGTTCGGTGTAGCTCTTTTCGTAGAGCAAGGCAATATTCTCACCGGCGGCGATCTGCACAGATGAGTAACCACCGTTCAGTTGATCCATGAATATCTGGACCGCGTCCTCGCTTTCGTTTTCGAAGTCGTCAATCTCCGTTGCCAAAAAGCCCCATACTTGGAGCGCTGCAGTGACAGAACCGGAATTATCATGCGCATCGATAGATTCCCCGTCCGTGGCTGTAATGTCCAAGAGAAACGACATCTGGTCAAGATAATCATCTTCTCCAGCGCCACCAAACATGACACATGTTCCCAAGCAATGAATTGCTTCCGCTTTGATCGTAGTCGAGGTCGAGTCACGAATGGTACGGGCGAGCAATGGCTCCGCCCCTGCGTAAATGGTTTGGTCCGAAGTGGTGATAGCGAGAAGCTCTAGAGCACGTATTGCCAGTGTTGTTTCGCGCACACTGTCTTCATTTTTGATACTGCGTTTAAGGGCATTTAAGAGGTCAGGGACCCGATAGCGCAACTGTTCCTCCACAAAATGAAACTTGAGAAGGCGACAGAATGCAGCATAAGACGTTTCGCGGCCGGCGACGCTGCTGCGCTTGCGATCCAAGATACTCTCGATGACATCATGTAGTTCTTGCTCCCATTCGCTGTTATTGGTCTCGGATTCGGCTTGTTCGGTATCGTCTGTCGAGTTAAGGCTGCCAGGGAAGCAAAAATTAATACAAGTTCCACCGATGACATCATAACAAAACACAAAACTTAAATTTTTTTTAGATGTCATCTTACCTGACAGCTGTGTCGTCACTCATATTACCAGCATCCTCATCGTCTGAACCCTGTCTGCTAGCATTTCGAGACGACTGGCGCGAGTTTTGAGGGGAGTTATGAGTTGAGTTGGCGCGAGACGTGCGTACAGAAGACTCCCGGGAGGCTGCTTTGCGAGAGACCGTTTTGCCGCTCTCCAGGACCTGACGACGAAGATCAGGCATGGTGAGGGATGAGGAGATGTAGAGATAATGTATTTGGAGAAGATGAGAGAGAAGACAAATAGTCTTGTCAGTTGGTGTTTGCGCGATAAGAACGCAGGCGTAGTGGATTATTCAGTGCGAATACGGAGAACGCAGGCTATTTATCAGGCCCAACTATTCGAACGGTATCGAGTCTGAAGTATATCTAGTGGATATTTGAGAAACGAAGGGCATGGTAGAGTAGCGGATTCGAACTTGAAAGGCCAAAGAGGGTACAACAAAGATTGTTGAAGTAATGAAGATGAAGCGAAAATAACGAGAAGAGAGAAGGGAGAAGAAAGACACTGAAGAATGATCAAAACTGACTTTCGTTTAGGATGATGACGTTTTGCCGCTTGGAAGTTGGTTCCGCGGCGCAAACTCTCTTTATATGTGTTTCGACAATGTTTTACCCCCCAAAGTTCTCTTTCAGACCTAAATAGCATAGTTTATACGTAACTACTCAAGTACCTGCCTGCGCATGTCTGTCATCCACAGTCGTTTGTTAAATTTTCATATCCTGCATGAATTCAGGGCTCAGTGCAACCTCAGGCACCAATCACAATCAGCCTTATCTCCACGTGAACGATGCGGGGTCCTTATCGCAAGCTTGGAAATCGAGAAATTATTTATTGGAGTTTTGGTAGGGTATCAAGTCTATGTCAACTAGCTCGGCGGTCGTGCGTTCACCAATTGTATGATCCTCCTAGCTTGGCTTCCCTCCAGGTATTCTCGTCCTTCCCTCTGCCGTCCATCTTCGTCGAAGTCCTCATCGCCCTGCTCAAGATCAACCTGCAGAGCAGCTTCATATGCCACCGTGACCGTTTCCTCATCCACCCGGAATCCGCTTTGAACTAGTACTCGGATACACTGAGCCAGGCGTGCGATTTCGCGTCGTGTTGCGGGTGTAATGTCGTCGTTTTGGCTTGAGTATACCGAGTTCGATACCATTTCCTCCATGCGCGTGATTGATACGCTCTCTGTAGTCGAAGATGCAGCTGCCGTGCCCTCCGTATGTTTCGATATCCAAATGTAACCATTCACACCAAGGACAATATCTACGTCGCCGCCGCCGTTGGATGTCGGCACGGAGAACACCTGTCTGCGTGACCGTACGACTCCAGCAGCCGACCCAGAGTTAGCTCCTCCCTTGACTAACGAGCTGGACGCACCACTCTCGCCTGTCCCAGATACAGCAAGGAAAACACCGTTTCGTAGTTTGCCGTACTTGAGCGATCGAGTATGAAGTGAGGCTGCGCCATCCGAGTGAACTGTCTGCACCTCTGCCACCAGCAGGTCTCCCTCACTGAAGAACGTCCGGATCTGCAATTCATCTGCGCTTGTTCGCCGACGAAGAATGCCTCCGGGCAAGTTGATCGCGGAAAGTGGAAGCTGCGCTAAGAGGGGTGCCGCGACGTCGACCTTCCACCGTTTAGATTGAACTTCGACGATGCGCCCGATGACTAGGTCTCCGATTTCCGGGGTATACCGGGCTCGAAGGGGTTGAACGGAGAGTAGCTTATTGGTCTTCTGTACATTTCCGGCAACTGTGGCAATAATGGACGTCGACAGAGGATTTATATAGGTTCCATGTCCCCTAATCGACAAGATTTTGTCAGTCCCAAATTAAAATCAAGTTGAGTATCAGGTTCAAACGATAAACTGACCTCATCCACTGTGGATCATTCGTGACAGTTTCTCCTGGTGTGATTATTCCGGTTCCAATATCTGTTCCTTCTAATAAACGAGGCCGTTTGGTCGGTCGTGATGTAGTGAGCTCAACACCGCCGTCGGAGTCGACGGACATCTCGTCGATGTCGGAATCGGGGTATGCGGCGTCGACATCGTTCGCAACAGGCGGCAATATTGTAATTGGCATTGTTATATTCGAAAACCTCTTTGAAGAATTGATAAATCTTTGACGAGGACGTTTGCGTTGTTAAGTTCGCAATCTGAAGCTTGAAGAAAGGCTTTCGGCCTTGGAAGCAAACAAGACAAACCGACCGCGCTCCGAACACCAGATTTACAAGAGTTTAGCAGCAACGACTCCTTCATTATTATATCAGGTGTGGGAAGAAATTCAATGCTTCAGAGAGAAAAAGAGCATCATATTCATAATACAGTAATAAAGTGAGAAACCGAGTTAAGCACAGCATTCCTGATAATGCCATAATATGTCAAGAGGTTGCACGGTGTTCAACCAACATAAAAAAAAATAAGGAAAAGACACTAGTTATATAGAGAAGTTTTGAAGATGCGGCGTAAATTTCAAGCACCTGCGCCAGAAGATCTCTTCGCGGGGCGTTTGGTATTAGAAGCCCCATCTTCCTTCTTCTTTTTGTTCGAGCGATTGCTACTGGCTTTGGGTCGGGGAGTCGTCTCCTCATCGCGCTTGCGCTTAGACTTGGACCCTCCGGATGTCGGTGCTGAGTCCGCCATAGTACTATCATCGTCGTGAGTATCCTCGTCTTTACGAGACGTCTGGGCGGATCTCTTGGATGTGCGCAAGTTGGAGGGTCGTGACCCTGATTTTTCCGATGCATTCTCATTGTCTTGCAAAAAGATGTTGGGATGGTTCTTGCGAAGCCAATGATGAACAGATATCTCGCTTCGTAATGCATGATCTCGTTCTCTCTCCACCATGCTTGGTTTATCCGGAGCGCGACTCAATTGAAGGGCAGATGACATGTCGCCTAGCCTTGCATCCATGACCAAACAGTGTTCGGTTTCGTGCTCTGGGGTGAGGAAGCCAAGGTCTTGATCCAGTTTGGGAATCTGCCCCTCCGATGCAGGCGCGGAATGGGGCACCTTTGTCAGATCCGTGTACCGCAGCCGAGGTGCAAAGGCTCTTCCTCGCTTGACCCCATCCTCGAGTTTCTGGTAGGACTCGACCGATATGTGTCCGGAGGTATATTCATCTTTCGCGTTCCTCAATATCGATGTGGCTAGCGCATGATCATTAAAGGACGGCGATGACTCCCTCTCAGGGGTTGGAAAAATGGTTTCGTCTCCGGGGGCATTCAATTCGTAACGGAACTTGGGAGAAAGGTGTACAGTGTCGTTAAACTCCAAAAGCACTTCCAATAGCTGGCTAGACTGAAGTCAACGATGGAACAAATCACAGGATGATAAGCAAATGACGAACTCGTTTTGCTCCTTTATTCTCTTTGACAGATCCTCGATCCGTAACTGCTCGCGAATGAGAGAGTCACTTTCTTTCATCCGAAGCTCAAACTGGATTTTCAACTTTGCAAACTTCTTTCTACAGCAGAAATGCCAGGTCAGTATCGAATATCACTAGCTGCACCTTGATCTGCACTTACTTGAAGGATCGGTAGGACTGCTTGGTAGGGGCATCAGCATCCGGCAGGCTTTCAGCCAGGAACTGCATCTCATCACCTTCGTGAGATATAATTGATATAAGACACAGCGAATTTGAGGAGCGAGTCCTCTAGAAATATCGAGAATTGCGCGCTTGACGGTTGTTCGTGTTGAAGGCGTAATCTAAGGATCCGGGGCGCGAGCCGACTCGGGAAGCCCAAAGGCGGAGTGATTCTGCCTGTCAGAATGGGGGAAAAAAAGAAAAAATGGCAGTCTAGACATAATAATCAAATTATTTTCAAATGTTGGTTCAACAATTCTCTCAACACTTATCTCTTCACTTTGAGCTACGAACTGACTTACCTGAGGGGCGCCAGTTAAACAAAAATGGGTGCCATCGATGAGGATAACCACAAGAAGCGAAAGCTGCTAGATGCGGCTGAAATCGAGATTGATGTTTCTGCGCCTGAGCCCCCGTCAAAGAAGGCCTTGCGTAAAGCTAAAAAGCAGGCCACTGGTTCAGACGTGAAGGCCACTGATGAGGGCGAGTCGAAACCCAGCATAGACTCTACAACAGAATCTCCCACAGAATCTCAGAAGCGCTCGGATCACGGTGTCTGGATAGGAAACCTCGCTTTCTTCGTTACCAAAGATGACTTACGGCGATTCATCACGACCAACTCCTCGATTGCAGATGCTATGATTACCCGAGTTCATCTACCCAAGGGCGCGGAGAAGTTTGGAAAGTCGCAAAACAAAGGATTTGCCTACGTTGATTTTTCCACCTCAAAGGCCATGAAGGAAGCAGTGGAACTAAGCGAGCAAATGCTTGCAGGGCGCCGTGTGTTGATCAAAGAGGCGAAGAACTTCCAAGGTCGGCCCGAAAAGTCTAAGGATGATGGAAAGGATGGTACTTCGGCCGCTGGGTCTGGACATGCTCCATCCAAACGTGTATTCGTCGGCAATCTCAGCTTCGATGTGACAAAAGAATCTCTTGAAGAGCACTTTTTGAAATGCGGTACCATTTCCAGCGTGCACCTAGCCACTTTTCAAGACACCGGAAAATGCAAAGGATATGCTTGGGTAGAATTTGAGGACCTCGAGGCTTCTGAAGCCGCAGCTAAGGGGTTCAAGATGGTTAGGGAGTATGATGAGGACGAAGGGGAATCAGAATCGGAGTCAGGGAAGCACAGCAAGCCACAAAAACAGCGACAAAAGAGGGTGTGGGTGAATCAGCTTCTCGGACGACGCTTGAGAATTGAGTTCGCCGAAGATGCGACGACTCGGTATAACAAGCGGTATGGTAAGCATGCTGAAGGGAAGAGTGATACAGCACATAACAATGGGGCTGAACCTGGAGACTTCGAGGAGGATACATCTTCGAAGCCTCGGTACAATCAAGCTGCCAGGGCCAAGCATACGAAGCCAGACTACTCGAGATATGACCAAGGAACCGTGCAAAAAATGAGTGGTGCTATTACGGAGGCGCAAGGAAAGAAGACCACATTCGACTGAACAGCTAGGGAGAAGGAAACGGAGCCCCGATATACATTTAGGTGAAGACAAATACTCTTGCCTTCTATTACGGAGTACCGTGTGTGTCCGGTGTCACGTACTGCGAAGGGATGTTTGTTATCTAATCCTGCAGGACCATGGACTAGGTTTGACGTGGCACGAGAGAAACGAGAGATCACTGATACCCAAGGATTGGTTTCCTAACACGAATTTTCATCATTGATTAGAGAAAGTTTATATCACCTGCTGGTTGTGCCACTTGTTCTGGGAAATTCAGTCGGGCATTTATAATTGCCCCAGTAGGCATAGTTAGAGTGAACGGCTGACCAACGTCCGCTAGGAACTCAATTGTAGTCGAATGGTACTAAGATAAAATAGACTCGAGCGGTTCCAAGGGAACAAACATAGATGCCTGTTGGTGGAACAGAGGCAGTTCCATGATGTTGTTGACATGATCATGAAACATTGAAGGTGGTTCTATGTTCAGTTCTAGACGCTGACCTGGTTTTGGGCGCGCTAACCGAGTTGGGATGCTTGACATCTCCCTCGATGTCATGCCTCAAGGTTGAAGTGAAAACCTTCAAATCTGCTCGACCGTCCGCCTATTTGGCTCTTCTTTCCTTTTTCTAGCTCCCTTTCTCTTTGGTTGCGCTTTACTGCCATTCGTATCGTTCTATATAAGTTTTTCTCTCTCCCTTTACAGCCTGGTGTCACCCCTTCTTTTTATCTGGAGTTCGTCATCCCGCCCTGGTCTTCAACCCGACTGTCTCTCCGCTGCTGGTCGGTGCACCCATTACTCCGTACCGGATCTCATTTTGAACGTCCACGATACGCATTTATCGATTCAAACTTCTTTATATAACCCCTTACGCTATATTTCTTAAGAATGGCCCCCCGTCGTCACAATATCGGTGCAAGTCGCCGAAGGAGGCGAGAAGATGAGGGCGAGGATGAAGGTTCGGTAGATGGCGAATTAGAGGACGACTCTTTAAGCGAGGGCTCCGTCATCAGCCAGCAGGATCTTGACGATGCCGATGCAGAGGGTAGTGATGAAAGCGAGGATGAGAATACGTCGGTGGACGGTCCCAACAATCACCAGGTCAACGGTCGTGTGTCCGAAGGGCCTCAAGAACCGCGCCGTCGTCATTCAGCCTCCCCCCCAAAAGCCAGTCTTGCGACAACCATATCAGATACGGATATGATGTTAAACGGGTTAAAGATATCAGATGACGGGAAGGGTGTGACGGAAATACATTTTGATGATTTAAGAGGCGGAAGGACACCGTCTGCACCACCCACTGAACCAACGAGAGAACCTTTTACGGAGAGGAAACGCCGCGATATTGAGAAATCCGCAAAGGAAAAAGACGAAGATCCAACTGCTGTACCCATGCGGGGCAGCTTCTTTCTTCACGACAAGCGCTCAACGGACACCGGAGCAAACGGTCACAAGTTCGGCAACAAGCTGAAATCGAGGCCGTACGGCCTCATTGTAGACGGCAATACTCGAAGGTATGTAAACTTATCCTTCACAGCACCGGTCCTGGGAAGGGGATCCCAAACATGTACTAATATCTTTATGCGCTCTCAGAAGAACCGACGTTACAACTGAAGGTCTATGGACACATGATCTCCATGATACGGTTGCTGGAGACGATTTTCCTGCTCCCAAACATTCTAATACAGCTGGAGGCGCCTCGACATTCCCCCACAGCAGCCTGCCAACGACCGTGCCGACAGCGCGCGGAACTGCGACGCCTCCGAATCGGTCTTTTTCGAGCACCGTGGTTGTTGGAAACGTGCCTGTCATTGTGTTCCTACCAGGCATGAATAGTCCAGTTTCTGTTTCTGTCTCAAAAAAGCAGCACACACGTCTACCCCACCATCGACCTCCTCTGCGCCGAGACAAGCCTGTCAGAATCTCACTACCGGGGAAAACAGTCAAATACATGTTTCCAGCAATAGATCGGTCTTTTATATTCATACCGCGGGCTCAACGGCCTAACCAGCAAAGTTACCGTGGGCGTGGTTGGGGTGGGTTTTATACAGGACGCCGTTCGAGCTTCTACGCAAGCTCTACATACACCCCGAGCGTCGCTTTGAGTAGGAGGTCGTCGTTTGGGAAGCCACCTTCACTGGATGGATATCACTCACCAGCGGCCTCTGTTCTCTCCCGGCAGACAGTAATCACAACGGAAAATGGGAAGCCGGTAGTTCGCCTGCCTCCGCGACCCCCCGGTGTCAATCTACCGGCGGCTGCAGCCCCAGTGCCCATGGGCATTAACCATCCTCCACCGCAAACACACCCTCAACAGCCAATTTGGCGTGAGAATCGACCTGCCCCTATTCCAATGCATCAACCTCGCCCACAAAAGGCTGTTTCCCTAGCCGACATTGAAACCCCAGCCAGCTTTCCCATCAATCCGCCCCAAACCCAGCAGGAACAACCATTCCATCATCAGGTACCCATGCCAGGCAGTGGCCCTCATTATGGACCTGATTCCTCTGCCAACTACCCTCCTTCAGCTCATACAGCCGCAACGCCATTATCGCAAATCCCCGAACGCGCAGTTCATGCTCCGCCGTTCCAGTCATACGGATATCAGCAAAATCAGCCCTATTATCTTCCGCCCTATCAACCCGGACCTGTCTATTACCCTGTTTCGGGTACCGATTATGCGCCCTATAACAACGGCGGGAGTGGGCCAGGTGCTCCATTCCCCTCTAGTCAGAGCGTTCCGTATATGATGCCGGGTACGTACACACCGGCAGAGCCACCCTCGCAAGCAGGCACTGTCGTACACGAGGAACGCGGCACGGTTTATTACCTTGACGCCTCGCAAATGTACCCGGGGTCAACATTTGGGGTTCCCCCGGCCCCGGCGGATGGTGTTTCGGGCATGGTCGGGATGATGACACCTGGTGCAACGTATTATTATCCTCCACCGCAGGGGGCTTATTATACTTCGCAGTAATAGGTAAGGGGGGGATATCAAAAAAGAGCACCATCTTAGTTAGCCCTTTTCTTCATATGTCGTCCTACGTCCCACTTTCTCTATTCCTCACCTTTACAACGGCTTTACCACATTTGGCGCTTCTCTTCATCGTTCTCTTTCGCTTTGTTTCTGATATTTTCTAAAAAATTCTCGGGGCTTCTCTTTAGCTTTCCGGAATTGTTTGTACTGGAGATACTTCTTTTGTTAGGCTTAGTCGAGGCCAGATTAGGATCTGATGCATTTCTAGCGAGCTTTTGATGTTTGTCTCTTTTTTTGCTTTGTTCTGTTACTTTAACGCTTGCGTGGAGCGCCATATCATTTATCCTTGATGCTTTATTGTTATGCACCGGCTCGAGCCGGCTGTCCATAGTTCTTTTTTCATCATTGGCTTTGTGATCCACGCCCATAGCTGCTGGAGTGAGAGGCAAATATGCTTGTCGGATATAGCTCCCCAATGTCCGCCGTTGCAACAGGTTTGCTTTTTCGTGTCTTTTCACCCTTGTTTGGAATCCCCTCTTTTGCCTTTATTACGAGGGTGGGTCAACTTCAGCACAAATCACGAAGCTTCCTATAACTTTTCTACGAATCGCAATGATGAGGTCAAGGCGCGTGGTTAAATTTCTTCAAACTCTCATCAGGAGATCTGGATTCCATGGCATCATTATTCATTATTGCCTTGGCCCCCAGCACAGTAGAAGATCGGTCTCACCGCCTCCAGATGCAGCACTCAGCAATAAATGGAATAAATGAGCAGGTGACCACTGCACCACCACCTCCGTCTCGACCAGCCAGGCTGCTGCTTATCTGCCAATCATAAGTCAGGAGCCTCACTCTTCTCTCTCCTCAACTCTCGTCCCTCCTCGCCTCATCCTCGTCATCTCCTGCTGCCTTCTCATCTCCTTTTTTCTATTTCTTCATCTATCTCCATCTTCGTCGGCTCCCTTGTTTGGCTTCCCTCTTGCTTCTTGACTGATCGAATCCATTTGATCGTCTCCATTGCCTTATCTTCCTGGAGGTCGACATACCGTAGCTACCCGCCCAGGCATACTCATAGGGCCAGCTTCAACTCTCCATCATGTCCACCCCAGCTACCACTCCGGTCGGACCTGGTACCATCATCACCGTCAAGGTTACCTACGATGAGCACACTCGACGCTTCAAGATTCCTCTGAGAGATCTTGGGGCCCGTACTTTACCCCAGAATGTAAGTTCCGTCCCCACTCAAGCTCCGACCGGACCTCAAGTCCCGACTCCTTCACCGTACATTCGCCGCCGCTGTTCCGATCTCGTTCTATCCCATCCTCTTCGATAAAGGGTCTCTCTTGCTCCCCCTATTTTCTGAGAGAAAAGGAGGATTCAAAGCTCTTTCAGCACTCAATACAATACTGACTATTCTTACACTAGCTACGCCTACTGCTTGGCATTCCGGCGGATACAGACGTCATCTTCGAACGCTACTCCGACAGCGCCAGTTCCTTCGTTGTGCTAGACAGCAACAATCAGGCAGTCTTCAAACAACTTTACCGCGCTGCGAAGGCCAAATTGAAGCTGCGGATTAGAGCTACCGTCGTGAGCCGAGTCATCAGCCCGTCACCAGCCGTTGAGAGCTCCAGCGAACAGCAGGATCCTCCAAGATACAGCTACCTTGACACTGTCCTAAGCTCTCCTATCGCTGCAGATCAGGCTGAGGCAAAAGATAGCGCTACCACTTTATCTACGGATTTGCCAGAGAGTTCTGAAAGATCCCCCATATACCCGGTCACCATACTCACTAGTACTGAAATGAGTAAACCAAAAGCCACCAATCACAGAGAATTTGTCTCAGGACCCGACGATCCAACTGCTCCGGTTGTGTCACACACCTCACTCGCCGGCGTTTTCTGTATTGACTGCAACAACTGCAGCCGTCCCATTCCAAATGAGCACTATCACTGCAACACATGTGCTGATGGCGACTATGACCTCTGCCCGCGTTGCGTCGACGCCGGAGTCAACTGCCTGGGCGAAGATCATTGGCTAGTTCGGCGATTCGTCAAAGACGGCATTATCACGAATAGCAGCACCAAGACCCTTGCTTCCCACAAGATCAAGGCTCCAGAGAAAGACCCTCTACTAGACCCGCTCCCAGAGAGTGCTCCCGAACCAGCTGAAAAAGTCGTCGCTAACGTAGAGCGGATTTGCAACAACTGTCTGCAGGGTACATACATCCTCCTAACCAAATGTTGTGTCTGTTGCTAATTGATAACTACAGAATTTGATGAAGGAAAAATGGTCTCTTGTGCTGACTGTGAAGACTTCGATCTCTGTATCACATGCGTCCTCGGACATAAGCATGGGCATCATCCATCCCACACCTTTGTGCTGCTAGGTGAACACGATTCCGGCCTGAAGAATCTGGTTTTGTCTCGCTGCAAACCCGGACGTGGCTATCATCATGCCGCCATCTGTGATGGCTGTGAAGGTGTACGTTTTATTCTCAATATAAATGTCTAGATATGTATGCTAACCTTGCTTCAGCATATAACCGGTGTCCGCCACAAATGCCTCACATGTCCTGACTGGGACTATTGTTCCGATTGCCACCTCTCGGCTTCTCGAACTCACCCTGGGCATCGCTTCGCTCCCCTTTATACTGCCATTTCTGAGCCTTTACAATCTCATGAAGTGCATTATGGTGTTTACTGCGATGGTCCGTCGTGCGCAGGACGATCGAGACCAAATTTTATCACCGGAGTTCGTTACAAATGCTCTGTTTGCCATGATACCGACTACTGCGCGAAGTGCGAGGTCCACCCTGCCAATACACACAATCGCACCCATCCAATGGTCATGCTTAAAACACCAGTACGCAGCGTTAGTGTGAACACTGTTCATGAGGAGGGGCTCAACACGGCTTTGGTGGGCGATCATCAGACTCGCAAATCTGCCTCCACTGAAGCCCCTGCTGCTCCAAACAGGTTGCACCTCCCAGTAGAAACCGATGCCAAACCTATGGAAACAGAATCTTTGGAAGAGGCTGACCAGGCCCTGGAAAGCCGCTCCTCGGAAGAGTTAGACTTGGTCAAAGAAGAGTCGGCCATACCGCAAGAGATTCCTAGTGCGGATCCCGAATCCGAGTACCAGGCATTCTTCCTTGAAGATGCCGTTGCAGATGGTACGGTGATGCACACAAACCAGGTTTTCCAACAAAACTGGAGGCTCTATAACCCAGGTCCTCTTTCATGGCCTTCTGGAAGCAGGGTTCGCTTTGTAGGCGGTGATTCCATGTTCAATTTGGACACCAACCATCCTAGCAGCCTGGATTCCGTCACGGCTGCGATGGAGAGCAACCAGTTATCCAAGCCGTTGGAGGCAGGTCAGACCGCGGAATTTAGTGTTACCTTGAAAGCGCCTAGTCGAGTTGGTACCGCTATCTCCTACTGGCGGATGAAACTTTCCGACGGCACACCCTTCGGTCATAGGTTGTGGTGTGATGTTCAGGTCCGAGACGATCTAATCGAGGAGGATGACGTGTTTGAGATTCCCCAGAAAGTGCCCGAGCTTGCTGCCGAGCCTTCCACTGAGGCTTCCGACCTCTCAAGCAGTCAAATGGTTTTCCCTAAACTGGACAAGGAATCACCTGCTGCAAGTACTCACGAAGCGATCGGCGAGCCAAGCGCCGCCCCCTCTGTGTCCGATCCTCCCGAGCATGACGTTTTCGATGATTTGGCCAGTCTGACCATGGACGACGCCGACACCGAGGCTGGGTTCTTGACCGACGAGGAATATGATATCCTGGATGCCAGTGACCAGGAATTTGCGGACGCCATCTCCACTCGAAAGTAAT
Organism: Aspergillus kassunensis; assembly: GCA_027569205.1. NCBI lineage: Eukaryota > Fungi > Ascomycota > Eurotiomycetes > Eurotiales > Aspergillaceae > Aspergillus > Aspergillus kassunensis. The sequence goes on along the minus strand of JAPDEQ010000026.1, from coordinate 79,953 downwards.
GTATTGTGAAAGCCTGAATTTTATGAAAAACGAATGCGTGGGCTCTTTCTTTGGGATTTATCGGGATAACAGCGTGGAACAGGAAAGGTGAAATAAGTTGTCCATTCGTTGGCTCGCACGCAGCGGTTATCAACAGACCGGCGTCAGTTGATCTGACTTTATCTCGTCTATTATTTTCAAATTGGATAGTAAGGATATCGTTGCTCTAGCCTCCTTCCTTCCCCTCATCATTTCCATGGTTCTGTTCTGCACGTCCTCCGTAGTTGAATAGCTTTTGATTAATAATCTCCACACCTCCACTTCATGTCGTCAGGTCTTGCATATCCATTATCCCGAGGTTGTAGATCTTCCCCTCAAATTGTTCTCCCACGATGTAAATAACACAACATCCCCTTGTTACTCAAAACCCAACTCAGCCATGGCTTTCTCTCTGTTCTCTCTATCTCTCACCCTGTTGGGCGTTCTCGGCCCTCTGCTCTACAACGGAATCCGTCGTGAGCTCACTGTTTTAGGAATCACTAGAAGCCCGATTTTTACCTCTTCTGATCAAGGTATCCACATAATATCAGACACGCAACAATGTGAAGACCTCCATTACTACGCCCCGAGTGGCCAGATATTTGCAGCATGCGAAGACTCAGTTCTTCCTCGCTTTCAATGGTTCCCTCCTCTTGTCCATCTAGGTACACCACCAGAGTCAACCGGAACGATCCACATCATTGATCCTCAGGTATGCTTCTTCTAACTCTACCAATCCATGAAAATCGAGCTAACAGCATCGACAGACAAAACAGTCTACCCGTCTCGCCTTCGAAAACTTCCGTGGGCCCTTCATCACGCACGGAATCGACGTGATCCCAGACCCAGACCGATCTGGCGCCGTGTATATCTTCGCTGTGAACCACCTACCCAACCCGGATTATCGCCCAGAGGCCGAATCAGAAACGCCCAAGGCCCGCTCCCAGATCGAAATCTTCCACCACGTTTTGAAATCCAGCACTGTTCGCCATGTTCGCTCGGTCCGCCATGACTTGGTGACGACGCCGAACGACATCTACGCTACAAGCCCGTTTTCGTTCTACGTTACTAATGACCATTATTATCGCGGTGGTTTTATGCGTCATCTTGAGGACCACGTCCCTTGGACTAAATGGACTAAAGTCATGCATGTCCAACTTGATGACCTCGGCATGAGCAATGGTGACGCCGGTGCCGAAGCCGGCGTCCATGCTACAGTTGCATTGCCCGGGATGCACAACTGCAACGGGCTCGGACACGGCCAGTCACCGGAGGAACTCCTCGTAGCCAGCGCAATAGGCGGGAAAATGTGGCGCGCGAACATGAACGACGACCCGAACCGGACACTATCGATTCTCGAAGAAGTTCCTCTTGACAGCACGATCGATAACCCGAGTTACTACGACGACCCGTACCGTACGGCTGACCATGACGCTAGTGGCTACGTCCTCGCTGGCCTCCGACGAGCCATCGACTTCTCGGGTACTATTTCAGACCCAACGGCCACGGAATCTGTCATTGTATGGTATGTCCGCTGGACGGGGGGCTCTATATCTGGAGAGTGGGAGAAACGTGTGATATTCGAGGATGATGGGAGTAACATTCGGACTGGGAGTACTGCTGTTCTGGTGCCTATTAAGCCGTCCAAAAAAGATTCGAAGAAGGAAGCATGGCTCTTCGTGACTGGGTTTGTATCTAGCAGTGTTGTTGCTGTTAAGGTGGAGCTGTAGCTCTTCTTCCATTATATATTCTCTTAGGAATATAGTATACAGTATTATTCTTATGCACTACTATACTAGAAAGACCGTAAAGCCTTAACTACCTCCTCCGTCCCCAAAACATCACCAAACTCTCCATCCAAACTCGCCAACGAAACCGCATGCACCGTCTCAGCATCAAACCCGCCCTTCCCCCACGTCGCCGTCGCATCTCCGACAAGCACAATGCGCCCCTTTTCAACATCAACTACACTCTTCTGACCCCCATCGGATTCAATTACCGGTGAAGAACCATTAGGGTAGCGGTCCACAACTCCCAAATTCGCGGCCATCCGCACAGAGGTCGAAACACAGTGATCAGTCGTCAAACCAGCAACAATAAGCTGGCGTATCCCTCGGTCTCGGATATGCCTCTCGAGGTTTGTACCGATGAATGCCGAGTTCACATGCTTCCAGAATACAGTTTCAGAGCCATCAGATGCTGGAGTTGCGAGTGGTAGTGGTTTCACAGCGTTGCCGTTGTCCGCGGTGGGGTGGAGAGCGGATTCCGGGATTATGGAGGAGTGAAAGATGTGGATTATCTCAAGGTGTATCTCGTTATTGCTGGAGCTGGATTTGGATTTTGATACTGCGTCTCGGAAAGCTGTGATTAGGGCGTTGAGATTCTGTTTTACGAGTGGGTTTGAGCGGCTGCTGCCCCAGTGGCAGGGGGTGTTTGGGTCTGTGTCAAATCCGTTTTGGATGTCTATTAGGAGGAGAGCTGTGGGGTGGTCGAAAGTGAGGAGTTTAGACATTTTGGTGATGTTTCTTATTCAGAATAGTTAATCGGTAGTTTTTTTCGCACAGAAATTGAGTCTTGTTGAGATATATAGTTATAAGGCCCCTAATGAGTCACGGGAGCTAGTGTAAAGTAGTGGACGTAAATTTTGTAATCCTAATTATAACGCTATTAGAAAGCTGTATGTTGGTAGAGAAGAGCTCATATTAGAGCCATTGAAGATTCTGAGAAGATGAATCCTTTCGGCTGTATACAATGATTGACATCCATAGTCCGCAGATCGCGAGAATAGTTGCTGCCTCAGGCTGGACGATCCTTAGTGATCCCACTCGATCCCTCTAATTCCATCTCCTCAATTCTTTCCTCTATCACCCCCTCGCTCTACGGAAATTCCTACAGTCAATGGCATCCATCCGAATACAGGGAGTCCGGTTCTCTCAATTGCGCAACCATCCGCTACTCCCCCGGTGCCCGGACTACTTTGTTCACAATCTCAATCGCAACCTACAACACCAACACCTCCGTCACTCAAGCTCAGGGAAATCCCACAAACGTCCCTCCTCCTCCGCCAAACCCTCCGGAAAGAGCGTTCCTTCAAATCCTTCAACGTCGACTTCACCCCCCGATGCCATAAACCCACCCCCAAGCACCCGCCCAGCAACCCTCGACATTCCCTCCCCTGTCTCCTCAGATGCTGCCACAGCCGACAAACTGAAACGTTACGTCGCGCTCGGCCGCGCGTATCTCTCCTTCTACAAAACAGGGCTGAAAAATGTGTATCATAACCATCTCGCCTCTTTGCCGATAAGGCAAGGGTTGGGGATACAGGGGTATCTGCCTCGAGCGCCACCCGTTGCGGCTTTCATAAAAAACGATAAGAAGAACAAAGACAGCACGAAGCATGGAGTGAAATCCATGGGGTTGGAGACGAAGACGAACAGATCAACGTTCCAACTTCTTCACCGCGCGGCGTATGATGTCCGGCGCATGATCCCCTTCGCAATGATCCTGGTTTTTTGTGGCGAGTTAACGCCTCTGGCTGTGCTGTTCTTTGGAAATTCTGTGACTCCGTATACGTGTCGAGTCCCAAGACAGATTGAGAAGTATAGACTGCAGCGGATGAATGCGAAGCGGGCGGCGTTCAGCGCGCATAGTGCCGCTGAGCGGGGGTCGGTTTCGTTGCCTGAGGTTGGGTCTGATGAGGAAATGGATGTGCTTGTTCGTTTTGCGGATCCGGATCGGATGCGGAAGTTAAGTGATGCAGAGGTGTTGCGTGCCTGTGCGGTGTTTGGGCTTGCGAAGACGCATATGAGACCGGAAGCTTTGGCAGGGCTGGTGTATCGGAGGAGATTGAGGAATTTCGGCCAGTATTTGAGCTTAGATGATGTGCTGATTTCGAAGTATGGAGGGGTCAAGGCGATGGAGGCGGTTGAGATTAAGATTGCCGTAGAGGAGCGCGGGGGCTATGGGGTTGCGGCTGGGAAGGAGGGATGGGAGGGTGAACGAATGGAGAGAAGGTGGTTGGAAAAGTGGTTAGAGAGATCGAACTAGGTAGGTACCTAGTCCATGTATTTGGATACAACCTATAAACTAGACTAGATAGGTGTGTAAGATATTTCGGGAGGTAAAAAGATCATACAATTGATTATACAATCGAAACCAATTGAGCTTATGAGACGCCAACCTGACCTTGAGATAAATTCTTAACCTGCTTCGCCCAGCGCAACCCACAACCATTACACAGGTCTCTATTCCCACTCGGTCCCCGCCTCCACTCAGGTGTCGACTTGGTCTGACACATCGCGCATGTTTTCTCAACGACGACGGCATTCTGCTTTCGCTTTCGTTTCTTGCGTTTAGCAAGAAGGCGCTGTACTTCCTCTGCCAACGTGCGGTTTTGCTTCTCTAGCTCACGGAGCTCAAATTGCCAACTTGAGCCTCTTGTCGGGTTTAATTCTTCAAAAAGTGCGGAGGGGGTCTCAGGTTCGCCGGGCGATGCGGCTGTTATTGTCGCTCCTGAAGTTGTGAAAGGTTCGGGGTAATTGGGGTGCAGTTCAGGGTGCTGCATGCTTGGTCTGACGGCATTTGTGCTGAATTCTCCGAGGCCGGTATCGCTTGACGTTGCACTTACGCTTGTTTCGTCGGCGGTACTTGTTATAGCTCTTGGAAAGCGGATCTGTGCGACGAGGAAGGTGGGCTTTGATTCCCCTTCAATGGTGTCTCCTGGATATAAGGTTGTCTGGGCGGGGAATATATGGCCCTTGCGATGGCGAATTTTATGAGTCAAGGTTGTTTGTTGGCCAGAGCGGGAGGTTTCGAGCGCTTGTTGAATACCTGGGTCCTGCTGTGAGTGGTCGCTGACGATGATGTCTTGAATGCCCTTGCCGATGAGATCGGTATGTGATCGACCGAGAACGGCACGGGCTTTCGAAGATATGTACAATATTATCCCTGACAGGGACAGTTTTGCCCAAAGATCGTTCTCCGCTAAGCCGCCGCACTCGATCCTTGCGAGCTGGTGAAGGGAGTACACGGGAATAACTCTTCCGACAAGTACCACGAATTGGCGCCCTCGCTCTGAGATGTGCCAACCCCCGTGGTTATGAAACCAGGCGTAGCCGCTATTCTTTCTCCGAATACGGTATATCAGATTGAATGGCTCGCTAGAGGTGCAGGCTCGCAAGTCGCGTATGACGGGGCCAATATCGCTCGGGTGACAGATCGTTGATAAAGTTTTGCCGAGGAGGTCGGATGATTTGTACTCTAACACTGTTCGACAAGAAGGCGAGAGATACAAGAATTTCCTTTCAAGGGATAACACCATTATCACATCGTCTGTGTTTTCGACTAGAACATGCTGCATATGGTTCTTAGCTACCGGTTGACCTGCAGCCAAATTATCCATTATGATTGACACCTGACTAGGCCCAAATTGCGTGGCTGGATCATGATCATCATGGTATTGATCTGGAGAAGGTGCCACATAATTGGGCAATTGACTCCGGTGGTAATCGATCATATAAGTCCCATCTGGCTCAGTCAGCTAGGCGGAGGAAGTATGATCGAGGCTCGACATACCTGGGTTTCTTTTCTTGACAGCGTCCGGCTTCTCAACCAGATCGACTTGAAATCCAACGAAATAATCTTTATTATCCCGGTGCACCGGAATCATCGTCACCAGGTTTAAGAAGGGTTGTCCCCCTTTTCTATAATTGATTATACTTACTTGGAGCTCAGTACATTGTTGAACCGATTTCAGTAACTGGAAAGTTGTATATGAGTCGGTGAACTTTCGAGGCTCCCCTTTCGCAACAACACCGTCTGGACTCTGTAGAAAGCGACAATTACGTCCGACAATCTCCCTTTCATTATAGCCGGTCAACCGTTCGAATGCCTGAGAGACATATACAATCGGATGGTCCTCTTGCGAAATTTCGCACAGTACAAAGGCGCATGAGAGATCAACGGGACCAATGTTGATCTGGGGGTCGAGTCGTGACGCCACTTGGGCCTGAATTATGTTAGCACAATGTCACCGAGGAAGATTTGGGTTAGATTTCTAGGGACAAGAAGATATGATAGACCTACCAAAATGCCCAATACATCAAATCCACTACTTGAATAAATGTTAGCGTAAGGGGGTTTCTCCCCTGTAGCCTCTGATTTTGTACCCGCCGAGTCTGGCAAGGGTTACCCCGTCAGTTTCCAATGCCCTGACAATCAAAAGACTGCTTACCCTTGCTTGATGACATTTTTTTGGGCTGAATATATCGATGAACCGGCCCATGACTCGATGCTTGAGGAATGAGGCCTTGATCATCTTGTTGTTGCTCATATTTCAACAACGTTTTATCAATTGAAGGATCTGTGGGACGAGTTGGAACAGACTGGCGGAGAAACGGGGTTTGCATTGAAAGACCAATGCCCCCGGTATTGGAAGGTTGGCCCCAGTACATGCCCGCAGCTGATTCCGGAGGCTGCGCGGTTGAATATGCACGGCCATGATCTAAACCGGGGGGGTCGAGAGATATCAAAGGGTCCAGGCTGTGACCTAAGGAAGCGGTAGACGGATATGTAGAGCTATCGTACGGAAAGGCATTCTCCGGCTCCAAACCTATTGACATTGAGACATCATCTGCTGCTGTGGGGTCAAATGCAAGCATGGGGTTATGCGGCGGATATGCATAATCCCCCACAGACATTGAAATCGAAGGATATGCTAGGTGCGAATGCTGGTCGCCGTGATGGTGATCCGATTGGGATTGAGTTGGGTAATGACCTCCATAGAAGACTTGATGATAGTCCTCGATATCTCGATTGGCCATGATAAAATCCCGATCGATCGATCCAGGCGGGTATCTAAGCCAATGATGGGGGAAGCAAGAGTAAATTATCCGGGGCCAAACCAGCGAAGGTTTCCCCGTGTACACTTGGAGTAGGATGTGTTATAGAGGCTGAGGCGGCGCCATATAAAGAAGAAATGCAAGAGATAGAGAAGAGATCTTGAGGGTGTAACCCACGGAAAACTGGCGCTGCGATAATGTCATCGGTCGGCCTACAGCGATACGCGAGGAGAGAGGATGGTACAGAGACAAAGATAACACTTCAAGGACCCTCTCGACATGGGCTGAAAAGATTACAATCATTCCATGTCATTCTCATCGAAGATGAACAGGAGTACGGACTCACGGAGTAACTGAGAGCGATCAAGTTGATCAACGCCGCCTCCATGGCGGGCGGCACCATTGAATTCTGCCAATGAGAGCGGCAGGGGGCGAATGATGCGTCAAGAGGCAAAGGAGAGGCTGGAGACCTTTTGTGATTGATCCAGATTCCAAGTTGTTGACTGACAAAAGTGTTGAGGATGAGATTTGTTCAAATCTTTGGATGATGAAGATGGTCAATGGCAAAGCGCGTCACGTGGTTGGATAGCGATCTCAGTTCTTTCCAGGGTATAGTTATGCAACTTAAAAATCATTAAGTTCAATGCTTTAATTAGATCAATTGCAATAAATTTCATGCCTACACGCACTAGGTACGGAGTACTCCATACAAAACATGCACTGATCTTGATTAGAACCAGAATCAGAGCACGGCCCATTCAAATGGCTTCGTAATCGTGACAAGCTACGGGTCGAGATCCATACTTCGTACGGAGGATGAAACGGAGAAAAGCCCGTTCCAGCCTCAAGAGTTCTTCCCCAGTATTATGTCAATATTGAATCTAATCTGAAGTCTGCCATGCGGTTCATTCCAGGAGTCTAGAAGAGTAGGTTCCGTCGTGGTCCACGTTCTCCAATTTATGGAGGGCGACGATCCTTCTGCCTCAAGCCGTTATCACAACTGCAATCAACTATTAGTTGACTATCGCGACAAAACGGTCAAGGGGCTCTTTCTTTGTTTCACATCCACCTTTGACAGTCTTTTCAATTTCTCCCTTTTCCATATTCATCATGAATGTTACCTCCAAATACGCTTCTTGCTTTCTGGGTTGACAGCAGATTGGTTGTCTTAGTACTTTTCTGCATACGCCCTGTTTGCTCTCTCAGCTGAGGACAACACATCCCCGGGACTCCATCGTGCCATCACTACGTACCACCGACTCTTTTCCCCAACAGTTTCAAACCATTCCCTCATTTTCTATTTTCATTATTCTATAATTCACATAACACATCGCGTGCGCATTTCAATTGCCCCTAGAAACATCATGGGCGACCTCTCAAATAAAATCTCAATCACTATATGCGGGGATGGTGGGTGCGGTATGTTGTGCAACAGCCTATGTTTTCAGCAATGCTCGCGTTGCCTACTTGAAACGATACAGTTAGCAAGGTCATCAGCATTGACAGGCGCTAGGAAAATCTTCCATCACACTTCGACTGGTCCGCAGTCAATGGATCCATGAGTAAGTCAGATCACACTGCGTGCTTGCGGGCCTTCCTAATGATTGTCACTTTGTTTAGATATGATCCGACCATAGGTAGAAACACTTCACTCCTGCGATACGCACTAGGCTCTAACCCTCGCATGATAGAGGATTCGTATTCGGTAACACGCACGATCGATGGCGAATCATACTTCTTGTCAATCACCGATACCGCTGGCCAGGAGGAATATCGGGGTCTCTGGGCGGCGTCCAACCTGAAATCAGATGCATTCCTTCTTGTTTACGATATCACCAGCGAGTTCAGCTTGAGCTCGCTGGATTATTTCATGGATATGATTGAAATGGAAACCGATCAACGAGCGGAAGACAACATGCGGTTGTTAGAGCAACTCGGCGACAGTGCACGGGGCGTGGAAGTTGGTATGGCTGCGCCAATTAGGATTGTCGCAGGTAATAAATGCGATTTGAAGGACAATCGGGTCATTAGCGCCAGAGACGGCCTGGAATATGCCCGGAAACATAATAGCGGATTCATGGAGACCAGCGCGCGAGAAATGGTCAACATAGAGGAAACATTTGCTCGTATGGCCCCTTTTGTCACTCAAATTGATATCTCTAACATAGTTAGTTCTGGTCCGACGGGTCGTGGAAGCGCGCCGACAGCACCACGAATATAACCAAGAGCTAATCAAGCCAACTCGTCATGTGGGATTCTCGCTAAGAAAGGCCCCAGCCGACGCATCATCGAAGAAAGAACCCGACGTGAAGCTGTCTAAATCGGCGAATCACCGCCAGAGCATCTTCTGCAGGTTGTTGAAAGGCAGGCGTACAGATGATAAACAGGGGCAGACAGAAAAACAACCAGAGGGTACCTCAGGAATGGATGATATGTCTGATAGCGAGAGCCCGAGTCGATGGAAGCGGCTATGCTGTTGAGCCTGAATTATTTGGAAAAGTATGTCAGCGATTCGATATACCCTATGTACTCCGTACCGGTCATAAAATCTGTGGGGCATTTATGTATCACCATTTTCTCCGTTCTACCTTGTTTGCCACAATGTATTGTTAATTCAACCCAGCAGAAAACAGATGGCAAGGATACAGTAATTGTCGCATTGGTTGATGAATTAAGTCAGAAAGTCAAAGATGGAACGCCCTTGACTATTGATCTGTCTACGCTCACACTGCCGAGTAAATTGGAAGTACTTTGTAGGATAACAAGTTAGATTCCAAGGGAAGATTTACCCAAGTGTACTTATCATGTTGGTTAATGACGTGATGGCTGAATTCTATGATACGGGGCAAGACATTTTGATACCCACTGGAGATCAAGCCTCGGGAACCCATTACACGATTGTATCTCTCTAGCCGACTTCCGACAAGTCAATTATCTAGCAAAACGTAGAAGAAACCGATTGCTTAGTCAAGTCTGGTCTCATGGCTAGACTACAGTAGTAAAGCTTCAGTCATGCACTATGATGTAGCCAGAAGCCCAAAAGATGTGCTAGTAGGACAACCTTCGAGAGCTTAATGCCTATCATAGTTAGTATCGGGGTAGCTAGAAGAGCGCTGCACTCGGCTTATCACTGTCCTAGTGTCATAGTGTCCAATATCTACAGGATTTAGACTCACTTCGATAGAAGTTGAAATCATGATTGAGTGGCGCACAAATGAAGTCAGTCCTTTTTACGCCAATGATGATTGATTTGAGTCTATCACAGGACCAGGTACTGCAAACTAGAGATATCCCACGTCATAATGGCTCATTTTTCTAGAAACCGTTGTAGTTCTCCGTAGTCAATTCCGGCGGCACGAATTTCGCCAGGCTGTACCTAGCCTCGGAGTGTAAGTGTTAAATCAATAATCTGGACCGAGATAATCTGACGAATGTGGCAAGATGAAGGAACCCCTGAGGGCATCTAGGTCAATTTCAAGATCAGGGCCAAGCTTTCAGGCGAATCATCCATGATCCGACTTATCCAGGTTTGTCATAGTTGTGAACATGGAAGTAGATAGTGGGCTGGGCGGCATAATTCCGTCGGAACCAAACGAAATAATTGCGGACTTGCAAGGTGCCGCTGGCCATGGGATCAGCCCTGCAGAACTGGAGCTCGAATTTTTCGAGAGTGAGAACCTTGAATCGCTTGAGGAAATTATGCATTGCTCGGCATGAATGTGCCGTGCCGATGGCACTGGGAAGCCGACTGTTGTGCCGTAAATCCGCTTATGCACTAGGATGGCAGCATACGAGTTAGTTGCCTGATTCAGTAGGCGTCAAGATGCTTTGCTGCGATTATTCAGTTTCGGGGGTTCATTAACTAAGTTAGTTAACATGCTTGTTCGGCGGCCTTAGTAATGATGTGGGATACTCCGTACGCCTACTGGACATCCCGTTATGCCGCTGTAGACTGTTTATTGTTTATAAGACAACCTTGGGAGAGAGCGAGGGAGTGACTATATGATTGCATCACAATGCTGCTAGCAGAGTAGATATTTCATAGCTCTTGCTAACCATACTTCCGTCCTGTCAATGCATATTAAGTCGGATATACGGCTCCTATAACATAGCGAAATGCTCTGTCCGCGGGAGCGGTGCCTTCGAGGAGTGAGAACGGATGATCAGATAATCAAACAAACGAACAAATTGCTCCATATGCCAGATGGAAGTCAGAATGTCTCCGAGCTCCGAGACTAGGCCGAGGAGGGGGTATTGGTTCGCTTGATGGATGTTTCCGCGATCCGCTCGTGCTGTTGTACTGCAATTTCAAGCAGATCTCTGCCTGCTCTATTTGCATGCATAACATAGCCTATGTAATGAAACTTGAAACTTGGTTCAAGGTTGTTGAAGACCAAGGAAGTGTAGTTTTACAAGAGTTGGTGTCGCATATTAAAACTTACCATAAATACAGTAATGTAGGTCTACGGAGAACGGGTAATCTCCGTAATGCCTGGGCACCTCCCCGTAGTGCATCTGAATAATTCATCCATGTTCCAAGAAATGATTACTTTTTTGGTTTTATTAATTATTATTTTTTTCCAGCTTTAAATAATCGAGTCAGCATTATTCAGAATGATACTAGTGACCTAATAATTATAATAAAAGAACCAGCCCTCCTTCGAAGCTTCGAAGATTTCCCTGGCCTCTGTTCTGGACTTTGACTTTTGGGCGCCCAAAGAACTACACCATCCATCATCCAACTCAAAAGTGCAACCCCCCAATCCGGTCTTATACTCATTCCAGTCTCTGGTTCTGGAGTGCGACGCGAGCTTTGCATTGGTCCTCTGCCTGAACCTTTTTTTGTCTCTTTGTATCATTGACTTTCCGCCCTTGACGTATTGATTGTCAATCGCGATCATTACCGAAGTATTGCAACATACAGTCGATTTCGCGAAAACAAGCAGGGAAAAAATATATAGCTAGGGGGGCTTCGATATTGGCTTGTTTTATCTAGTAGGGTTTCCAATACTCTCCTCTTGTTACCGACATCTACATCACACATCTATATCTACACAATGACAGCGCGCCAATCAACGCCAGCCTCCGACAACTCGCATTCAGATAGCGGTGTTCGAAAGCGAGTATGTAAGGCCTGCGATCGGTGCAGACTAAAGAAATCCAAGGTAAGCAGGCCATGGCCCAGCATCAGCATCCACTGATGCACTGACCCGGCGCAGTGTGACGGAGCCAAACCATGCGGTCGCTGTCGAGCAGACAACACTCTCTGTGTTTTTGGCGAGAGGAAAAAGGCTCATGACAAAGTGTACCCTAAGGGGTGAGCATGCACCTGGCTTTGAATTTTATACCCATTCGTGGTATCCGTGGCTGACCGATGCTTGACGTAGATATGTTGAGATGCTGGAGCAGCAGCAAACATGGCTGGTTAATGGTCTTCAAGAGCTATATCGACGTCTTCTCGACAACGAGGGGTGGCAAGGGGAGCCACTGAAATGCGAACCCAACGGGCACCCGTTAACACACGACCTACTCACTAAACTCGGCGCTCTGGATCAGAGCAAGCACGAGCGGTTTGAAGAAAGCGCGGACACCATGCAGCAGGATATATGGAGGCATAACGTCGGAAATATGCAGCGCCAGGACTCGTCAGACACAAGCTCTGAAAGCGCACATTCACCTGTCGTTGCGCCTCATCAATTCTCCGATCCCTTTGCAGCGCGGAACCTCCCACAGACGCCAACGACCATCAGCCCTACGACGACGTCACTGCGAATAGACGTCCCGCAGTCCGCGGTTAAGAATGAGCCACAAATGACCCCAAGCAATCCATACGCCACATCAATGCAGAATATGTCCATGCAGCACATGGTGGGCCCATCGGATCTACAAAATCCCCCGCAATGGACAAGCCCTAACAGCTTCGGAGGCTACGACGACCTCGACATGATGTCTGCTCAGTACGGAGGCCTACCATACGACGACCCAATCTCGTCGCCCATGTTCAGTCGTCCAGTGGCAATGGGATGTCTGATCCCGGGGTCATATATGGACACGAAAACCGACTACGACGAGATGAGCCAATATCTGAATCCAAATCAGTTGGAGATCTCGTCTTGACCCATGTTGCCATGTTGTTACTGTACGATTATATCGCATAAGGTTGTGATTTGCGTTCTGGGTTGGCGATCTGATCCTTTTTATATTGATTACGAGGCTTCGGGTCTGGGTTTCATCCATGGCGTTTTATGGTGTTGGCTAAAATATACGGAGTTTCAACAAGGAACTGTATCATTTCTATTCTTTAACTTGGTTTTACATATTCTCTCCTCTGACTTTGTTACCCATAGAGAACGAGCTTTGGTAATTCAACAGAAAACAAAAATTATGATCGTCTTCGAATGCCAATCCAATCTGCTGTGCGGAGTAGTTGTAAGGGGTCAACAACAGGGAATGGAGGTTCCTGATGAATCTTGGCATCCAAGCTATCCCTGAATAAAATCATAAATCATGTCGAAATGACGTCGCAGCGGGAACTGACTAATCGGAGGTGGAGCACGTCACGAGTTCGTCTTATCTCCGTTTCTGTCAGCATTTCCGGACCATCAAACCGTAGTACGTACCGAGGACGAATTTGCAAAAAATTGTTTCCAGTCTCCACCGCATAACGGTCAGTCTCAGTTTCGCAGACTCCGAGCCAGGTTTGCTTTTTACTGAAGGGCTGAATGCAGATTTGCACGTTGTCATCTTGCAGAGATTCTCTTCTTTTCCCTTCTTCTACCTACTGAGCTTAGCACTGCTAGCGAAGTAGCCTAGAGTTAGCTGGAGGTAGGCTATATCTACCTCCGAATCACCGATTATCCGAATCCGAATCCGACCCCGATCGATTTCGCATCAGAAAATCCAGACCCAGACTCAGACTAATCCCCTAGCGGCGGGTTTTAGACAAAGTTCGAACTACGGAGATGGAGTCGGAGGCTGGGCACTGGGCACTGGGCACTGGGCAGGGTTTAGGCCCTTTAGGGTACGGAGTAGCGAATTTCGGATCTTTAAGTTCACCGTTTAAAAGGTTATAAAGACGGAACTACTGACTTTTGGGAAGTTAAAATCGGTAAAATGCGCAATTGCCTTGACCATGCTTGATGTGATTGAGATACTTGTTCGATTACTCGATTTTATAGATCTAGACTCGGTTCAGGTCTTCCGGATTTCTGGTTTTGGTATGGGTGCGCGTGGATGTGAGGTTCAAAGTTTAGGGTAAGCAATGCATCATCATGATGTTTTGGTTTTGATATGATGATCATGACTTGATATTTGCCTCGGTTTAAGTTTTAGACAGGTTGAAACTCGATAGGAAATCCCTTTTCATACTCCAGCTACTGCCTACTCCGAAGTCCCGAGCTCCTCCTGGTATTATGTCAAATCAACATAACTTCACATCCATCCCAACTCCGTACTTCGAACTTCGAAGTACGGAGTAAATCGAAACAATAGAGTTTATTGCTAGAGAGGGTTTCTTTGTCACCCTCATGATAGAAACTTGGTTAGCCTAGATTGGTATGACACTCAAACCCCGGCCAGCCCTAATATAAGGTTGGTTTGTTGGTAGGTATTAGAAATCAAGCATGGCGTTGATTACCAACCACAAGCTTCGAACTTCGGAAATGGTTGCTTCGCTAGTTATACGGTGCAGTGTGCATCCCGTAACATGGCTGAATAGTTAACTAATTATCTACTAACTAGCTAATCAGTTAAGGTATGTTAGCTATGACTCAACTCTTCTCATTTAGATAGTTCTATATCCGACTCCATACGCTACACTTTGCGTGTTCAATTCGCGCCATTTTCGCAGCAGTATACCGCTCATACTCCGTACATTACCCCCAATTCCGGTACGGAGCTCGGCGAGCTGAGTGTACGGAGTATTCGGGTACGGAGTACTTCAGCCCCTTCACCACGTGAGTGAAACGTTGTCGGCCTTGAGCTATACTCAGCATAACTTAGTTCAGAGATTAGCTGAACGGTAGCTCAGCCTCCTGACCCCTGGCTCCTAAGAAAGACTCGAAGACAGCACTGAATCATTGGCATTACTATGTGTATCAAGTTTACATGTACTCCGGAATGTCAATGTGTCCCTGAATGGGGCCCGGCCAAGCAGCTTTGTCAGCGGGGGTTAAACAATTGATGCATCGGCACGGAATTCGGAAGACATGGGCTCCGCGGGCGCCGATTGCTTGCTTTGCGGAGGTTAGGTTCAGCCTTCAGCCTTTGGACTTAGGTATTGTATGTAAGCTGTCCAGGGTTGATGGGCTGTTTGCAAATTACCGTGATCTTACGGATCACTAGCTAATTTGATGTGCTGCCTTGTAGAGAACAGAAGTCTGATAAAGATATTGTTATATATATATGCAGGAGATGAGCTATAAAGCTGAGATGGGGGATGGAAAATGAAATGGCAGAAATCGAACACGAATACGAGAGATCTGATACAACATAAGAAGACCTATAGTTAGAAGCTGCTGTATGAAACGTGCCCTTAGATCGGAATGTGCTGCTTATAACTTGGAGGCTCAATTGGACAAGGCGAGATGATTCCTCATTCCTCATTCTTTAGCAGAGCACGGGTATTTAAGACATCTTATTCCCGATGACTTAACTTTAGACGCCGGATCAGCTAGAATCACAACATTGACTCAATAATAGGCACTCGGTTGAATTGACAACATGCTGGGGTACATTTCATACCTACCATATGTCCAAGCTAACAATAGTTAGCAACTGCATCATGCAGTTCCGGCGGCTGAAACACGCACCTTAGGATGCCTTGGGCTTCACCCTCTGGTTTCAACATCGGCAGAAGATTACCCGAACAACGGACTTTAGGCTAATAGGACGATCACGAAGCTCTTAACAGCTTCCACAATTTAACCGCGAAGAAAAAGCCACCTATAACAGGCAAAAAAAGGTCTTGACGGTTGCTGGCGACTTGTCCCAGGTTGAGAGTCCTGAGGCGGGAGGTATTGCGGGGTAGGGGGGTAAACCCCTCCATAACACCACTATATGAAGCTCCGTCCGGACACTATTCTCAACAACCAATTCACACAACCAGACCTCTATCTCTCAAGTAAAGAAAGCGAAGAACAAAATGGGCGCCCACACCAGCATCAAATTCTCCAATCTCGCCGCCATAATCCAAGAATTCAACGTGGACGGCCAGAACATCGTCCAGGGCTTCACGAAGAAGGAGTACTACGAGAGATTCAACCGCCCCTGGTTCGGCGCCACAATCGGTCGTGTCGCCAATCGCATCAAGGGGGGCGTAATCGATAGCCTTAACGGTCGCGAATACAAGCTTGAGACGAACGATGGGTCTAACGCGCTGCATGGGGGAAGTCGCGGGTTTGGAAGACTGGAGTTCGAGGGCCCGACTGTTGTCCAGCGCGACGGCAAGGATGCCCTGCTCTACACATACCTGAGTCCTGATGGGGACCAGGGGTACCCTGGTACCGTGGAGCTGAGGGTTTACTATGTCGTTAGCGAAGAGGTGGAGGATGGGCTGCCTCGGTCGATTCTCAATATCGAGTATGAGGCTGAGTTGGTAGGAGATGAGGTCGAGGAGACGGTCATCAACATTACCAACCACAGGTACATTCCACCCACATCACACAAATGAGGCCGACACTAATGCTGTGAGATAAAGTTACTTCAACCTCAGCGGCAAGCCCAGCGCCGCTGAAGGAACAATCGCCAAACTTGCCACAAGGGATTACCTCCCTCTTGACACCGGCATCCCACTCGGTGCTATTGAGCAGCACGGTATCGACACCACACAGCCCTTCGAGTTCGGCCCTGAAAAGGCTGCCTTTGACGACTGCTTCGTCGTGGACCGCGACCTGAGCACCGTGAAGATCGACACGCGCAGCAGACCGTTGAACCTCCTCGCTGAGTTCCGACACACAGACACCCGAATGAATTTGCAGGTGTACAGCACCGACCCGGCCTTCCAGTTCTACTCTGGCAAGTATATTGCCGTGCAGGAAGCTGACGAGAAGAATCCTGCGCGGGAAGCCTGGGCTGGGTTCTGCATTGAGCCGAGTCGTTATGTCAACGCCATCAATGAACCGGAATGGCGTCACACTGTTGTTTTGAAGAAAGGAGAGAAGTATGGAAGCAAGATCATGTACAAGGCGTGGAGGGGTTAGGCTCGCCCGGTTACAGACGTTTGATATTCCAGGGCATGGAATGTTTCAACTTACACACCAGCAAATTCAAGTGCCGCTTCTACCGATTAACTCCATCTCCGAGATCCAATATGTCAGTTCAGGCCCCAAGTACCTTAGTAAGGCTGTCATTTGACTCATGGCGGGCCCAAATCAACTCCACCGCGAAAATTCTTTACTGTAAAACCTCAGTTCAATCCACTTTCTTCGTAGAGATTGCGCCCAATTTTTAGATTCCGATTTGCGGCACATCTCTCAACCACACCTGGAATTAGGGAGTGCAGAATCACCACCTATACTTGGTGGATATACAGATGTCGCTCGCGTTCCTGAGCGCCAAGCATTCTCGAAAGCGACCATTTGTTCTAGCGTCAACTGAGCTGTTGATTTTAAAATACGGCATCCATCGTAAGATACAAGCACGGATCTTGGGGTTCCGGCGCCTGGTTTAACGGCCGTAATAATACTTAGGATGATTTCCAAGTTCTTGTCTCCAAGGCGATCTCTTGGGGCTGCAGCTCGGAACGGAGACGTTGAGTATCCAGGGTCCGATTATTGACGCGAGGAATAGCAGCTTGAGGAAGGTATTTCGATCAAATGAGCACCGGACTCGCACACGGTGTCGTATTTGTTCTAGGGGACAAGAGTTGTATAGGCTGAAGGACCTTGGCAGTGTCTCCCTACGGAGCATGTTATACTCTGTACAACGGCACGCTTGCTTCTTTGATCGTTGTTATTAAGTGTGTTCGCTGGCATGTAACAGCTCGAGGCTTAGACTTGACCGGATACAGGCTCTATATCCGGCTTAAGTCCTCAAATCTCTACCTTTACGGGAGGCTGTTGACCGACAAGATCAAGGGGGAAGTTGTTATCACATCGGGCTCGTTTGTTTACCCCGCACTTTCCCTTGTCATGTCTTGATTTCGATGATAATAAAGTGGTTGGCCTCATTTCACATGTCACACGCACAGCAATATAGTTAACTATTAGTTAGTTGATACCATCTGATTATAGAGAGACCTTTCATCGGAAGTTACACAATCCAAAGCCCCCTTGCTCAGCATAAAATTGGATAACGTTATCCAATAATAGGAGCTCACGTTATCCATATTCTCTGCTAAACCGGGTATCCCCAACTTGTGCGCCGATGAAGATTGATTGATTCGACAATGCGGATTCAGAATTATGCTGCCTGGTCCTAGCCAGCAAAGCCACGGCTGCCACGCAAGACAAGGTGAAACGGGGCAGTGTTAACAGGTTCGTGGACGCTTGTACGTACGTACTGTCTTTCTATAGAATAGGTATCTACTCCGTAGTTAACAGTCTGGCTCAGAAGCTCGGCTTACCTGACTAACTCAGAGGCTGTGCATGTCTCCGTACACAGTGACACACCGTATGATAGACGGATGAACCTCTCACAAGCAGCGCCTAGCGAATGCTTGGAGCTTGGCAGCTCGGTTCATCCCTGAGCTCAGATCAATCTTGCTCCGTGGACAATCATTTCTTAATGTGTTTTGGATCGTATTCGGGTTTGGGCTTGGCCCGTTCCCTAGTTGGGAAAGACCAGGATGTTAGGCTCAATTCTCGTATTCGCTTTGTTTGTGCAGGATATCGTTCTTTCCTAGACTAATAGTACAGAGTATATTAACTAGGGAGTCCTTGGCAATGTCTTCCAAAGACTCATGATGGTTAACTATCAAACAGAGGGGCTTGGTTCAACGCGTTTCTGTTCTTGTCTTTCATGTCAAGTACTGTCAGTATTTCCTTCGTCTTGTATCATCTTTTGCAAATACATTCCCTATCACTCAGCCTTCCGGTCTGAGTCTGTTATGATTAGGGCATAGATGTAGTAGACGGCACGTGATCCATACCATATCACCGGAACTACCCGAGCCTCCCCGCTTCAACGCGGGGAGTCGGCATCGGAGTCACGAATGCCCCTCATCAATTCTTTTTCTGCGCCTTGTCTCTACCGGATTCACGATACCTTATCTCAAAAGATAGAGTATAATGGCCTCATCACACGGCGACCTTCGCCACCTTCTCCCGGCAACCTACAAACGGCTTATATCCGAATGGCTCGAAGAGGATTGCCCCAGCTTCGACTACGGCGGGTTCGTGGTTGGGGAGTCGCAGGGTGAGGCGAAATTGTTTGGGAAGAGCGAGGTATGTACTCAAACCATTCTTCCTCTCGGTCAGTCGAAAATATAAATCGAAGGGGGAAGGGCGAACTTTACTAACAACCCTGGAACAGGGAATCGTCGCAGGCGTACCCTTTTTCGATGAGGTGTTTTCCCAGCTTGGATGCTCGTATGCGCCCCCCCCCCCTCCCCTCTCTTCCTTCCTAGTCTTACAACCTCCCACCCAATGCTACAAAACGTACTAAAGCAATAAACAGAGTATCCTGGCACACCGCAGAAGGCACCCCCCTCCCCGCCTCCCAAAAAATACACTGCGCAACAGTCCGCGGCCCAATCCGCCAGATCTTACTCGGCGAGCGCGTCGCCCTAAACATCCTCGCGCGATGCTCCGGCATCGCCACGAAAACCGCCGCCGTGAACGACGTTCTCAAGCTCAACAACTGGAAGGGGACACTAGCGGGCACGCGCAAAACGACGCCGGGGTTCCGGATTGTTGAGAAATATGGGATCCTTGTCGGTGGTGCTGACCCGCATAGGCATGATCTAAGCAGTATGACTATGTTGAAGGATAACCATGTGTGGGCGTGTGCGAATAATGTTGCGTCGTCTGAGCCCGTTGAGCATGGGGATGTTAGGGGGCGGTTGGAGAGTTGGAATATTACGGGGGCGATTCCGAAGGCTGTTAGGGCGGCGAAGGCTGTTGGGGGGTTTTCGACGAAGGTTGAGGTTGAGGTGCGGAGCTTGGAAGAGGCGAATGCAGCTATTGGGGCTGGGGCGGATGTGGTTATGTTGGATAATTTTACGGCGGAGGGGGTGCGTGAGGCGGCGAGGGTGTTGAAGGAGGAGTGGAAGGCCAAGGGGAAAGGGGAGGGGGCATTTTTTATTGAGGTGAGTGGTGGTTTGACTGAAGAGAATGCGGCAGGGTATGCGTGTGAGCATGTGGATATCCTGTCGACGAGTTCGATTCACCAGGGAGTTGGGATTGTGGATTTCTCATTGAAGGTTTCGTTGCGGTAGATCATCTAGAGGACCAAGGCTATTGTATACTGCACTACACTACACTTCGATCAGCTGTTGTGTATGGTCATATCGACCTCATGAATATGAATAGAAAACGCTAAGATAAATACATTTGCCGCCACACCAACATTAAGCATTAGCAGTACCAGGGTATATAGGCCGTGTCGTATGAAGAATAGAACCAAACTAACTCAAACGCCACCTCGAGGTTAAAGATGCATAAGAATACCCCAGAAAAGAACTAAACTTCAATGTCAACGGTGAAACCCTCTCCATCACTCGAGCTATGGCTTTGGCTATGCTCATGTTCTCGGTATCCCTCGTCCCCGGTCGTAGGATCAGAGCCCGGTCCATGGCCACCATCATCGGTTGATGTTTCCGTTGAGATACCCTTCCGCATGCGTTGTCTGTCAAGTTGTGCGCGGAGTTGCTTGTTCTCGGCATCTCGCTCCTCAAGACGTCTCCGCGCTCCGCTACGGTCAAGTAAACGTGCTTCGCGTTCGCCCTTGAGACGTTTCTCGAGCTCGTGCAGACGCTTAATCCAGACTTCTTGGTTGCCCGGATCGCCGGGTTTATGCTGGCGGGTCATGGCGGAGTTCTCGGCTTGGGTTGTTGTTGGGGATATTTGGACCGGTTGAGAAATGCTGGAGCGCTGGGTGTTTCTGGAGGAGGGATCAATAGCCGAGTGGGTGCGAACTAGAGGGCCACGGTCTGCTGTGTCAACTGTGGATGAGCGTGGAGAGCCCGTCATGTCTGTCGTTACTGCGCCGCGGCTGCGGGAATGAGGTTGGAGGAGATTTAGTTCGGCCTTGAGAAGCCGGTTTTCACCGCGGAGCTTGGCTATCTCAGGTGAGAGCCCGGTTTGGTTTCGGGTCTGGAGCTGGGCGCGCATGTTCATGGTGGATTCCTCCAGTCTATCTAGCTTCTTAATTCGCAAGCTGAATGCGTGTTCGAGCGTTTGGTATTGCTTTGTCAGGCCACGCTCGACGTCTTTGATGCGGCCCTTGAAACCCGATATTACAGTCTCGACGGTCTTGACTGCAAGCAAGAGGTTGCGGCTGAATCCGGGCCAGAATAGGATGTTGCCAATGACCTCCTGGCTAGGCAGGTTACCGTTAATCAAGCTGTTAGAGTGAGCCCAGTCCGGCCCACACATGGCTGACAGTCGCTTCCAGATAGTCAGTAGCATTGAATTACGCTCGTTGAGCTGTTCCCGGAACTGCTGCTCGAGACCAGTGAACCGCTTGCGGTCCTGGCTTCGCGCACTTTCAAGGTCGGAGATGCGAGAGTTGCTCTGCGTAATGGTACGAGAAGCTTGATGATGGGATCTGAGTGCCTGTTCGAATGACTGCTTGTCTGCACGACGAGCCTGGCGTTCGCGATCAAGCAGTTCAGCCAACTTCTGAGACTCAAGTCCATGACTTTCAAGTAGCGCATCGCGGTTTCGTAACAACGACTCCTTTTCATCTAGGGTAGATCGGGTGCTTTCAAGTTCGAGCGCGGTCGACTCCAGCTCCTTTTGCAGCTTCATGATGTTAGCGATCAGGTTAGACCGGCTACCTGTGATGTCGCCGAAGATTTCTCGCAAGTTGTTCTCTAGGTCTGTGAGCCGTTCTTTCCAGGTAGCCGTTTCGATCTCCTGCGCTGACAGACTCTTCTTCAACTTGCGAGCCTCTTCCTTCGTGGCAGTTGCTTCACGATTGAGCTCGTTCATGATCCGTTGCACTTCTTGCTTCTCTTGGCCTCCAACGACTTCACGCTGATGTCTCTCCTCAGCTAGGCGGTCCTCCAGCTCTAGAGCCTTCTCCTTCTCGCTATGGAGGCTAATCTGGTACGTCTTGAGCTCTGATTCCAAGTCACCAATCTTGATCTTATCGCCATCTTGTTCCTCGCGAAGGAATGCGATCTCATTATGGCTTGACTCAATCTGGACTGTGAGTCTTTGTACCTTGGTGTTTGCCTCATATAGGCTCTTCTCTAGTGCTTCCATTTCTCCACTGCACTCTTCAAGCTCTTGCTGCACGACCTTGTACCGCTGCAGGTTGTTCTGTGCATCCTCCTCGAGTCGGATAATGCCTTCACCGGCCGAACGCATCTCTGATTGCAGGGCTCTAAGATTTTCATCTTGACTTCGTAATTCTTCAGTGAGCTGCTGACACTCATCAATCTTCTGGTCAAGCTCATCTCCAATAGCGTCTAATTCTTCCTGTGCTTCGGCTCTCAAATCTTGGAAAGCCGCGTCCCGTTCGTCGGCCATCTGCAGCGCCTGGTCACGTTCCTGCTGGAGATTCTGGATTTCTTCCTCGGCCTGGTCTACATCTGCCTGGTAGGCCTTATCTAGGTTTTCGAGCTCCTTGACATACTCATCCACTTGGTGCCGTGTAGCTTGATTTTCAAGTTTCAACGTCGAGACCTGGTCGCGCAGTTGTCCATGTCGAACTTCCCAATCTTCGCGTTCCGCGTCGTCAATTGGAGACAACCCGGTCCGGTCACTGGTGCGCGAGGAAGACCGCACGTGCGCTCTAGAAGCAGACCGGTCCAAAATGCTATCGCCGGCAATAGATCGATCTCGAGGTTGACCGAGCTTCAGCTCCTCGATCTCCTGGTATAAGCGTTCCTTTTCTCTGTTTCGGGACGTCAGCATCGAAGTCTGCGCGCCGACCTCTTTTCGCAACTCCGCATTCTCCTGCTTCAATAACTCGAACTCCATCACAAGTGTCGAACTTGAAGAACTTCCAGTGGCGGCGCGATGTAGATCTTTGTCAGAAGTGGCTGAATATGATACCGTCGAGGCCCCATGGTCACGATGTCCGGTCCTTAGAGGCGCCACATGAGGTAAGCCGAAGTTCATCTCACTCTTCAGACGCATAAGCTCATCTCGCAGTCTCTTGTTCTCGTCATCAGACTGCTCGCGAGCAGCAGTTTCTGCCTCCAACATGTCTTTCCACATATCCTAGAAGCATGAGCTATGTGTAACCGAGAAGACAAAAAGACACTTACCCTCTCCTCCCTTGCCCCAGAATCCGACCCAACAGGTCTACCGTCGTTGAGCGCTTTCACCATCTCTGCCAACCGGCGTTTCTCGCTTTCCTTAGCGATGCTCTCCGAGCGTAACCGTTCGAATTCAAGCTCGTACGACTCCACTCTCTCCCGGAGATATAGCATTTCCTCATCTTGAGCATGGTCACGGTCGTCTTCGTCGGAGCCTTCCGGGTCGTGATTGAGCATCGATTGCTTATCAGACTGCTGGTCGTTCACCTGCTTCTCTAAATCACGAATCTTCCGCTTGAATCCTTGGTTCTCCTTCTGTAGCTTCAGCTTGTCAGATTTCAGCTCGACGTTTTCGGAGATCATCTCTTTGATGCCCTCTTCAGAGCGCCGATTCAACGCCTCGTTGAGGAAATGTATCCGCATTTTCAGGTCGAAATTTTCTTTTGAAAGTCGATCGATGGTGCTGCTTTGCTCCTTCAATGTCATGGATCGGCCGCTGCGAGCAAACCCGGGAGTCATTCCGACTCGCTTTTCAGGTGATAAACCGTGGCCGAAGTCCTCCCGGAATTGCTTGACAAATGCGCTCGGGACTTGGACGTCCTTTACACGCTCTGCGATTACTGTATCCGTGGGGAAAGCATCACGAGGTCTCACTTTGGGAGTCATCGGCCCTGAGGTATCCTCTGCAGATTCTGGTTGTGTTTCTGGCTGTTGCAGCTGCGGTTGCTGATGGGAAGAACTGGGACGTGACTGGGGATCTTCCTCATCAAGGGTCTGGAGACCGTTATCGGTACTCATATTTCGCTTATCAAGGATATTATCGTCGCTATACCCCGATATTCCAGATGCCATACTTCCTAAGCTCACTGATCTGGCTAAATTGTTTCGTCGAGAACCCGCGTTTCTGTCTGTAGCCCCAGGGGTCGCGCCTCCTGATTGAAGCGCATAATCGGCACCCAACGTGGCTTCACTATTTGACATGGTTACTTCGGTGGCATTGCTTGTTGCTGAAGAATATGAGAGTCGATTTGCTGATTGTCGACTAGTCAGATACTTGGGTCGGCTACTCCTTCGACTGCTTGTGCGGGATGCGTCACTGGTAGCGGTATCACCAAATATCCTTGGGTGCATAATCACGGATTGGGTTTGAAAATCCTGGTCTTGGGATTGAGATTGGGGCGTGCTTTCGGCTGTGGACTCCCCCTCGTCAGCCGAGTACTCTTGAGAGAACTGACTAACGTCGTCGGCACTTTCTGGTTGATTCCGATTGCCCATCCGTGCTGCAGCTGCAGCGGCTGGTGACGATGGCAGCGTTTCCAGCAATGTGGTATTGTCTCCGTATCGTGCTGCTGCTGCCGCGGGTGTTGCATCCAGATTTAGTGTGCTGTCTTCCGTAGGTCCAGGGCCAGGACTGCGAGGGATACGGACTCCATCGTTTGTTGATGCTAAATCGCGACTGTATCCGTCCGGTGCCGCCCAAGAAGGTTCTGTAAAATCTAGCGCATGCTCGTCTGCCACTCCAACAAGGTATGTGTCGTCTGCGCCCGTGGTGCGATTTGCAGCAGCGAGGTCAATTGTTGAAGGTTCCGGTAGGAAGCTAGACTCCACATCCATCAACTTCCTCCGCATCTCGTTCTCTTCCATAAAGGTCTGGTTTTCCACGCGGCCGTGATCGCTATGCTCTTCAAGACTGGTATCATCATAATCTGGTAACGGAGGTAATAAGTCAAGGCTCAGGTCTGTATCGTCGCGATCTTGTGATTCGAAGGCGGTTGTGGCCGTTTCAGTGTCATCGTAATTCATGCTGTGTATGCTATCATCTGTGGTGCTGTGGTGATGATCGTCCATGGTCGCATTTATTATTTTCGGCGTGGACGCCCGCCGCGTATCCTCCACCATATAATCCACAGGATCGCAGAATTCGTCCTCCAGTGTCGTCGCCGCTGTGATCGAGCCTTCAACGTCTGATATGAAGGTACCGGGAAACGACAAAAAGGAGCTGCGGCGCCCTTGATGCGCGCTATCATGGACCGCGTTCAGAGACGGTCGGGCGGGACTGGTCGACATGGTGACGGAGACAACAGCGTTGGACGATTTTCTATCTATTCCTCAAGTAGTTAGTGTTGTTTGGACCGGTTTCTCCACAGTCTTTTAGTAGCGAAGGCCAGCCAAATAGTCTCGTCTCACCCACAGGAGCAGGGTCTAGCATCCTATTGGAAGCGAGGGATTGGCTAGACCTGCGCCTCGAAACGTTTTTGTTGATGTCGAGGAATTTTTAAAAGTGACAGGTCTGAGGAGCAAAGACGGGAGAAGAAAGGCGAGACGAGGATAGACTCGATTGTTGTTGCTGTTGTTGTTGATTACTGAGTTGTTGTTCCAAGGTTGAGTTGTCTGGCAGAATTGCCACCACGTCTTCAGGTACAGCTGCATTACTTCCCTACGGGGTAGATTCATCAAGTTGGTCGATTTACTCGACCACGAATTCGACAAATATTATTGAATAGATAATTGTGTATGTCTCATCTAGATCATGATGAAATTGTCGTGCCTCTTATCAACGTAGTATCGTCAAAACCTACAACAAGGTACACAAAGCAAAGACGAAGAAAGAATCAGAGTCAAAACGCCCATGATAAAAATGTGCCTCTGTACAGACTGTACATGAGCTGAGACACGGCTTCCGAAGGGTATAGTACAATAAGGAGACAACATAGCAAGAAATCAAAGGTGAATTCACGAGTCGGAAGGCTGAGGCTCTTCGTCCCGCGCTGCGAAGATTTTGTTTTTTGCAGCGATTGCGTTGTGAAGAGAATCGA
Organism: Aspergillus kassunensis; assembly: GCA_027569205.1. NCBI lineage: Eukaryota > Fungi > Ascomycota > Eurotiomycetes > Eurotiales > Aspergillaceae > Aspergillus > Aspergillus kassunensis. Next base: position 53,911 of record JAPDEQ010000026.1, on the reverse strand, counting down.
TGTAGGTACGGAACTTGACGATTTCCCGTAGTAGATAGGATGATTTTCGCTCCCAGTTTGACATCGCTTTCACGGCGTTCGGGTGTCGGGGTGAGAATGCGAGGACCATAGCAGACCGAAGTTCGTTATGCTTTTGTAGTTCCTCCTCGACTTTCTTCACATAATCCTGCAGACCCTTCAATTGATCGGCTTCGCTCAGGTTTGCAGCCATCATACTCTGTTGCGGCGGAGACCAATCACTGATGTTTACCCGGTCTGCGGGCAACTTGGGCCGCACGACTTGCTGATCGATAGAGCTTCGGATAGAGCTTTGAATGCTTGGTCTAGCCCCAGATGATGATGGGGGTGATCTATTAGAGTCGGGGTTGATCAGGGCGCTATTTATGACGGCATCGCTCCATCCGTATTCGACATTACTGATACCACCAATAAGCGGCTCTTTAGACAATCTCGCGCTCCAGTAATTAGCACTGGAAACAAATTCTCGAACAATTTCCGGTGTGCCTGCCTGGAAAAGATGCACTGCACCAGTAGGCAAACTCAAAGCCCACACATGAGGGCGGGATTTTGAGTAACCGGGGGGTGGAAGGGCACTGGCGATGGACTGGCGTAAGAGAAGCTTCCAAACCTCTTCAGCATTTTCGGTCCAGTTACCTCCTCCCACGACAACGCCACCAGGGTGCCGTGATTTGGCTTTCTGTCGCATCGATTTGCTGGAGCTGAAGGAGAATAGGCGCATCCAGCCTTGTTGGATAACTGCAAAGCATTCATTCCAGTTACGGTCCTTTGCTCGCTTGTCAATAGAATCTAGATGGTGTTTATGTTTGAGGCTACCCTCTTTCGCCCAGGGGGCTCCGGCCAGTTCCAAAGTCTCATCTTCGAGATACTGACGGGTCCGCTCCGGATCCTCTGTGCTGGCAATGGAGTGGGCGGAGTCTTCGCGGATAATAGCCTGACTCAGCGCGTTTGCAAAGCCGATAGACTGCTGATAATCTGCGGGTGGGTATCCAGACGCAAACGAGTCAACAGATGCCGACGTCAGTTTACCTAGTGAATACTTGCTCCAGGTACTAGAGCCAGATGGACTCCATAGAGAAGATTGATCGTCCAAGCTTGTTCGGCTAGAGCCGAGGGTAGAAGGAGGGTATAGCCTAGCCCGTGAGCGAGGCTTCGAGGACCAGCGCGCTGCCCCAAAGCGGGAGTCAGAAGAGCGACCCCGAGGGAAGATGTCAGAGCCACTCTTACTGACGGTACTAGGACTTCTGCGAAGGCCATGCGGAGCTGGGCCTAGCATCGCGCTGCATGCGGACCGAGGCGCATCTGTGCCCGGCTTAGCCCCATGTAGTGGAAGCCTTTGCTTTTGAATGGAAGTGTAGAAGTCTCGAAGAACCGTTTCCACTTGCTGTTCCCAGGCTTTCTTGGTTCCATAGAATGGCGTACTAACCAACGGGCCAGTGTCATTTTCAGCGTCACTGGCTAGTTTAGCGCCCAAGTCCGTCCGAGATAGTCGGTTCACCAATTTTCCAGGCACAGTGGCCGGTTTCTCCAGGTTTGCAGTACCGGTTTCGGCTTCGTCGGCAGGAAATGTCGCGGATCGAGCAGACGGAAGACCAGAATCTAGAGAGTCATCTGGTGCTGCATCGGCGGCCACTCTTTGTATTGTAGGCATCGTATTGCGAACGAATTGAGCTTTTGTCATTTTCGACTCAATATCCGCAAGGTGCAAGTCGGTGTTTAACAACAACAGAGAGTAGCAGACAGTATGGACGACATCTGGGAATCCAACGTCAACAACACCAATAATACATGACAAAGAATCCAAGTTGACTTACCCGCCGCCTTGAAACCGTGATGAGGATTGCATTGGCACCACCTTGTAGAGAAGGCATCCAAAACACGATCAACTTGCTGCGTCTCACCCTTCAACACTAAGCGCAGACAGAGGCCGCGAAGAGATGCAAGAATGTTTATGTTAGACCAATCAAACAGCTCCATGTAAGCCGCTCTGGTTGCGGCGCGATCAGGATGACCAAGCCAAGCAGCAGCTGGCTCATTTGATGCAAACTCATCCTGTCCATTGTACAGCTTCTGGGCCTGTTCTTTGTCTTTACTAAGGGGCGAATCGGGGGTGTGATTGCCAGAGACTTCGGCGTCGGCATCGACATCAGTAGGTTGAGGGAAGATAGAAGTGTTTGCTGCGGAATAGTAGTTGGAAGCTTCTGACATTGAAGCTCGAGGAGAATCCCTGCCGATTACTGGAGTGGATAGCTTGCTGGGCGCATCGGAATCATCATTCCAAATGGTCGCATCAAATGAATCCTTATTTTTTGATTCTTTCGTAGGAGGGGGGATTGGCGTGTCTTGGGGGGTCTCGATGGTAGGAATGGACAATATCATGGAAGAACGCTCTGCAACGGGAGATAACGAGGTAGGTCGCAAGTTTTCCAGAACTGTTAATTTGTGTTGGGACTGGTCAGCATTCCGTTTGGTTAACTGGGCCTTTGCGTCGCTGTCATCCAACTCAACGCCGTCTCGGGTGCCAACACGCTCCTGTCGTTGACGAGCGGGCGGGGTAACACTCAAATCACTCGGTCTGGCTTCGGACTCCTCGTCGCCACTGCTGGCTCCTAAGAAAGAGGTATCATGCGCGTGGCCGGCCGAGCTTGCAGGGTAAAGACTATATTTAGTTTTGGGTTTATTGAGAGAGTTGGTTTTCTCTTTCCGTTTCTGCACTTCTTCTGGTATCTTGTTGTCTGGGTCATTGGCCGCAGTGCTCCAATCCGACGATTCGGTGGAATAATCAACGGCCGCCGTGCTGTTGTTAGGACTGGCGTCTGCGATATATGGATGCATAACCTTCCTCAAGCTGCTCACAGGGCTAGGTTCTGGTTTCATGGTGCTGGCCGCAAGGTGTTGAGGGAGGATGATCGGAGGCGGCATAGTATCTGCCACCTCTTTCTTCCGCCGGCGGAAGAAAGATGACTTCTTATTCACCACTTGCGCACCCGGACGAGGCGCATGAGTGCCGCTTGCGCTGGGTTTCTGGGGCTGGCTTCGTGCTCTCACGCTGGGGGTAGCCCCATTGTTGTTGTCTCTCATTTCAGGCTCCTTCGAGGTCGGGCTATCGGATGCAAAACTTTCAGACGCCATAGCAGAAGGACTTTTCGAGGATCCAAAGACACGGCGAAAGAACCCGGTGCGCTCCTTAACCGGGGTTGATTCAGGGGGCGGAATTGGGAATGCGGGTTTATTGAATGAGATGGTCGGACTCGGTGCTGGAGGATCCAAGGAAGCCCCTATGGCAGGTGGGGCTTCGAGATCGGTGTCAGCCAAAAGCGCAAAATCGTGCTCTCGAGATCTGATGGCTGCTGTACCGAGGTTTTCAGGACGAGGTTTCCGGGACTGGGTGGTCCGTGAGGACTTTACGCTGTTTCTTCGCGATGCCACTGGCGTACGCGATGACTGAGCTTTTAAAGTGAAGTCTCCTGAAGACGACGATTGGTATCTCCTTGGACCGGCAGGAACGCTGGGAGTAGGAGCAGCGTCCAATCCATCGTATGCTAGTGAATCATAGTCCGAGGAGGAGCTCGGAAATGTTATGAAAGGCTTCCTCGTACCAAGATCAAAGCTTGCCGAACGTCTCTCACTAGTTGATTCAGCTTGTCGCTTCGAGATAAGCGGGCCAAAATCCAGGTTGGAAGACGTACTTCCCTTGCTGCTTTTCCTCCCCGCCCGAGTTCCAGGAGCCGTGACAGTTGCTCGATAGTCAAATGGCTGGCCGCGAGAGCCCATGCCATCTGGACTTCGAGTGCTCTCGAACCGTCTAAGACCGGAATGGTAGTTTGAGCTGCTGTTGCTCCGGCGCTCTCTCGAGTGTTGAGCTGCGTACCGACTGGCACCCTCGTCATAGCCATATTCCACATCTGACGATACCGAGGAGGAAAACGTGTGTCCCCGGTACCGGCGCTGTCCAATCGAATCCTGCGAGGAATGTGTGTATTTTGGGGATTCGAAGGCGGAATCAAACAGACGGTAGTCATCCAACACGGAAGTTCCGGACGAGAATTGGTCCAAGGAGAGAAGCATATTATCCACAATTGAGGTGCGAGCGGCATGGTTCGGGGACAGCGACAAATCATGAGGGTCTCGCTCATCGCCGGAGCCGTTACTTTCGTTTGCGTTATCGTTGAAATCGTCTAGAAAGGTCTCGCGGACAGAGGGCCGTGGGTGACGTCCTTTCTTAATCTTGTAACTGGAAGGTCCGGGAGGTGTTCGAGGAGGGGAATCGTCGGCGTCATAATCAGGGTGCTGGGATGTAGCTCTGATAGTACCAGATCGCATTGCTCGACTCATGGCGAATGAGTGTTAACTTCGAGTAATTGCGCGCATTGAACGGAAGGCAAGGAATGTAGGGTTTTGCCAGCGTTAACCGTGAGAAAAAATGTAGGTGCTTCAATTATCCGGCTTGTCTTCAAGATATACAAGGGCGCAGTTTGTATCACCTGAGCATGACGTGACGAGGGAAGGGGAAGGGGATACGACGCAATCAGTGTAATGCGTGAAAGATATATTTTTGAGGTGGCAGATGAGGGAATGTGAGCAATGTCTGATCAATTGGCCTTTTTCTTTTCTGTAGTGTCTTGTTAGACTGGTAAGCAGCGGGAGAGAAAATTGACGGGCAGACACGAACCAAGGAAGGGTGTGCGGCCAGGAACCAGGGACGGCAGCGGATGTGAGATCGCGGTTCGGTCAGGTACAAAGTTCAGCAGGAAAGGAGCGAGGGAGATGACAATCAATTATGAGAATGAAAAGCGATCGTGATGAAACTCGAAAGCGACAGAGTGCTGAAGATGGTAGCGGAGTGAGTGGACTGTGGAGGATGGGGGATTTGGGTGGATTATTTCAGGATGCATCGATATTCGATATTAATTGATAGTTCCTCTTAGCGTCTCGACCAGCTGGCAGTACTAGACTAACTCCGGTCTAGACATTCAACCATCAGGGGCAAAACACTCCCTTGGCAGCTCCGTTGTCTGTTGGTTCAGTGTTCGAGAATCTGCATGGTTACAGTTGGAGGCTACGGCCGTTTCATCGGGAAATTTTAGCCTAGGTGAAGTTTTAACAAGTTGAAGACTTGAGACTCCGAGAGAGTTGAGGCCTCCACAGTGCACACTAACTATACAGGTCCGGTTCCGGACAGATTGAAGTGTTTGGGGACTTTGGGCTATATCGATGATATGATATTTCTAGTTTCTACGGCGTAATATCATTATCCTCAACTCAAGTATGATTGCCAAATATTGATTGCTAGCAGCTAAACCCTACATTGTTGTTCGCTGGTCTTGAAGATCTACTGAATACGGAGTCTCCGTAGACTGTGGCCCACTTCGTCATCCGTTCTATGCTAAACTGAATTGAAGCGATAATGCTTCTTGCTTTTCTTTGTCTTCCAGTCTGACAGGCGATCATGGACGGATCAACATGAGATATCACAGAGGATACGGAGTGCACCCAAACTCTATCCAAACCACACTATCAATCAAGAAGAGAAGTCCATTGTCCAATTATGTACATACAATGCAGCAGTGCATAAAGATTTTGTGCTGAGTATATATGGGAAATACAATAATCCGAAACACAACTGGCTGATGACATAACCCAACCTGACAATCCACAATTAACCACCTCAAGCACTGTATGTCAATACCAACTTCAATTGTTACCTCGTGTACATGAAACTCTCGATCTCGGTACCACTCTAGCCACGGCCGACACGAGATGAACCCTCATATATCTGTCCCTCGTCAACATGGTAGTTCTCCTAACTTCGGCGGCATGCCCGCAACCCGCGGCTCGAGTATACGCATGCCGCGTTTCTTCAAGAGGTACTTGGTCTCGGACCTTGGAGGCTCAAGGGCTCACTGACATCATACTAGGATGTTCAAATTCCCTCAGATGGACTTTGAAATGGCCATATGGGAAATGACATCACTATTGATCGCGCCAAAGAACGTCTTCAAGTCAATATATTACCATGTAAGGCTCCCCTCTTAGATGTCGCATGCATTGCTAATGAACTAATGAATAGAAACGTACGTCTCTACATACATCACACAGAAAATCTCTACTAAATGCAACCCAGAAACAAAAAACACATGGCACCGCCCAGACCCATCCTTCGCATACCTCCTCTCCTTCTTCCTCCTTCTCACAGCCCTAGCCTGGGGCCTCGCCTACGCCCCCTCCTTCCCCTCGATTTTACGTCTGTCATTCCTATTCGTGTTTGTCCATTTCATCGGTTCCTCCCTCCTTGTCTCCACAATCGGCTACTTCGTCATCGGCCGACTCTTCGGTCCCAACGGTGCCGCGGCGTCCATAACGGGTCTGCGCATTCGCGGGCGGCGACGCGGCGCAGCACAGGGCCTATTCACACAGCCTGGTGAAAAAGATCAGTTGGAGTTTGGGTACTGTTTCGATGTGCGCACCCATTTGATTTTTGACAATCCAAATGAAGCGCGCCCCTAGCTAACGAGGATAGGTCTCCAACCGGGCCTTCTTCCCCCTCTACCTCCACCTTTACGTCGTGCAGTTTCTCCTCCTCCCCCTCCTCACTCGCAGTCCCAGCAACTTCCTCGCCACTTTCCTCGGAAACACACTCTACCTCTCCGCGCTGACCTACTACACGTATATTACCTTCCTCGGTTACAACGCGCTTCCATTTCTGCATAACACGGAGCTCCTGTTGTTGCCAATCCTAGTTTTCACGGTGCTGTGGCTTGTTAGCTTGATTGCGGGTTGGGGGGTGGTGATGCAGGGTCGGAGTGTAGAGGGGCTGTTCTGGGGGGTATGATATTGATGCATATTTATCTTGGCACGGTGGGTATGTAGGTTAGGGTGGTATGTGTATGTATTCTGGAACACATGGTGAAGCGTGCAAGTGGACCATGGACGGCGCTGGTGCATGTCGTTGTCATCTATCTATCTACATTCTACATGGGTTAGGCTAGGCGTATGGGTTAGTATATTCTTGGTATTGATATGATGTACAGCTTTCGCTAGACACGTTATGTTCCATTGAGCAGAAGAAAGATGTTTCATATCTATTTATCTTCGTTTAATATTCATTCTATCTAATCCAGGATACATGCCATTCGTAATTGCCGTTGCGGAAACTCAATCTGCATCCATCCTACCCCATATGCAAGCCCGCAGATGTGCCTATTTCTTTCCCTTTCTCTTCCCCACGGGGCCCTTGCCTAGCTTCCTCTCTCTCTCCTCGTCCCTTTGCTTCGCAAGCTCTACCTTCTCCTCCTTCTCCGCCTCCTTCCTCAATCTCTCCGCCTCCCGTCTCTCCTTCACAATCGCCAACCTCGCCAGATCAGCCCGTGCCTCATCCGTTTTCCCCTCCGCATGAAGCTTCATATATCGCTCTCTCGCCTGTTGCGCTTCGAAGGCTTCGCGTTCCCGCCGGGAAAGCTGTCCTGCCGAGCCCCCGCCCTTCCGTTTCTCTTTCTCTCTCTCCTCATCTAGCTCCTCGGCAGGACGAGTCGTCTGGGAGTGGGCCTTGGACGTGTGGTTCGGGTTCGCGGGGAGACCAAGCTCCGCCTCGTCTTCGGAGTCTTTAGCACCATTGGTTTTTGTCTCTGTTTCTGAGTCGCTGGAGGGGAGGTCCCCTGGTTGTGCGGGGCCCTTGGCTCTCCGTGCGGCCGCAGCGGCCTTTTTTGCCTTTGCGAGGGAGCGGCGTTCTTCGCGGGTTAGTTCTGCTTGTTGTTCAGCGCTGGGTTGCTTGGGGGCGCCGTTGCTGGTTCCGGCTTCGGAGGAGGATTCTTCGCCGGATGAGTCCTCGTCTTCTTCTGATGCGGTACCTGTGTTCTCCTCGTCTTCCTGGATAGTTGAATGGCCTGTTAGGATCTCGGGGTTTCTGTTTTCTTTTCTGAAAAATGTAGGTAAGAAGTGAGGAAACATACCCGCCACAGACTAACTGGGTTCCCATCTTTGTCGACGGGATTGAGGTCGCGGCTGAAGTGTTTTCCACCTAGACGGTTGGTTAGCTATCCCGCTCAACCTCTTCTGTACCGCGGAAACATCATACCTCCACGACTAGGCTTCGAGAACTTTCCTCCACGACCGCGGGGTGCCATCTTGAATGTATGTAGGTAGGTAGGCGTTTATTTCTTTCGTGAGTGTAACGTAGCTGCGTAGATTGGCAATTCAGACGAAGTAAAGCTAGAAGAGATATTTCAGGTTAGGATGAGACTGGGTATCAGTGTGTCATGTGTTCATCTACCTCTTGTGCTCAAAATGTCAAATTTGGGCTGTGGCGGCTTTGTTGGAGGGGTAAAAGTGGGGACTCTGGGTCGTTGTTTCGTAGTGTTGTCTGCATTACTGTCTGGTTGCTTGGGAAAACCTGAGATCGGTGACAACTTGAAGGTGGTAAGCAGAGAGTAATTGTGACCCCAAAGCTGATAGCACTTATGAGTCAAATTTAGCGGCGGTAGGCGTGAATTTGAAGTAGGTATAGATTTCGAGGAATCGAGTCCCAGTTCCACGAGGCTTGAATTCCGCGTGTTGTTATAGGTTAACACCAACATGGCATTATTATGGAGTATATAAAAGAATTATGATTATAACTTTAATGTTGCTATTGCCTAGGATCATAAAGAAAAATGTGTCTGCTACCGGCACACCTCTCTTGCTACCAATACATCTGGGTCTGCTACTAGTACATTACCTGGTACTTGCTCGGGCACCTGCTTTCGTCCATAGCCAAGTACCTGTTTAAGTATTATACTTGCTTAGATACCTATCTTGGTCCACGGTCAAGTATAGAGTAAGTTCAAGCACTTGCAAGAGTACTTACTAGAGTACTTGTGCCTGTTAGAATTCCTGCTCTGTTGGTCCATGGTCAGCTACTTATATAACTAGTTTATCTAATAATACATCCAAGGGCAAGGGGATATTACGTGTATTCAACATTAGTAGTAATACTAAGGCTTATTCACTTCTCCATTAGACATGGAGGTATGCCAGTAGCGCCCTCCTCAAAAAAAACCTCTCGGTGTCAACGCCAGCAATGCTTTTCTGCTCTTTTTTTTTCCAGATCTTACGGTATCCTAGGCTACGTACGCTCCCAAGCGAATCCTAACTTAGCCACTCGGGCTGCAATCAACATCAATGTTCCAGCAATAATCACACTGCCCATGAACATCTGGGCGTGCAGGTATTCACCATCTCCAGCCGAGATCAATGCGCCCGCAATCGGTGATCCAATGAGAGCTGCGATCCCAACGACACCCATGACCATCCCCATTCGGGCCCCCATTTTCTTCAGATCTGTCGTGAGTGTGCTCAATGTCGCCGGGAAAAGCGACTGGATGCCAGCTGCGGCGAGACCGTAGAATGCTGCGAAGCCGTAGACGCCGCTGAGGTTGTGCACGCCCGCCCAGCAGAATGCGATGAGCCCCGTTGCGAAGCTGAATGGGATGAGCATGTTTAGAGGGCCGGTGTATCGATCAGCCATGGAATTGGGAATCACGCGGCCTAAAAGCCCAATACCGTTCATGAGAAGGAGGACGTTGATCGATGTTGATGTAGAGACGCCGATTATGTCGCGGCTGAAACTCCCAATGTAGAAAAAGCCGACGTATATGCCCCAAAAGTTGAGAAACATGCCGATAGCGAAGAATGAATAGGGCAGTTCTTTGAACGCGCTAAATTCGACGAGCGGGCCACTTCGTCGTGGGGGAAGTCGTTGTTTGAGGAATATCACGCAAGGCGTTAGCGTAGCCAGAGAGATGAAGCCTAGGACTCGCATTGTCCAGCCGTATCCAATCTGTGGTAGTAGACGCATGACGGCAGCAGGAAAAACGAGACCGCCTGTTGCAGACCCGGAGGCCACTATGCCGATGGCGACGGACCGGTTCTTGCTGAAATACGTAGTTGCTAACGCGATTGTAGGACAGAACATGAGGCCGCAGCCGAGCCCCTGGCCAACACCCTGCGCAAGGAATAGCTGCCAGTACTTGGTGCACAGAGACGTCATGAATATGCAGAACAATTCTAGCAGTGCCCCTATAGCTATAGTGACCTTGAAGTAACCGGCATCCGTGGCGCGGCCAGAAAACGTGCCGATGAAGAAAAGCAAGAAGATCTGGATACTTCCTACCCAGGAGATATCCGACGGGGATCGTCCCAAGGACTCAGTATAGTAGGTTTGAAAGACACTAAAACTATTGATGTATCCCCAGGTATTGAAGATGACAAAATGCGCCAGTGCTACTTGCAACCAAGCATGAAATCCGCCGTCTGGGGGCGGGCCGATATCTTTTTCTGTTCTTGACTCTTTGGTACGGACCATTGACAGGGTCCGGTTTGCCAGCGCACTAACATGGCTCATATTCGTATTGGTCTTCGTGAGGTCCCTGGTCTGGTCATATCCAGACTCTTCATCGGCTGGTGCGTTCCTGAGGGATCTGACATCATCGCTCGAGCTGTCATCTGCCGGCCAAGTAGTACGCGGTTTCTCGGTCATAGATTCTGTATAGCCTTGCTGGCTGTCATTGGGTTCCTCCATTGCCATTGCGGGATGAACACCAATCGGGTATCTTAACCAATTTGAAAGCTGTGACTGTGATTCTCACGTAGGCACAGCGTTGAGTCACCAAATCAGCCAAGAGAGAGACGCCAATATATCTGAAATCCAGATGCAGTAAATATATCACCACGGCACAAATCCCACTGCGAACAACGTAAAACAACAATGAAAGAGAGAAATGTACAACATTCATTCGGACAATTTATGTAGAAATATCAACCCATCAAGCTTGAGCACCTGCAAGATCAAATCAAGGCGAATCAATAATATGACTCAGAAGATATTTCGATCACCTTTTCCATTTATGGAGAAATCATCAAGACCAGGGAAATAGGTGGGACTGGCCGGAAAAGCTTTCTTTCTTCAAATCCGAGGGGGCAGAGGGCCAAAGAGTGCGGGGACTCGATGGGATAAATAATTAGTAAAGAGAAATTCATATCCTCGTTCGCACAGAAGGCCGAAACCCTGGAATTGGAGACAAGGCATCGAAATCTCCAAGACTGCCCAGGTGAACTCGGGAAACCGGCACCGCTAAGCTAGAGAAAAATCCATCAATTGCTGTTGGTTTATTCAACTGTGAATATCTTGGTCCATGTTCAGGACTTATCGTGATGGTTGGAGCCCTGCACCCCAGGGCCCAGACAACATCCCTCATTCTCCATGGGGTTGCCTCCCGACCATGACGGTCTAAGCTCCATCCATCAAAGTCTGGTCCCTGGATGCTGTACCATGGAATTCGGAAGATTCATCAACCCGGGCCGTCTTCGGCTCTCATGGCTTCGGGGGCTTCAACGCCATGATGCATCATGTGAAGGTTTGATATAGAAAATTCAGCCACGTGGATAAATTGTCCGACGCAACGTAATTGGAGGTAGACATGTACACTGCTTAACCATCAGCCGCGATCAAATGCTAATTATAAACTGTCTATGCTCTAAGATATACAGTCAATTCTATAAAGCAAGCGATGTATATAATATAGCTTGAAAAGGGGGCTCCCTAGCAAGAACAAGATGTACGTGTCGCTCTATACCAGTAGGACGCCGCCAAAGCCACTCGTGGAGTGTAGGGAATGTTAATATTCCTGATTTGAAGAACTGCTATTGAGCATCGAGACCGTCTCAATAACATCGGATGGTTCGAGAAGATGCCAGCCTGCCTCTGTTTGCTTCGAACTTGCGCCAACAGTGACTGTGTAAACATGCTCTGTTGGCAGTTCAAATTTCTTCAATGCACGGAACATGTCTGAAATATGTTAGCAATGGACTCATCAAATTGCAAGTAGGGAACACACCCTCATCTGTGAAGTCATCCCCGGAACAGAAAATAAACTCAGGCACTTTCTCAGGACCCTGTCCGTATGCGTTCACCAGCCGTTGCGCGATAAAGCCTTTGTTGACAAATCTCGGTCGAACCTCTAGATTGGCTTTCCCAGCCATGACTTCGACGTCCCATTTCTTAGATACGTCTTCTTCCAGTTTTTTTCGGCATTCCCGTGCCTGGAATGCGCCGTACTCAGGGTCTGCCCGCCGATAGTGCCAAGTCAGAGCGACTCGTTTCTTTTCGATGAATGACCCTTGTGTGCGCTCCGTAAAATGTTGGAATACCTCCATGACTTCCATTTGCCATCCCATATCAGTTGTTTCGGCCAAGTTCTGCCAAATATCTGACTGTGGCATTCGCATGAAGCAACCATGCTCCGCACTTAGTCCCAGCTCTGGGATATGTCCCATCCACTCGTCAAGAAAGGCCTGGTCACGCCCGCTGATTATCCATACAGCATTGCGCGTATCTGCGGCTAAACTCTTGAGAGTTCGCAGAACACGATCTGACGGAATAGCCGACTGAGGATCCTTCACAATTGGTGTAAGCGTGCCATCGTAGTCAAACATAAACAGCCTCTTCCGTGCTTTACGGTACTGTTTAACTAGCTTGGCTCTATCTAGGGCTGGCGTTGCCACGGATTGGTCGAAAGAGGAGAGATTGGTGAGCAGTCGAGAAATAAACTGCTTAGACCAAGCTGAAACCGTATTCGTTGTGACATGTTTGTACAATTTCAAGTGTTGTTCCTGTTTCTCAACCGCCGACATTGTCAAAGCTTTGTTGATCGCGTCCGCTACACCGGCGGTGTCCCAGGGGTTTATGTGCATCGCGCTAGATAAGGCCCCTGCTGTTCCGGAAAACTCAGAGAGGATGAGAGGGCTATGGTTGTTCTGCTGGCAAATGATGTATTCCAAGCTTGTTGTGTTCATGCCATCTCGTACCGTAGTGATCAATCCGACATCTGCTGCTCGCAGCAGTGCGAAGTACTCGTGCTGGGAGAGGTATTGAGGGTAGTATTTGACAGGGGAAAAGCTCAATGAACCGAATCGACCATTGATCGTGGACACAAGATTCGATATCCGGCTCGCAATCTTGCTCTCTTCCTTTTCCTCTTCAACACTGGTGGGGCTAGTGACTTGTATGAGCACGACCTTATCATGCCATTCGGGAAATCGTTCGAGAAACATCTCAAACGCTTGAAGCTTTTGGGCCACGCCACGGGCACTATCCAGGCGATCGCGACCCACAATAATCTTCTTTCCAGCGTACAGGTTGCGTAAACCTGCTACAGCATCTTCAGTCCCCGTGCTCCCAAACGCAGCCTTCTGTATTGCGTCGGCATCAATACCAATCGGAAACACATCCACGGCCACATGAGCCCCGTACGCATCCACACCGGCGGAATTTGACTCAAACCCTAGGACACGAGTGCAGCAGGACGAAAAGTGACGAGAATATGAAAAGTTCTGGAAGCCGATCATATTTGCGCCTAGCACACCTGTGAGAATTTCTTTCCGCTTGGCGAGACATCGCATGAATTCGCTGCTGGGGAACGGTGAGTGCAAATAAAATCCGATTTGGACGTTCGGGATGTGTTGCCGCAGTATGCTTGGTAGCAGGAATAAGTGGTAGTCGTGAATCCAAACGATATCTCCCTCGCTATATTCTTGAATTATACGCTCTGCAAAGAGCCGGTTCATTCGGACATAGTCAGCCCAGGAGTCCCGCTCGGATCTGCCATCCGTAGGGCCGTGTTGTTTGTAATGTAGAAGAGCATAGAGTTCCTTCTCAGCATATCGCCTCCATCTGCTTTGGTCCTCCAGAGGTATCTTATCTACTGGTAGCTCCGACTCGTCCGACAGCCAAACTGGAGCCACTTTACCGCGACGGCTTGAACTCAGTTCCTTTTCTAACTGTTCTCGATCACCAGGACCGACTGCAAGATGATCTTGTGTGGCATGGCTCTTTTGCAACTTCATCGCATCAACAGCCAAAGGAGTTGACCCAATGCTAAGGGCCCGCGAGGCTTTATCCAGTCCGGTAGACAACTTGGTCTCGGGATCAGTCTGGTGTAAGGGGGCGTCGTCTTCCTCTAGGGGCTCCACTTCTCCAGTCCATCCAACAAGCGTGTGAGACCAGCCTGACTGTTCAGAAGCTAAATATGCAAACGAATCGAATAAAGCAGAGGAACCAGGTCGAGGTTTCAATTCCTGAGGCGCAAGTTAGCATATCACTCGCTCCATTCCTTCACAGATAAAAGGGGAAAGCATACCCAATCCTGACCCGGTCGAAAGTAAAGCTTGTATGGAATGCAAAAAGCAGCGCTAATTATTCGACCGGTAAGATTAAGGGTTGGGTATTGTTTTTGAAGATCGGCTCGTCGCACGGTCAGTGTGTCCTTGAGACTGAGCTGACGTAGCAATTCACTCCCAGTTTTCGCATTTTTGGCCGCTTGTGAGGGCGTATTAGGAGAACCAGGATCCAAGACAGGGTCTGGCTCTACAGGCGCATCTTGAGTTGAGGTGTCTATGACCGAGAACCGGACCTCTCCAGATTTCCTATTAGGGGCGTGATCCCCCTGTTGTAAAGACATACTTGTCAAATCGATTGGTATATGGCACGGAGAGGGGGCAAGGAGAAAAGGCTGACGCAGTGGCGAGTTCTGTCAACAGCCACAATGGTAATCAGCGCTCCATTCACGAGGGTTTCTAGTTCGGACTGAACCTACCTAATAAAGCCAGTGATCTTGGCCTGGGCAAGATCTAAAGGTCGAGGAAGCTGAAGAGCTGGCGGACTATGCCATAGAGAACACAGTCTTCTGTCAATGAGCAACAATAGAGAGAGGAACGCCGTCGGGAGGGTTTATCTTGACGACGAAGAGGGGCACGCGATAGCAGGTCACCGAAAGCCAACGGGCGGTGAGAGAAGACAGGTTAAAAGAAGCGATGGAAAGCTGTCCCCCGAAAAGCAAGAATGATGTTATACTTGCGATAGTCGAGGAATTGCGATCCACTTTCTCATCAGCTTCAGCGACAAGTGCGTACGTAGCTATTCAAAAATGGAGGCCCGTGGTCGGCGGGGTGATCGGCACGAGTGGGTGCACGGCGGCTTCGACACTTGAAGGCAAATAAATGCACAGCAGGAGGGACTTTTGATTTTGTAGAGATACCACCATCCAAAAAAGTCTCGGGTTTGGAAAGGGGGCAATTAGTAACTAATGACGGTGGAATAGGTGATCTAGGACATGGTTCTGGACAATCTCGAAAAGTTAGACTCCACGATGAAGATCGACGTCATTCATCCTTCCCTGCCCTGGACATAATTTTACTCCATGGATCATCTCGACATGAAACTGCAGCATAGGAAGAGACATCATTTACGGAGTATATCTTCGATACTAGATGTTATCTACTACCATGTTAAGAGTGACAAGGTCACTACGAAGGACGGAGCAGACCCATTAGCGTTGTGAATATCATGTGTCAAGTCACATTTTTGATGTGGCTTTAATGAAGCAGACAAGCTTGAAATCTCTCATTCGATATGCGTGTGGATCTCTGTGCCTGATCAGTCAAACTCGTAGAACAACAAGAGAAAACAAAAGCATTCAGATTCAAGTTGAAGTCAGATAAATATTCGTTACCACGACAGTGGCAGGAAACAGCCTGCACGTGACCTCAGATCAGGGTCTTCTCTTCCGCAGTCATACTGATCGTTTCCCACCATCTTCGTAATCCAACCACCCGACATGCAACAATCGGTTTGTTAATTGCGGAGTCATGCGCCTTCGCTTAATCCCAAAACGCCTACTCAACTCTTCCCTCACCGATTGCTACCGTCGAAGCTTCCACCATGGGTTGTCGCGTACGAAAGATTCCACGATCTTCGAGAATAGCCTCGAGAAGACCCTCGAGGTGCACCGGTCCACGAATCGCCGAAGCTTGGTACGCAAGGTCTATAATCATTCTGATTTTCCAGTGCCGGGCACTCCTATCGTTCCTTCGACGAAACCTGCAGCGCACGAGGCGCGATCGCCCGCTCCCGGGTTGAGCAAGAGAGTCAAACGGACAACCAGAAGTCCAAAAAGAACCCTCAGTATTACAGAAAATTCAGCTTCTCGGCGTGTCCAATGGGAAGTTCGAGATGGAAAGCCATATATATGCCCATGGCTTAACGAAATGTGCCCGCATCGTGCTTTCTCAGGTGGCCTCTCGCAACTTGACGCCGAGATTCGCGCACTCGAAAAATATCTGACCCCTACTGCTCGAGAAGAAGCCGCTGTACGTGAAGCTGTGGATGCTGTCACCAAAGACTTAAGTGGGATGTATTCATATCCACTCCATGTCGTTGGGTCTCGACGTACAAAATTCGCGATGAGCCATTCAGATCTGAATATCATGCTTCTAGTGTCCGATCCCGCACGCTTGACCAGCGCAACCAGAAAACCAAGTGCGAATCGCCCGGAAATTTTACATCGATATGCTAAATTGAATTCGCGTCTGCATTCCCACCTCGTATTGTCTTCAAGTTACAGGTTACTATCACCTGGCACACAGTCGGCCCAAACGGCCATCCACAAGCCGACTGGCCTCCAGCTCCAGTTCCGTCATGGTGAAGAGGTTCCCGTGTCTGTCGAGTATGTCCAAGACTTTCAAGCAGAATATCCCTATACACGCCCTCTCTATATGGCTGTACGCTTGATTCTCGAATCTAAGGGGCTTTTTGGTCTCACCAAACAATCCCTCACCCCGTTCGCTCTTCAAATGCTGGTCGTCGTCTTCTTCAAATTGAATCACGGCCGCTTTTCACGCGAAAATGGCTGCGGTGAAGCTCTTCTTGCCTTCCTCCGCACTTTCGGGACAGATCTCGACCTCGCCACCACCGGTATCGCCGTCGATCCCCCGGGGTTCTTCAACGCCGACTCAGTGAAAGACGCATGTGCATTATATCACTCTGACGACCTACCTGCGCATCTCCGCGGTCAGCGAGCCTTCATGAATGGGAAGAAAAGTGCCGCAACTGCCGGGAACCAGCCCCTTGCCAGGCGACTATGCCTCCAGGACCCCGCGAATTACTTGAACGACCTGGGCGGTCGCTGTACCCGTATACCTGAGCTACAGTTTGCGCTCGCAGAAGCATACACGCATCTAAAACTCGCGCTTGATGATTGGGAGCCGTCGAAATCTGAATCGAATTTTGTGGGAAAGCGTAATAGTCTCCTAGGCACTGTTTTACGCGCGAACTTCTATGGATTCGAGCTTCGACGGGCCGATATCGTTGCTGCGTCATGATTCTGAGCTTCCTCTCGGAGGAACTAGATAGCGCAACCAACTGGATTGGTTTCAATTGAACTCCTCGCCTTTCTAGACGCAGGAGGCTTCTTCGTGCGTAAATAATAACCTAGTAAGATGAAAGGAAGGGTTGGTCTTTTTCACTGACGGCTTATTGTGACCTATATAGGCATGTACCAATGCAGTCGGGGCCGACAGATCGCAAATTCAGGACCATCTTTTCATCGGATATCAAGTATTTCCCACAGGTATATTTGAATAGTACCGACTCAATCCACCGGAAATAGTCACCACACCAACTACTTTGACTTCTGTATTGAAAAAGAAAGAAAGGGAAAATAATTATTGCCCAAATCCGGCTATTATGGACATGCCCTGTAATAAGTATGGTATGTCTTGAGTCTTAATAAGGAAAGGAAACAGAAAACGCCCGCTTGCCTTGGAACAACACGAAACAATGGCTACAAATGCAGTCACGGTCGCTGTCTGTCACAGTTAAAAACAGAATTATAATCACGCCTGCGTATGTCGGAACAGATATACAGGACAACACAGGATACAATTAAGGAATCTATGATGCTGGAGATTGCAATGCAAAGGATGGGATAGGGTAAACCAAGTGAGGCAGGAGAAAGAACATATGGAACAATTGTATGCAGGATGATTTCAGGGCAAGGAATAATGACGACAAATTATAAAGATGTGTGGGAAGGGGAGTGAGCATCGATGGGTGCGAAGTATATTAGTTGCTAGAATTATCGTCAGCAATGGGCATGAGATCAGGTGTTCGAGGCGGCTTACTATATTTCCAAAGGAGAAATTTGGTCAAGGGTATAAAGCCAGTTTCCACCCTGTTCTTCCTTTTCGAGCCTGTGATATTATTGTCAGCATAATTCTAGTCACAGTGACAGAGTTAACGTACCAATCATAAGGCCAGAGGATGAGGTGTCCTTGAACTTGATTCAAAAGATCTTCGGCCCTCTGCTTGTCTAGAACTTCGTCGGACGTGAAGTCTCGTTTCGAGCCCAGGGTTGTTGCTCTTCGTCTGCGGCGCCGCGAGCGGTTCGTAGCGTTCCGATTCAACGCTTCGGAGTATTCTACTTGGGGCGCTTCTGAGCGTTGCCTCTCAAGATCGTCTCCGGATGAGGCACCGTCCTCATGTCGGACACCAGGTCCAAGTGCGTCTGTCGGTTTCAATGACTTCTCGTCGGTTGGTGACACAATTTCTTGGTTTGTCTGCCCAGAAAGTGGTCGGTCGTTTGAGTTTGGCCTATCTGATTTTTCATCGGTTGGTGTCTGGCTTTTCCGCTCAGTACAATGGCTCCCTGTACGGTGCAAGGGCAAGGAGATATTCGGCATGAGCTGCGTGGCCCAGGTGGCGCCGGTGCCGGGAGGTCCCGTCTGCCGTTGATGTTGCGGATTGAATACGTTCGCGGTGTGATGGCTCTGCATCTCAGCAAATTTTTCGCCGTAAGTAGTATACTCTTTGTACTCCTTCCAAGATTTAACCTCACTATCGGGCATACAGCGGAAAACCGTCCGGAAAATTTTGGTGTTCTTTTCCGCCACAGCATGCCAAGTGTCCAGATAAAACACATCAACGACAGGATCTCTCATACAGTCTTTGTCGATGAAAACGTGCTTAAGGTCTGGGCCGATAGGAGGCGAGAACTTCGGCATGTCGACTCTGTCTTTACCTAGCGCCGAAAAGGAGCAGCCATCGGTTGAGGTTACCAGCGCTGGGTTTTGAGCTGTCGCCATTCCTTCAACAACCTGCGGTAGGCCGTCTTGAGAGGCGACCGCAGGCGAGGTCACCATAGCTTCCTGGCTGCTGGAGCTATGTTGCTGCGAACTTTTCCTCTCGGAGCTTTTTGGTTGCTCAACAGTACCCTTGCCCTCACTAGCGAGTGGAGAAAGCAAAACTTCGCGTCTTTCATTCAAAATCATTGTATCGCGAGCAGTTCCTAAGCCGTACTGCTCTGCGATGCGAAGATTGTCGGCGCCAAATCCGTCCACGTCCCTCTTATGGTCTGGGTTTGAGGTCACCCTTGCATCTGCAGTGAGCTTCCTATTCGATTTGAGATTCGGGTTATTGCCCTGCTCCCAGTCAACATCATGGTTGAAGCTACGTAACTCCTCGGATCGCGACAAAAATTCATCCTGAATCCGATGCCGGCGCTCAATCATGTCTCTCTCATCCTGCTTCTCCATCATTAAGGCTTCTGAGTCGAGTTTGCGGTTTTTGAGCGGCTGGGGTTCATCTTCGTCAACCTGGATCTTGCGCAATTCTTCCTCCGTTGCTAGTGAGTGCTCCATCAACTCATCGACGTCGATACCAAGATGCTCTCTCATAAGACGCATGCGAAGTGTGTGTGGGAACCTTCCAACAAGATAAGGGCGGCCATTCATGGTGGACCAGATCATGTCTGTATCACGCACTACCGAAGCGACCTCTGAGTCTCGCGACCCCAACATTGACCGCTCGTTGATATTGGCGGACCCAATGATTGCTGCTCGATCATCCACAATCATACATTTTGCGTGGATATAAAGCTGCTCAGTGACAAGCTGTTTCTGAGGGCCAATCTTGCCCCAGGACCGCAGACTAAAGAACTGGATGTAGTCCTCGGGCTCAATCCCTAAAGCTCGCAGTCGCCCGAAAATTGACGTTTCACCGCGGCAGATACTGCGGTACTGACACATCATGATCAGACGGACACTCGTTCCTCCTTCACTGTCCACGGTGTTTTGGAACCCTGGTATTAAAGGAATAACAATGACAGCTCGCCATGCCTCTTTATTCTTCGCAGCTCTCGTGATTCGCTCCACGAGTGCATCGCCTATTAGGTTCTCAATCTTGCGGCCATCGATCTCGCACGTACTGATGAAAAACTGATTTTCAATATAGATGAAGTGCTCAGACTCTTCGATCAGCTTAACATAAGCATTCATAATGCTGTGTTCGGTAACTTCCGGGGTACCTGTCGACCAAACGCTACTAGAGCGCAATATTTGGACCTCACAAGTGCCGTCAAGTCCGAGGGCTTCCAGGTCTGCAGGTTCGAAGTCCGGCGGCGGCAGCAGGAATGGTGTTGGTCGGGTTGGTTTTCGTTGGCGCAGGATATAATTCCAACGCTGGACAAAATGACGAGTAAGATCTCTCGCGGGCTGACCGACCACGTGCATGGAGATATCGTGCCATGGCATTCTCGGAACAATATTGCGATCATACATCTCCTCGTAAGGCTTATCCAAGTCGTAAAAGTCCTGTATGCGCGGATTCGAGTAATCCTTTCCCGGCCACATTTGACAGCTATCTCCATCGTTAGGTCCACCGGGGGTCTCAAACCCCGTTGGCTTGTCATCAGTTAGCAGATGTTGCGGTGTGTCCCAGCGTCCAAAACATAAATCGATTCCACCCACAAAAGCCAAGGTATGATCAATGATACACAGTTTCTCGTGATGCGCCCAGAAGAAGGTGTTTTGTCTGAACTGGTTGGGGGATCTCTGAACGAAGATGTTGGGATGCAGGTCGAGGAGAGAGAATTTGGAGTACTCCGAGTCAATTGGAATGGCCGAGTTGATGTTGCGATACATGATAACAAATATCTTCACACCCTCGCGAGCCTTTTGCTGAAGAAGGCGATCCAGCCGCCATTTCTGGCTAATCGCAGCTGGCCGCCGCATATAGAGTTCGGGACTCAACCACCAGTCGTGGATATAGATAACATCCTTAGCTTGGTTGATTGCTCGAGATACAACCCACATATGGTCACGCCCGTCGACCAACCATTGAGCGAAACAGCGATGACGGACCGGCGCAAAGCTATCGAAACGGTTCGGCTTCGCCCATGGCGTACTGTTAACCATAAATCGAATTGAATCCTCGAATTGATGAAGCTGGCGCTCATTCCTAGCCAACAGTCTAAGCTTCCGTTCAGAATTCTCGAGTCTCAGTGTGTGATGTTGCGGATGTCTCGCCGTTTCCGTCGCAGATTTGGCGAACTCCTTTGCCTTCTGATGTCGCAGGCTGACTTTCTGGGTTTGAAGCTTAAAGAAAGGGTCGACTAGGAACACATCGTAGATATTCATCTCTTCAGGCGAGTCAACACAAACAACATAGCTGTGTCGCACTAGGAACCATTTGGGCGAGTGTCGCTTTTTTATCGCACCGGGGGTGAAGGCTCTCCGGAAATCAAGACCCTTTGAAGACTGAATCATTAGGTACCCTTCCTTACCATGGTAACTGCCCTCAGCTGCGAGCCGGACTCCCAAGGCAGAGAGTTCCAAGAACTTGCAGAGACGATTGCTATCGGGTTTGAATATCAGGAAATGGATCAGCTTCTTCAGATAGCCTTCCAGCTTCTTCCGTTGCCTCTCCGGGTAAGTGTCCCTCTTAGCTGCTGGTCCGGCTTCTCCTGTTCCTGGCTCTGCCTCTGCGCCTGTCAAGCTCGATAACCTCCGGCTTATGCCAACGGAAGATCGACGCCGCCCATGTTGCACGTGTTGTCTTCGCCCAACCCTCTCATTGCCGCTAGTAGCATCGGCAGCTGTCTCATACCCTGCTTCGTCCTCTTCGTCTTCACCCTCGCTTTCTAGTCCCCGGACGCCTCGTAGGTATGGAAATGCACTCCGCGGAAATCGCGGCAGGCCGTGACCACCCTCGGTGTTTCGCAGTTGGATGTATTTTTGCGTTCCGAAGTGGAGCTTGTATTTCAAGTGCAGGTTCGCAAAATCTCGCAGCGTCCGATGAATTATCCACTTCATGCGTGTCATACCGCTCCCGTACTCCAACTCAATTCGAAAGACGAGGTGACGGTCCCCTGAGTGGGAATCGATCTTACTGTCCGTGACTCGAACTTTGAGCTGCTCGAGAAGAATTGGAATACGCTTGCTGCCATGTTCATCCCGTTGGAACATGCTAGCAAGAATCAGAGCTGCCGGGATCCCGGACGCCAGCTCTGCCAGAAGCTCCGCCGACTTTGCGTGGTCAACAGTGTGGTCGACTTTGCGGCGCTGTCCGATAAGTTTCAGTCCTGCCTTTATCTGCCTCCATTTTTGAGCACTTAGGCTGGAGCCACGGTCAGTTCGATGACGCCTCCAAGAGGGAGCGACTCCTTCTCCATGCTCCGACGGCCCTGCCAGTCCAGCGGTTATACGTCTGAGATTTCTCGGTCGTTTGTCTTCCTGAGGTACCGGGCCTTCCGCTTGCCGCCCACCCGATGATAGGCCCTGTGGATTAGTGAGCCAGGTGCTTCGTCGCCTCCAAGCAGTATCCCTGCTCAGGCGATCACGACCTTCGTCTTCGGAAACGCCCTCCCGTTGTTGGTGTAGGTCATTGGCACTCTCTCTTCGTTGAAAAAAGCTGGGTCTATAGTTCTCAAAAGGGGCAAATGAGCCATGTAAATGAAACGACGGCCGACTCGTTTTTGGTGTGTTCGGCTCGGTTTGCGGTGCGGACTCATCGCCTTGTCCCCGACGAAACCGTCGCTTTTTGCGTGGTTCACGGGGGCGCTGCTCCCCAGCACTTTCCTCCGCATCTGCATCAATATCGCTCCCTTCTTCCTCAAGCGTGTTTGGAAACCGGAACTCCCCCCTCTCAGAGGCCGGGGTGGACAAATCCTGAACATATCTAGTCTCACCAATCGTTGCATTGCTAGCGGAGCGAGAATGGGACGTAAACGAGGGCCCAGCTGCAAAATTCTTCAGTTTTGTAAAAAGGGACTGGCGCCCCCTTCCCGGGTCGGCATCGTCGCCTGCAACGGAGGGGGGTCGGGAGTGCGTGGTTTCGGCTGCGACTTCGATTTCAGAGGGCTCCCGGGAGAATTGGACACTTGCACGAGGCGGAGATGCAATAGACGTTGGCACGGAGTTCGGTGCTCGCTGGCTGAGCCCCTGTTTGCTGCCCTCGACCGACTCGTTCGGTCGTCGAAGGCTTAACGAAGCCGGATTTTCTGTATCCCATGAGTCCGATATCCCACTAGTAATTCCAGCACTGGATTTCCCCTTGTGGTTGTCAGGGTTATCTTCGTCGTGTCCGGTCCCGCCGTTTCCAAGGTGTTCTTCTGTCGCGGTCTCCTTGGCTTCGGTTGGTGACGGGAAAGGGGAGGACAGTTTGGACAGTTTTGGGCCTTGAGAGAGCGAAATGGGCTGCGGCCATTTGGAGTAGAATCGATCTATATTCTTTTCAGGATCCCTCGTATCCGATGTATGGTTAAAGTAATCGGCCATGATAGTTAGGACAGGCCCGGGCCTGTGGTTGCTGGAGGGTGCGGATTTAAGGAAATCCCGTCAGAAGTGATCATACACTCATTATTGTCACGGTATGTTTGGATAAAGCAGCTTCAATTGAAGAGTTGGTCAGTCAAGTAATTCAATCATGCAATTTACGAGATGACAGGCTGAATGCCAGGAAAAATTGCTGAAGATAAATGAAACAAACCTTCGACAACGACTATGGACCTTTGGAGGGAACGAGGCCGAGCCGCAGTAGTGGAACCCGACCCCCGTAGGACAGCCATGGTCCAACCGCTGGGCCACCTGGAAAGGGGCACTCGATTTTCAAGCTTATCGGAGTACTATCGTTCTGCAGCTGTTCTGTATCAGGAAGTTTACATCAAGAATTGGACGAGTTCATCAATGAGATTAATGGTCTCTCCAAGGTAGATATGTGCATGATGGCATGGACAAAGTAGTTATTGCGTTCAAAACCTCTTTATATATATTACAATAAACCTTCACCTGTTTAACTCTCCTCAACTCTCAATAAGAAAATCTCACTCGGCATTGGAAGTACAATTCCAAAAGTACAATCGGCTTATAATTTTGTGTGGCGATGATGCAAAGAATCAACATAGTGTATTTATTGCTCATATCTGCTCTATATGTAGTTCCGCAGGTTTAGCTGTCTATCTATATCTTAGACTCCCTCACAGAAGCCTTCTTCGGGTCATCCTTGCCAGAAGCAAGTGCATCCCCTATGAACCTGACTGCTTCATCAACCATCTTTGGAGTCACCTCGTGCCCCGCGCTTTGATCGATGATATCCTCAAACGTAACCGCCCCATCCGCGAACCAACCATCAGGCTCAATGGCCTGTTTGAACCAAGTCAAGAACGTCTCCCCCTTGTGATACGGTACCAGTTTGTCCACACCTCCGGATAAATTGAGAATCTTCTTCCCTGCTACACAGTGTGCAAGAAGAGGCCGGAGGGTGGTCTTCTGGCTATCCGTAGGTTCCGGGATCGGAGCGCTGCGGATGGGTTGCGCTTCCGGGCTGAGGTCTAGATGGCTTAGGAATAGACCAGCCGGGTCGTATCTGCGGACAGTCTCTAGAAGCGAGGTAGGAAAGTCTTCTGAGCCTAGAAACTGTGCGCCAGGCGGGATTGTGTCTTTCCACGAGGGGCGTTTAGAAAGACGGGCCCGATCAGCCATAACATTCACATAGTCGGGGCAGCCTATTACGACGACTGCGGTAGTGATGCGAGGCTCATGCAGGATACAGCTCCAGGCTGCATGCCCACCGAGTGAGACGCCCAAGACCAGATTCTCAACGACACGGCGGTCTGATTTGGGGAAGACAAAGGCGGGGAGATAGTCTATCAGTATAGAGGTGTCTCGTGCGGTACCCTCTGGTGGTAAGTGCCATTAGCATTGAACAATTCAATGCCTAAAATGACTAAAAGACGCGTAGCAACTTACGGAAGACAGAAAACATATCCTGGGCATGCCTAGGATTGCCCTTTTTCCAAGACTCATTGCAGATAGGATCAACCAATCTCGTACCATGATTTCTCTGATCAAAGGCAACAGCAATCAGACCCTTAACTGATTGACCGGAGCCTGCACGACCCTCTTGTATGCGTTTGTTCCAGTCTGTGATGACGGCGGTAGCGATTGGGGTCATGCGCTCCAGTGTCGCTAGTCGCGGGTGCAAAAGCCAGAGACATGCGATCTCTGACGCCTGAGAAGGAAGCTCATCAAGACCAAAAACTGTTGTCTGAATCCCCGCAATTGGGAACGTTTTGCGGGATACGGTGGGCAGGTTGGCCTCGCGATAGCGGGGTTCGGTTTCTAGAGAGCTCAGCGGATCGGTCATTGTCTCTTCTTTTTCTGTCTTGGGATGGTATGTAAAACGGAAAAGGTATGAGAATCCAGGTATACTAGGGTAGTAATCATTCAATCGACTTACCCGTCATCTTTATATCCTCCCGTGGTGGTGTTGGACCGAGCTATGGTGAATCTGCCGAGGATACTCCGTAAGAATGATTGCCTCCTTAATAGGTCCGCGATCAGCACCAGTGACCTTTACCCGGGTCAAAGGTCCGGATATCCATTCGATGTTCTTCAGACCGATAAGATAAATTAAAGAATCTCTCTCTAGTAATAACTTGTTAGTACAGTGACAATATTGGGGGCTACTGCGTCAATGTCTACGAAGCCATCATGATCTAGCGGACGTTTACGGGGGCGCAATTTTCTCGGACAGAACCTAGACAATATGTAACACGACCGAATAACCTGCTACTGATCCGTACCGGTCTGTCTTACAGTCGGTGGGTATCCTATTATCATTGTAGCGTGCGATTTAGATGTCCTCTTGAGTGGTATCTGATGCGTGCGCTGAAGCATCCGACTAATAGGCAACAAGAAAATTCCTCCTTATGGTATTTTATTGGTTAAGTGAGATCGTTAGGGCGCCCGAAGACCATGGCATGCTCATCACACACAAAGAAGAAAAAATTGAACCCTTGCTTTGTAGATACACGGATCCATGAGCCCCCATGCTCGGCTCCCATAGACGAGGTCTCGTTGGCACTCGTCTATTTACGCCGACCGTTAGCCAGCGCAGCACCTAATCCAGCTTTTGTATTGCGCCTCCGAGACAGAAATGACGTTTCCCTTCATCTTGATTTAAGCAACAAGCTCGATAATACCGCCAGCCTCCTTGATCTTCTGCTCAGCATCACGGCTGACGTATCTGGCGCGAACGACGAAGGGGACTTGGGGAAGACGGCCCTTTCCAAGGACCTTGGAGTAACCGAGAGCGAGGAGGTCGATGACGGGGGCAGTGTCGGTTTTCTGGCCGCTAACGTAGGCGTCGCGCTGCTCAGCGGGAACGAGAGACCACAGCTGTTGAGAAAATCTTCCGTCAGTCCCTCGGTTCAAAACACGTTTCTGCTATATCCTCCAGAGATCTTTTCCGTGGACCACAAGAGCCTTGAGATGAGGTCCACTGCCATATCCCCTAGTTTGTCTTCCCCGGATTGTTCGTTCCACATGCGATATCATAACGTACCTTGTCGACGTTGATAGTCGGCTTCCAGAACTGTTGCTGGGTCTTGTGGAAGTACCTCATACCGACCTTACCGAAGTAACCGGGGTGGTACTTGTCGAGGTTAGTCCGGTGGTGGTGCTGACCACCGGCCATACCACGACCACCGGGATGCTTGCGGTGCTTGCCGATACGTCCGTAACCGGCGGACACATGACCGCGGCTAGAGAAAACGAGTATGTCAGTCTATATGTTCGTTCTGGCGATAATGTTCGTGTATTCGGCCGCGGCTCCTCGTGCCATTTTTCACTCCATTCTTTCCACCAAGTTGTCGGACCAATTCGAGGCAGGGAGCAGAAGGAAAATGGGGAAATGGCGACTCACTGCTTCCTTGTCTGCGAGAAACGGGTAGGCATCTTGTCGACGGTGCTGTATTCGACAAGACCGGATTGTTTGGCGATGGGGATGCGGTCGGAGAGACTGGGCTCGGAGGTTGAATTCAAGGCCCAGTATAGTGTGCGCTAACCCGCTTGCTTGCCCTAAGTCAGGGTGAGCCCTAGATTCTCTTGGCGTATTACGTCACGTGTTAGATTCTGCCCAGAGGTGAGATAAATCATCCAATCATATTGCATTACTTCACGAACATTCACCCGCCATACATAGGTATCTTAGAAATCGAGTACATATCTAACAAATCCTATTGTATCTTTGCTTGTTTGGATTAGCCCCCTTTCTTGGAGAAGAACTGGGAAAGGCTCCCGAGGGTTTCCCCCGCAGGCAATGGGACAGAGCTTCCTCCTAGGCTTTGCTTGATCCATCCAGGAAGTTTCGCCTGTATATTTGATCTTCCATACCGCTGGTCAACGAGGACGATTGCGGCATAATCATCTTTATGTCTAATAGCTCGGCCAATGCATTGGTTCACAGCACGCATACAAGCATTCTCATAGAAATCTTTCCCAGCTGCTTTAGCAGACGACCGCCGCCTTTCTTCGGAGCTACAGCTCTCATTTTGGTGAGCTTTCTGCTCGATGTACTTGATCTTCGCTTGCCAGACTGGGCTGCGTATGTTAGGAAATGGGAGGCCAATTATTAACACGCCTCTTCCTAGTTTGTCCGAGAAGTTGATTCCCTCCGATAATTTCCCGCCAACGACAGACAAGAGTAGCGCACCCTTGCCTGCTTCAATGGTTTTGGAGTACTGTTGAAGAAGTTCATCGGCCGTGGTTTTCATTTCCCGTGACTCGTATAGGACTGGCTTCTCCGTTTCGATCATGTCGTAAATAGTTTGTTTCCGTTCGCCGGCAATTGGTCTTTTCCATATGTTTAGTACTCGGCCTAGATAATCGTAGCTTGGGAAGAACGCGACAACGCCATCTGGAATGACACGACATAGACCGGCGATTGTCCGGCCAAGGTCACGTATCTAGCATCACGAAATTAGACGGCTACATGACTGACGCCGGCGGAACATACCATTTTTTCGGACTCGCGGCTATCATAAGTAAATTCCAAGTCACACCCGGAGACACCACGAGCTAGTGTATGCGCAGTTAGATTTTCGGGAGGAATAACATGGCCGTAACTGAACGTTTCCAAACGGTTTCGCGGAAGATATGAGAAGAGATGATTCATGTAATCAGACATCTGTAGGGGGTCAGAAACATGAAAGTTCGGAGGTATACAGGAGGAAAAGCTCTTACGGGAGACATAGTCCCTCCAGCTAGTATAACGGCCCTCGCATCTTCGACAATCTCGCGAAAGTGATTGGTTGGGTCAAGAAGCATGTAGTTCAACTGGATATCACCCTGGGCCTTCGTATAAAAGAATCGGCCCTCTACAGAAGGGTTCATTAACGGCAACAGAAAGCTTTGTATGTGGAAAAGAACAGGCACTGTAGATTTGGGTTTGTTTTGTTGCTCCCCTTGCTTCTGTGAGAAATCAACATACCCGTCTACTTTCCTCGCCAACTTGCTCTCCTGTAGGTAGCGGTTCAGTTTATATGGGTTTATTTGGTCAATGCCTTTACCCGACATCAGCTCTGAAGGGACAACGGATCCTTCACTAGGCTGCTTGCTGTTGAGAATGGACTCGAGATGATCCGCTATGGAGTTCACCAAGCGAATGACCTGCGCGACATAATTGCGGTTCTTTCCCTTCAAACGAGTCTTGAATTTTCGAGCATACGTCGTCAATTGAAAAATAGATGTCTTCAGCTGGGAAAGCGTGATATTTACCGAATGGATGCCAGATATTGCATCCATAAGGTTATGGGCCTCGTCAATAATGATGACATGATTCTTTACCGAGAGATTCAGGGCTTCGCGAGCCGATCGTTGCAGCAGCAGGGGGTATGGAAGTGTCACAATCTGCCATGCATTAGTCCTAGGTAGTACCTTCGAAATTAAGACAACTTACTTCACTGTGATTGACGACCGGACGCGATGCATAATAGGGGCATATCCCAATATTTTTGCCAACTTCCCCTAAGTCTTCGATATCCTTTACCGTTGCCAAGGCATGATCACGAAATGAGGCAACTTTCAGTTCGTCCTCCTTTGACGGTAGAAATAAGCATCGCTGCTCTGCCGCTGTACTAGGCTGCTGTAGTTCCAGACAGCGTTCATTGATTGCTGTGGGATTTCCTAAGGCCGCTACCCGAGGGTTTATGCAGAGGTTCTTCCGTGACCCAAGCGAGAGATGTTTGATACGTTCTCCTAGTTCGTCTTCCTCCGTGAGACCTTGACTCAACCCCTCGGGTATACTGGATGGCAAAGTGACACGCCTCAATTCACTTGCAAACTGCATCAGTTGTGAATGTGTTCTTGAGCAATAGAAAATCTTAAGGTCATCTCCTTCGTCACCCTCTTTGGACTTGATGCTTGATACTTTCCCCTTCAGGCGCTCCAATAACTCGATAGTACTCGAAGAAAGTCCACCTGCGTTTGAAGACCCTTTCAGCGACGTACCAGCCTCGTCGCCATCACTCTCGTACTCGTCGAGTGCGAATTGGTCTTCTTCGGCATTTTCATTTGCGGACGAGTTAGTGTTTTTCTAAGAAGCAACGATGTTAGCGTTGGCCTTGTCAGGTTGGATGATAGTGGTCATGCCTGTCGCTTCCTAGGCCCCTCCAAGCCTTCAAGGGCTGCTCTCTGCTCCTCCTCCTCTCGTTTTATTCTTACTAGTCGTAATTCCAATTCTTTTCTCTTCTCAATAAGAGCGCGGCTCGTTTCACGCTTTGCGTATTGCACCATCCACTCGGGCTCATCATCATCGTCTTGAGACAGTCAATCAGGAGCTGTAATGAGAGGGGTGTCGATGACAATGTCTTACAAGTAGCGTTCTCCAGGGTCTGGAGAAAAGATTTGCGTTTGTAGTCACGAAGCCATGTCAGGGAGCCACATATGAGACTCAAAGATTTTCCCTTTGGAGTTCAGTACCACAGATTGAAAGTTAAGGGGCCAGATGATGCTTACAGTACCTACCAGGATTTAGTACTAGGTATAGAGAGCAGGAACCAAGAGCTTACCAGTGGGGGACTCGAATATACCAACTTTACCTTCTTCAAGGCATGCATACAGAGATTGCATAAATTGGAGTTGAATTTCATACGGTGAGTATGGATGATTAAAATCCTCCTTTAAGGGCTCCATGTTGTTTGTCGGATGTAAATATCCAAGGATATGATGTAATATCTAGAGGGGAAAATCTATATACATTATTACTTAGATGAGATGGTCGTTTAAACGATGCCATATCATTGTGATAGACAGAAACGAGTGCGGACTCATGGAGTAAGCACACTGAACCTTCGACATACCTTGTAGATTATTCCAATTTGGAATTTGGATATCTCGAGCACAACTCAAGAGGCTGATAGAGGGCCCGAGTCGCCCCTGCATGAATTAGTTGCCCCAGCCACCTCGGAGGAATGTTGTGGAGGTTTTCTGGAAGAGAAAAGACACGCTAACAGGATGAAGACCAGGCTGCGGCTAACCTGATAAAAATAGCTCCGAGCAGCTGAAGTACTACGCATCTGAGTGGTTGACATGATTGTACCAAATCTCTTGTAATTTGTTAGCCTCCTAGAAAAATGCGGTTCTATTAATAATGACGACTCGGACTCCTTTCTTGTATTTTCGGAGATGGCCAGTGTTTAACTAATCTGATCCCTCAAGCTGCTTACTGAATTACAACTCCGTAGCCGACAAGATGAGAATAGAACCTTGGTAGGCTAAGCTGCTGTAGCTGTGCCCGGCATGCAATAGCAGCAGCCTGAATATAGAGATACCTGTTCGAAGAGATGCCTATAATATCATCTCCAACTTCTAAGAACGATTACGATTGACGACCCGTTCCATATCATCGGCTGCATATTCAATTTGTTGTTTATAGCGGGGTTCTCCGAGACGTTTCTCCCTTTCAAGTTTCCCCTCCTTGTTGAATGCGCCTATCCTTTCCTTTACTGAACTGGACATTTCTGTCATTTTCTCCTTGAGCCTTACGGGATCCGCATCTCCATCATCTATCTCTCTGTCCTTTCTTCCCGCTCATCTCCCCTTCCTTTTTGTTTGGGAATGCTCCGATGAGCCCGTCCTTTCCAAGACCCTAAACAATAGCTCTTTTCTGACCCAGCGAATTATTGCCAGGGGTGGAATCCACTGGTTAGAAAAGGAGAAGAAAAGCAAAGAAAGAGATATACTTTGGTGGACAATGAATCGGCCACCACAACAGCCATACGGCCGTGGCCAGCCGGGTCTGGGTGCGACCTGGTATCCAGGAGGTCAAGACGACTTCCACCTTCCTGTAGAAGTCATCTCCCCCTCTCCTCAAAGGTGCGACCGCGCTATTCTTGATCCAAAGTTCCGCCCCTCACCAGAAGTTGTTTCATTTCATTTCACTAGTGCTCCTTTCTGGAATGGCTTGCTAATTGGGGAACAATAATTTATCAACTAGCAGGGTCATGCCAGAAGTCCCCGAAAATATGCAGGACAATATTGCCCAGTTTGAGCACCAGGCCCGCAGTCCCCATCGCATGCAGCCCGGCCCGGGCCAGTGGGATAATTCACGTTACCCTGAGCGAACTTCCTCCGCCTCTGTCGTCCAGGGCCAACCTCTTCATTCCGGTTACGAGGCGACACACTACGAACAGTCTGCCGCCGTTTACGACGTGATGGACACCCCTAACTTCACGCCCTTCCCCGTTTTGCGGAACCCCCCTCCCAATGTCCCTCCCACCGATGAACAAAGAGAAGCGAATTTGGAGAAGGCCCGGGTGCCCGTGCTATCATCCAATGACCCAGAGATGCAGCTGGCATGGGCTCAGGACGTTCTTGCCTATGTCGAGGTTGCCATGCAGAATGAGGCTCGTCTATCAGTCATCCAGCCGCCGCGTCCACAGACCCCTCAGGTTGAGCTTCAGCTTAAAAACGACGCCCTGAACATCGTCGGCTTTTTAGCCGAACAATACCATCCAAAGGCTGAGTTCATCAAGGGTATGTGGCTCGAATTTGGCAAGTTCGGATTCCGTGTGGACAAGAAGGAAGCCTTCCGCTGCTATTCAAGAGCTGCAGAAAAGGGCTATGCACGCGCAGAATACCGCATTGGAATGCAATTTGAGAGTTCTGGGGAACCTGAGAAGGCCATTAGACATTACGAGAAGGGAGTTGCATTCGGAGACTCTGCTTCTTATTATGTGAGTCTGTTCTCATTCAAGCGTAATGTATATATTAATTATTTTGTTACAGCGCTTGGGTATGATGATACTACTTGGCCAGCATGGTCAACGTCAGGATTACCGAACGGGTCTTGACTACATCAGTCACGCTGCGCAATCATGCGATGAAAATGCGCCCCAAGGAGCTTATGTACGTTTATCCTTTCCAGTCTTCGACTCTTCGGACCTACGAAACTAATAGCATTTGACACAGGTGTACGGCATGCTTTTGGCCCGAGAGCTGCCGCAGGTAAATGTCCCTGAAACATACCTTCCCCTCGATATCAACGCCGCTCGCGTCAACATAGAGAAAGCTGCATACCACGGATTTGCCAAGGCGCAGGTCAAGATCGGAGCCGCATATGAATTGTGCCAGCTTGGCTGCGATTTCAACCCCGCACTGTCCCTGCATTATAATGCCCTTGCCGCGCGTCAGGGTGAGCCCGAAGCAGAGATGGCTATCAGTAAATGGTTCCTCTGTGGGCATGAAGGCGAATTTGAGAAGAATGACGAACTGGCATTCTCGTACGCACAACGCGCGGCCCAAAGTGGTCTCCCAACCGCCGAATTTGCACTGGGCTACTTTTACGAAGTCGGAATATATGTGCCAGTCGATATTAAAGAAGCCAAAAGCTGGTATGCTAAAGCTTCAGCTAGCGGAAACAAAGACGCCACAGGCCGAATCGACAGCATCTCGCGGTCAAAGACCTTGTCCCGCAGAGACCATGAACAAGTAGCGATCGCACGAATCAAGTCTACTCGCTATGGGCATCAACGCGGAGCCTCGAGCGTATCAATGCAACCAGTCCAAGAGAACCTTGAGATGCCTGATCCGTCTAGGATGAGTCTTGCGGATAACAACCCACCTGCTGCTCCCTATCCCGACCGAGCAATGCCCCCTGGCCGCCCTGGCTACCAGGCTGACAACCGGCCCAGTTCCGCCTTTGGTATCAATCCCAACATCCGCCCGAATGTTGCTCAATACAATCGTGCCGCTTCGTATGGACCAGGACCCATGGGTTACCGTGGCCCCGGTTCCGCAACACCACCAACAAACGGCCCATCAACCCCAGTATCAGCGGCGGCCAAGCTTGACATCGGCTACTCGGCACCTCTCGAAACTCAGAGGCCTGATATGCGGAGACGTCCTCAACGTCTCGACCAAGCCCCAGATCGGAAGCCCGCTCGGACGCCAGTCTCTGGCCATCAGCCTGGTGGTCCTGGGGGCATACCTTCTCCGAGGCCCTCTCCTTCTTCCGCAAACTTCCCTCCCCGTGCAGAGTCAATGCAGTCCCCCTCTGCAACGCCAAAACCTACCGCTGCCCCCGTAGCAGTCCCTGCGGCCGCCCCCAAAGCTCCTGCACCTCAAAAGCCCGCCAAAGGAGGAAACCAACCGGGCAAAGGGCCCAAGACTTTCGAGGAGATGGGTGTTCCCAACGCCCCAAAAGAGAACGATTGCGTAAGTTTTTCAAGTTTTCGTTTTGTATAGCGGATATTCTAACAGTCTTCGCAGATTCTCATGTGATACCCGGTTTTCATTTGCATCTACGCTTATATCATTCGTTTCTTGTAAAATTTTGGAATTAATGAAACTGCCCTCGTTTCGTTCAGTAGCCCAGTCATTTGCTTCAGTGATGGAAATTATCATATGGGTGGAAATAATAGCAATTGCCGAATCGAGCGTCTTCTCATGTCTCTGGTTTCGTCTCCGAACCTTTTTTTACTCTTCTTCAAAACTTTGCATAGACCTAGCATTTTTCTCACCATTCTTCCGCGTGATGATCCAATTGAACTTCTTTTACCATATCAATTTGTAGTACACTGCTGAACCTTCACGTCTTTGTTACCCACCTCCATTCTAAACGGCGTACGATACCGTCGCTATCTATCTCGTCACCATGGTCCAAAAGAGAGGAAAGGGTGAGAAACAAGCTACGAACGATGGTAACCGTCAACATGCAAGCTGTAGCTTTCAAGAGCTGACATCCATTGAGCTTCTGTCGATGGCTCCGCCATGATTCTTGATTATCTCCGTGGGTTTCACTCATTTCTCTAAGTTACAGCAGAATCGTCGAGGTTCTTGGGCTTACTGTTTCTTCAACTGCAGGACAACAGAAGTGCAATTCTCCTCTTTGACTTATGTCCCCATTGCTCAGAAACTAATTGACACATAGTCGTCCTTATTCGGTTCGTTTTCTGGTGAACAATATTCTACGGAAATGTTGATGCCGATGATGCTACCTAGGCCATCGACATCTCAGCGAACCTACATAAGGTCACTAAATGTGAGTTATTTTCTGATATACCGGCAAATTCCCCTTGCTAATTCCGGCAAAAACTACAGCATACGCAGTCAAAGCTCTAAAAGACCTACATCAAAAGAAAGAGATTGAGAGTCGGGTTGCCGGTAAGCTCGTCATGCATAGCTACCTCCTTCAATGGTCGAGTGGAAGATGATGGTTAAAAATTTTGCTGGAAGGAAAACAAACGGTCTATCATGCGCTGCAGGAAGAAACGGAAGAATCCGGTGACACCGTAGCTGCCGGGAAGGAGGAGATTGTGAGCCTCCAGGAACAACTACCCAGTCTCAAGGAGAAAGAGAAGAAGTTGCAGGCCGAGTTGAATTCGCTCAACGCGATACCGCTGCTCTCTGAGATCCGTACTGACATCGAGAGGCTCGAGGCCGAAAAGGAATCATGTTCTGCGCGTTTGGCCGAGGCAGGTGGTGAGGGTGAGGCGCATGTCCCTTTAAAGGAGAAGGAATCTGCGAGGAAGGACTGGAAATTCTGGCAAGCTCAAGCAAATGTGCGGGCAATAATTTGTCGCGATCTCTGGCGTAAGTGCTCAGAGACAGTGCCGGAGAATATGACTCGTGAGGAGCTCTGGGTAATACACTCCTGCCCTATCTGATCCGGTCCGTGTTTTCTTTATGCTAACAAACGATTTATCCAGGAGCATCTGGGTCTGGAAGGAACTCTCATGTAAGGAATACAAATCAAATGAGATATTGTGTGTCTCTTTTCAATCTGGAGCTCGAGTCTCGGATTTCATCTCCGCTTTATGTTCCCTCGTGTAATACAGAGTATGCATTCATCATTCAAATGGAAATCACTGCGTTCTCTTGGCAGAGTTTGTCTTACAGAGCCACAAGCATGCACAATCGATAAAGTGTGATCAGCGGGCTTTCCGCATACGTCAATCATGACCTTGTGATTTGGCGGCTGCAGTGGCTCATCTCTCGAAGCTGACAAGCTTGAGCTATCTTATTGCCCAACCGGAAAATATCAGATGAACATCGCAGACAGGCAGAGTCCAGGCGACATTCGTTAGGTATGTATCTAGTAGGTTAGATGACGCCACCCGCGTGTTCATCTGGCGACATCATGCGCCTTGCTTCGAGTACAGCGCAGGTACGCAGGCAGCCTCGTGCTCAAGTCGTCACTGCTCGTTAATGCCCCTCCCTTTTTTTCTAGAGTTCATGTTATGTTATTATAACCGAAGTGTCTCCCTCGAGTCAGAGCCAAGAGCTTAAATTGGGCCTGTTCGACTTGCCGCATATGGTCGAGGTTGTGTTCATGACATAGTCTACGAAATTGAACGGGAGGCTTCAACCAAGCACTGCTTTGGTTTGAGAATGATGAACTGATCTTGTGACCTTTATTTATCGGCTCTTGATCCCAAGATTTTGATTTGGACCGAGCGTCGGCAACAAGAAAGCCACGAGAAGCGGCATCCTAGGAAGACAACAACGACTAGTGAATTCACTCTTCAATAACCATTCAATGATCAATTATCTATTGTGTTAAGATTGTTGACGGTCTAACAATAGACTGCTATACCTCAATAAAAGCGAGTCCCACACCGCCAACGGTCCCCCCCACTCGAAACCGCCTCCGTCGATAAACCCCTCCAGATTTTTGCTTCATCTGCTATTCGTCTTGGAGATGCAGTTGTCGGCTCCTCACAACCCTCCCTCCCAGCCAGCTACTCATCTCGCCCGTCAGAACCTCCTTTCGACTGACATGAAAAGTCGTGCTCCTCTCCCGGTTCCATCCGGACCCCAGAATCTCCAGAACGGCCACTCTCGCAATCCCTCGGGCTACGACATGGCTGCCCGCAGTCCCCCGAACCAGAGCAGTAAGCCTCCACCACGTTTTCTCGATTCAACAGCCATATACTGGTGGTTTTATTCTCTCTCGCCGAACTGAGCTAACAATTACCGCGTGAACAGACACGAAACATGTACCTTGCAAATTCTTCCGTCAGGGCGCCTGTCAGGCAGGACCCGCTTGTCCATTCCTCCACTCTACCGATACTTCGACCGAGTATGCGCCGTGCAAATACTTCTCAAAGGTATATGCTACTTGCGCTTGCCCGCCAGTATTTTAATATTCCATTAGACGGCACCGCTGACTCTCTCGCCACGAATCTAGGGTAACTGCAAGTTCGGAGCAAAGTGTGCGCTGGCTCATATTCTGCCCGATGGACGACGAGTAAACCGGCCCAATCCTGGGGGCATGGGAGGACATCTCAATCTGGGCGGCCGAGTCAACCCGCAGGCGTATGTCAACCAGGATTCAGCGCTGACAAATTCTGTGCTTTCACAACAACGAATGAACGGCCATGACCCTCGATACGTCTCCCAACTTCCAACCCAGGAGGAATTCGCCGCATTACACCCTCAGCAACAGCCGCCTTATGATACCATCCCATCAATTGATACCGGGCTAGCCTCCGACCCTGGTTCCAAATACGGCTCGCCAGCTGAAGAATTACGATTTCCCATGTCTCCGAATCACAACTATCTCAATGCTCTCGATGCCCAACTTCCTGCCTCGTTTGATAGCCAAGGGATCTCCCATGCCGCTCGTTATGGCCCTGTTGCCGCTTCCATGCCGACCAGGTTTGGGGTAGAACTATCACCGCCTCCGCAAAGGGCCAATCCGTCTACATATGCCTTACGGAACCCCCGCGATACCACATATGGACCGGAATCGAAGAAGCCATCTTCTTCTTTTATTGGATCATCACCACCTGGTATGCTTGAAGATGGGCTCGGATCTCGATTCCTGCACTCACAACGGCATGTGAAGCCCCGAATGCTTTCCGCGAGTGTGCCTCGACCTGGTGCTCTGGACGACTGGGAGGATGGTAATTTCCCGATGGAGGAGGATTACCTGCCGATGAACCTTCACGATGATGTCCTCACCCCGCAAGAAAGACTCCGCCGCCTGTCTCGTACCGATCACGAGCTCAGCTCCAGCCACCGCGACCTGAGCGGGCTGGGCATGAGCGGAACGAGTCTCTCAAAAGTCAATTCTCCTCTTGCCTCCAGCCCCTCTCGATTCGGCGCACTATTCGCTAAGCAACGCCAGAAGAAGGAGGAAGAGGCTCAAGCATCATCTTTCACACACTTTGGATCTCCATTGCGAGAGTCGTCCATGAACTTCGGAAGCCCCAGCCTCGGTCCCATCGGCAGCCCGCCACGCCAAACAGCAACATCGATGATATCTCAGCAGCTCGGCGGGTTATCACTGCATCCTTCTTCTGCACGTCATACCCCGTCAGCCGGTGTTAGCAGCCGTCTAGACCGCACTGTCTCATCACCAGTCAACACGAACAAAATAGACGAGGAACAAGAAGGCGAGGGAGACCTGGTGTTCTCGATGGAAGAGGAGGAAAATAATAAACGGAATAGTAACGAGGAGCCAACGTCGCCGAAAATCTCTAATTTGCAGGCATGATCATTGCAAATTCTAGAGACTTAGCATTTCTCACGAACCACAAACTTTCTTTCTCTTAAGAACTGTGATTGCTCAACGAATACACGAAGACAACCCCCAAAATAAAAGAAACGGCGTTTATCAATTGGTCATAAATAATAACTCTCTGATCACACACCATCCATTCATCTATCTATGTGCTTTACTTTTCATCGGAGAGGATTTTGCATAGAGCGGTTTCAGCCAAATTGGGACTTGGGACTGGAAATTGGAATTCAATGCAACTTCTCCACAACCTTCTTTCCGTCATTCTCATGGCCTTGCATTTCATCGCCTAGCCGACTAGACAAATTCTTGGTGTTTCTATTATTGGGCGTTCATGATGGATGTTCAGAGTTGCTGGGCTTTCATCAATGGCTATTGCTATTGTCTGCATCTGACCGGGGAGCATACTTTTTCTTGTCATTTTTCCTTATTCCATCCATGCTCGATTGGACCCTTTTTCCATTTATCAGGGTTTCTAGAGATCATGTCCAAGGTTTCCTTCCTCTATATCTCCCTCGTCTCCCTCCCTTCCTATGACTCCGTCTTTGGACCGGACCGTCTCTGTACCATCTATGCTCTTTCCTTGGTTACTAAGTTGCAGGTAGCTCACGAGTCAATGATTGATAAATCTTCTATTTTCTGGTTATATTTTTGCCGTGCAATCATTGTAGTATCTTCGAATCAAGCTCTTCAGAGTAACCGTTCTCCGTTAGATCACCTGGGTGGATTAGTATATCGCAGGGTGGGAGAACGGGCTGATTGTTATGGGTGTCTGAGATGCATATTATGCGTGCGATCATGCGGATGGGGACTTCGGGGTTTGGCCTGGTGCTTGGTGTGTTTAGAGGACGCCAGGAGAGTAAAAGCCTCGCCCAGTTACGTAGACGCTGCCATGGGAGTGTAATCGCATGGATTATACGAGGGCCTTTCTCGAAGTTCATCGCTAGCTAAAATACGTTAAATCATCGAGGATACGAAGAAGTGCTGGAGACGTTGAGCTGATACGAACATTTATCTCCAAAGTGGATGGTAAGGATTTGGACGCTTGGAGGTTGTTGGTATTGGCGCCCAGCTCCATCCATGCCCGTAGTTCCCGATTTTCTTTGACCGAGACTATGCGATTATGCAATCTTTATTCGCAGCTGCTGAGATATTAATTGTAGCGTTCCAATGTGTCTGATGTTTGTTAGGGTTTCTGAATTAAGCCTGGGGCAACAAGGCAGCATTATTTAATTAGGGCATGCTTTGTATGCTCTGTACGGAGTACAACCTATTGATTCACTTAACAAATAATTTTCCCCTATCAAGGACACGAAATCTAGCAGGCTGTTTCATTTAACAACTGATGAAGGAACAGTCCTTGCTCCTTTATACACCCCGTTTCCATCCCAACAAGCCCTAGGTACAAAGAACTGGGAGAATATATAAGACAACTCGAGAACAGCGTAAACTGTGTCAATCAAATCAATTCATACACAACTACAGTCTACAATATAGTGATTTAAGATGCTCCGCGGTACCGATTTCAGAAACATGTACATGTACATTGTTGCTGTACAAAGTCCACAAGATCAGGAGCCTCGCAAATGGACAGTGGTCCTCATTCCTAGTTCCACGATCTGTCAGCAGACAATCTGTACACTCTACGACGTCGTTAAAGACGAAAGGACCAAATTTGGTTGTAATTCCGAACTCAAGGAGGCCGAACGCTTAGAGCAATGTGATGTCGAGAAGAACTGGAATCACTGGATCCGAGTATGTTGGTACCCTCGAGATTACCACGCCGAATTGGTTAGGGCACTTGAACGTTCCGTGCAGCAAACGAAGAGGTTCTGGGTAGCTGATATTATGGAGACCCTGTTGGAGTGGGGGTGGGTTAGGTCTGAGGCGGATGTGGTGAAGGTGGAGGAAATCACTCAGAGAACACAGGCTTTTGCGCCTAGAGACTCGTCGCCTTGTAAAGGAACAATTGGCTCTCTTATCACCCATGATATTCGGTGTATCGGGAGAGAAGAGTGCGACGGGGATGTTGTTGGCTTTTTCAATTCTTCGGAGCGAGTATAGTATGGGTCAGCTTGTGACGGGTAGTTTGAACATACTTGTTTAATATATTTCTTCTTTTCCTATATAATTTTCGACTTTGAAGTGGCTCGTACATACGACCATAGCGGTGAGGAACAGGGCTTCCCGTCCGCTCAGCCGTACTTAAGCCAACACGCCGGCTGGTTAGTAGTTTGTATGGTGGGTGGGTGACCACCTGCGAATCCCAGCTGTCGTATGTTTTTGATCTAAAATTATATTTGTATATCTCACGTCTTCAATATCTC
Source organism: Aspergillus kassunensis (assembly GCA_027569205.1). Lineage (NCBI taxonomy): Eukaryota > Fungi > Ascomycota > Eurotiomycetes > Eurotiales > Aspergillaceae > Aspergillus > Aspergillus kassunensis. Next base: position 13,618 of record JAPDEQ010000026.1, on the reverse strand, counting down.
TAATTAGGGTTGGATAGTGTGGTGTCTGATCAGTACATGAGTGCGCCTGACCAGATAACATACTTTTGTCCCAACACTATGAGCTGTATCGAGATGCTTAATCTCCACTGTCCACTTGATGATCAGTAGAGCATTTAATAATAAAACAGCATCAATTAGCTAAATCAACGCTAATGTACATAAAGTACGGCCGATGAATGACTTGGATAGGTAACCCCATTCAACTGCGCCGTGACCGAATACCGAATAACGCAATCAAATCGCCGGCTCAATCTCATCCATGTACATCCCGCTCCCTTTGAGGTTGACGAATGTTTTTTTGGTCGAGTTGGCTTGGATCTGCACGGTCTTTGCATGTGTGGCGCGATCTGACAGGATGCGCTGCTCACGAGCCTTTGCATCTGCTTGACGAGCGATCTCGGCCCGGTCCTGATACAATGCCGTGTAGATCTTGTCCGTGCCATTTATAATTCCTTTGGTCATCATTTCGATGGCTCTTTCTGTTGCGTCTTCCACCTGAGCAGCGAGGGCTGTTTGATCATCAGCCCGTCGGCGTTTGACAGTCCTGTCGCGCTCCTCTTGCTCGATGCTGTCTTTGCGCTTTTTAGCTTCGACTAGTTTCCGACGCTCCTCTTTGGCGGCAAGGTATTTGAGGGAGTGCCCTAGTTTTTGCTGCACCGTTGAACCAATGTCCAATGGTGGGGAGGAGAAGAAAAGTACATGGCCTTGGTCATCACAGTGAAATTGCTCCCGGATATCTGCAGGAATAGCAGCATTCGCGGTGTCGCTTAAATGGAAGACTTCCACTGGCCTAGGAGCGTTAGGGTTGTACACAGCGCGGCCCCCTTGGTAAGGTGTGTATTCTGAAGCCTGCGCAACAGCATACGAACGAGGAGTGCCTGACCCTTGATAACCAATCGGCATAGGGTTCTGGGAAACGAACCCACTCGCACGTCTTTGTACTGCGGGCTGGTAAGCTTGCGCCGGCGTGGTATGAGCTTGGTGATAGGTTATGGGATGAACCGGAACTTGTGAGCTTTGCGCAAGAGCCACAGCTGGTGAGCGTACTGGGAGGGGGCTTGCTGCGGCTAAGAGGGCGCTGGCTGGACTGTTTATAGCGGGTTGCGTGGGGGGCTGGCTCATCGATCCTTGCCTGGGCATTGATGGAATAGCAGGTTGAGGTATGGCGGCGGGTGGTGGTGGTGACGGAGTTGGTTCCGGTGGTGGTGATTCCTAGAAAGGGCTATCAATTCCCGTTGGATATGAAGTAAAGATAAGGATTAACTTACATTCTCATCTCGAGGACGACGATGGACCGCCCCTACAACTGGCGGTGCATTTTCTGCCCCCCATGTTGGCTTGGGTAGATCATCTGTCTCTTTCGCATCACTCTTGAGTAAATGCTTGATGGGGCTAGGGATCTTCTTGATCTTGCGAGGAACATCATACAGATCCATTTCATAATCTTTCTCCCGCACCTCATCCGGCAGGCAACTGGCCCAGGTTTTGATCTTGTTTAGCTTGCTTTTCTCCTCGTTATATCGAGCCTCGCACACGTAGACCTCCTTGTCGAGAGGAAAGTCTCTCGGTCGTCCACGGTTGTACCTGGTGAAGAACATCACAAAGCATCGGTCAACAATCTCGTCAATTCGGTGATCCCTATATTGACCGGTTTTGACCACCTCATTAGGGTAGAAGTGCTTTTCATAGTGATGGACGGTCTGCTCCGGGCGGTAATACCAGCACGCATTGATCCATTTCTCACCCTCCGAGTCCTGCCAGGTACGGTAAATCTGCGCCACCACCGGCTTCGTCACATCGTTGGGATTTTGAATGTGTACCCAATCCCCGACCTTCCACAGCTCACTCTTGTGAAGGATGCCGTCTGGTAGAGGTAGACGCCCGTCTTCCATCAGATATTCACTGTCAGGCTTCTTCTTCTCGATGTCGGCGAGCCTTCTTGCTTCCACCTGTAGGTCAACGGCATCTTTGTAGATCTGGCTTTCCGACTGATTGTAAGCCTTAGCGTTGTTGAACATGACGTCCATATCCTTCATAAAATGGTCAACTGAATGGTACTTCTTCCGCTTTGACTTCCGCTTAATGATGTCAATGGCGAAGGGGTCTTTGATCTCGATGTAATAGTCCGGATACACATTCTTGTCGGGTAGGCGTTCGAAGTGTCGAACTTTGAGTTGAGTTCCGGGGCCTTTCAGCTTTCGAATTCCTTTAAGAACAGCCTTAATTCTAGCCTCCATGGGGGTGTCGACACGCGGTGGGCGACCTCGCTTTTTTCTTTGTTCGGGATCCAAAGACTTGTTGTTCCCATCATCTTTTACACCTTCTCGCTTGAACCCAGGACGAGGTCCGCGCTTCTTTTTCCGGCGACCTTCGTCATCAGTATCTTCCTCATCATCGTCGTCTTCATCATCTTCGTCCTCGTCCTCGTCCTCCTCCGGTAGAGGATCGGGTTCTGGAATTTCTCCTAGATCTGGGAGTTCGGCCTGCTCTGCGGTTATGATTCCGGCCTTGACTAATTTCTGAAATTCGGTGACGAAGGCATCCTTTTGGTCGAAATAATCGTCAGCAAGAACAAGACTGTGCGTAGGAAATGTCGAGATATCTCTTACGAACCTTGATCACGAGCGAATCTTCGTACGCTTGAGACTTGGGACGGTTATAAGTTTGCGCATTATGGGGTATCTGTATCAAACATGAAGTCAGATTATATGGGACAATTCCAGGACGCGATCTACTGACCAGAGCGCAATCTCGCACGAAATCCGTAAACTTCCTGTACTCTCGTTTATTGATCCTCTGTTTCAAGATACTAAGAGCCATGGGCTCCTTAATAATATCATAATAGTCGGGTACATTGCGCTTATTGACACTCCGATGGAATAGTCTCGAGGGATCATGGCCACTGCGGTTTGCGAAAGGCGGATGTGAGCGTTAATCTAGTTGCGACGGCAAGACGCAAGACCTCCAAGGGCCCTTCTTGGTCTGCGCATCTAATGTGGGATCCACTTACTCTGCTTCTCTAATCTCGTAGATAGCAAGAACAAGATCCATCATAAGCTTCCATTGTTCGTCTGTTACACTGCTGGGGGCGCCATCGCCCTTTACGTCGTACTCGATCGACTGGACGGGCTCCTCAGGAGTTGGTTGCGCTTGCGACAGCTCCGAGTCCTTGTCCATTATTTTGACAACCACGAATACTTGAACAGCACTGCAAATCGAAACAGAGTGGCTGGAGCTGCTGAAGGTGCCTTGTCAATTGATTCCATTCAATGAAGGAGAAACCGGACGTTCAGAGGCGCGCAACAGAGAGGTTCTCTCGAGAGAGTATGCTGACTAAGTCATGGTTTATTGTTACCGTTAATTACTAGTAGCTGTATTGATACCGTACTATAATACCCCATTGATCATTAAATTCATGCCTGATTTCCAAGGCTTTGTTTTAGGAATCCGGTTTTACATATATGCACCTTCACCTGGATATTAGGCAAATGAGCAAGCTAAGGTAACCTTGATGATATCTTGTATCCTGATATAAGTATATCAATAGTACATATAGGTTAGTAAGCGATGTGTGATTTCCTATGAGCTGCTACTCCGCAGTATACTTACCTAGTAGTGGATCGAACTATATAGTGTACACAAGTCTCGCCCAGGCCATGTTATACCTCCGTAGTCTTGTAGTTGCAGTTTCTGCGACATAGAAGTAGCCATTGCCAGTCCTACAGAGAGGAGTCCTACAGAGAGGTTCTGGCCGATGCTCCAGGTACACCTATGTCTGGCCAGCAAGTGCGGCACAAGGAAAAGAAAGTCTTGGGCCAGGGCCCAGGTGCCATTAAAGAGCAATATATCGAAAAATGGAAACAGGATCTCTGGGTCAGGATCAACTATGATGGAAGACAAATCCACCTGGCACAGTGAATACTTGCATCTTCCAAGACATCACAAGGTCCCAGCTCCATGGCCGTGCTTTAGAAAATCTAGTGTAGTATATGCCGAGTTTGTACTTGGGGGGTTTGCTGTGCGTCTCGACCAATCCAGAAAATAAGGTGCTGTTCAGAAGCAACTAGTGTGATGCCTTCGCTTCGCTCAGGTAGGTGAGGGTTAATGGCTTCGCTTGGGTAGGTAAGGAAGAAAAGGAACCACAGTTGATGTATATATAGAACTAAAAAAGCGATAGGTAAAAGAGGTTAAAAAACTACACGCAGGTATAGTTTATAGTCACATATGGCAATAGTATAGGTAAAAACAGTGTAAAAAATTAACATGTTAGATCAAGAAAGCAGGCTATAGTTGGGGGGGAAGGCATAGATTTAGTCACACCCGCGTATTAATAAAGTAACATAGAATCAAGGGATCAAGTCCTATCACAGGCATATATCTGATACTATGTTACATGTGACTATATTACACATGACTGCGAGTAGACATGACTGTGAGTAGAGAAAAGTTAGGTTTTATTAAGATATAGAGTAACCGACCCCTATGTAAATCCTTCAGAGTCGACGGACCCTTCAGAGTCGACGGACGTAAGTCCGTCGACTCTGAAGGATTTACATAGGGGTCGGTTAGGGGTTAGTTCATGGAGACCCTATCGTCTGGATGTTCCAGTGCTTGTCAAATTAATGTGTTTCTTGGATATGACGTACCAGCTGGCGTGCTTCGCATACTCGTCACATTGCTGACCCACGGCACTACCGTACCTGATCACTCAATGCCTGATACCGCTGACCGCCCGCTTTTCCCCATAGAAAATCCTAAAAATTAACCATGTTTAAATAGCAATAATTCGGGTAATTTAATATATAATCTAATAAACTTTGAAATATATAAACCTCGAATATATAAATTCTAATATTAATTAAAAATATATAAACTTTTCTATTAAATAATACCTTTAAATTAAGAATAAAAATACCTAGTTTTAGAAAGAAAATATATTTAAATAAATATATAATTTACTATAATTTATTATAGAAAATTAGAAGTTTTATTAGAATAATTATAATATATATATATATATATATATTTAGTTTTTTAAAGAAAAATAAGGTTTCTATATAAATATTGTAGAAATTATAAAAATAAGTTTTTAGTTAAAATAAAATAATCTAGATAGAAAAAGTAAAATTAAAAATAATTTTTATATTAAAAAAAATTTCTGTTTCTATAAAATTAAAAAAAATTTAAAGATCTCTAAATAAAATAACCTTTTTTAAAGGAATACTTTTTTTTAGAAATTATTAATTAATTATTATTTATTTCTAGATTTTATAATAATTATTATATTTTTAATATTTTATACTATATATTATTACTTTTCTAATATAATTAAACTAAATTATACTAGAAATATTTTATTATTTTATTATTATTAGCTAAAGTCTAGTTAATAGTTTTTATATTATCATGTATATATATTATTATAATATAAAGAAAAATCTAGAATTTTCTAAATAAAATAAGTTAAATAACATTTTTTAAAAGAAATACTATGTTTAAAAATTTTTATTTAATTATTATTTATTTCTAGAATTTATAATTATTATTATACTTTTAATATTTAGTACTATATATTATTTTTTTCTAATCTAGATAAACTAAATTATACTAAAATTATTATTAGTAGTAGTAGAATATTTATAAAATAAAAATATTTAATTATTTTAATTATTTCTAGCTAAAGTCTAGTTAGGAGTTTAATTTCTAAAAAAAATTTAATCTTTCTTATATAAAAAAAATATTCTTATTAGTATTCTAATAAAAATTTTAGAAAAATTATATTCCTATATTATTATTTAAGAAGAAATATTTCCTACTAAAACATATATATTTTAACCTTACTTTACTATATTAAAAAGTACTAAAAATAGAACAAAAATTAATTTTTATTATAAAATTAATATTAGACTAAATATATTAAGAAGATTTGATCTAATATCTAAAGTAGTTATAGTTTAATCCTTATTTAAAGATAGTTAAAATTTAGGATTTTCTATGGGGAAAAGCGGGCGGTCAGCGGTATCGGGCATTGAGTGATCAGGTACGGTAAAGGCTGTAGGTTAGCCATGGTAAAAAAAATACTATGGTATACTTAAATTAAAAAAAATGACATGACTCTATTTAAACTAGTATATCTTAATGACTATAATAACTAATTATTTCTCTATATAACTAGGTAATTAATAAAGAAAAGGGCTTTATCTAGTAGCTTTCCTAGCTTCTCCTAATCTGGAATAGGTTCGTAGCAAGGTACTATACTTAGTAGAGTAATTTTAGTAATTTCTTTAATCTTTTCTTATCTCTCTTATAAAGTTAATTAGTTTGTTACTTTTCTTTAATATTAAGATAATCTTTAATATCTTTTATATATAGTAGATTAATATTTAAATTATTTCTTAGTTATAGTTTTATCTTTTAAACTAGATTATCTTCTAAACATTGCTTTATTAGGTACGGTTTTCTAATTAACTAAGGGCCCTATAGAGAATTTTCTATATAAAGGATAAAAACTCTAGATAAGTAGCTTTAATTCTATATATTTAATAGCACGTAGGTGTCAGAGAACGCGGAACGCGACAGCCAATGAAACCCGGGCCAATGACTAAGGTCATATCAGCCTGACAGGGATCAAAGGTTAATCTACCTGATCATATTAATAATATGATACTAAGCTGGTTTAGGCTATGATTATATTAGGAATATAATAAGAATATACTTGGGATATAACTAGATTATATTAAAGATATGAACTAATTATATAGGCTATATATTCTATAATAGGTATATAAGGGATTATCTTTATACTATATATTTAGTTTTACTTAGTATCTATTATCTTCTAGAACTTAATCTAGTTACTATTCAAGCTATAACTAGACCTTTTGATTATCTTTAGATTAAGATAATAAGCCTTCTTTTTTATCTTAAGAATACCTTAAGGCCTGCCTTAGGAAGGAATAGCTAACTATATCTAATAATAATATATCCTTAATTTAAAAGAAAGCACTTGTTATGAACATAATAGAGCAGACTCACAAGGCAGAAAGCTATAGAGCCTAAACCTATGATAGAAGGCTAGGGACTAAGAGTAGTAGCTCCAGGGCCATGCTGGATCATAATCCAAGGACTATAAACCATAGAGGATTCTTAGCCTATATAGATAATAAATAAAAGGTAAGAATCTATAAGGGATTTAAGGCTATAAATAATAATCTATAATAAATAAAAATCCTTACTATTACTACTAGTTACTCTATATACTTAGGTAATAATAAAAAGACTATGGTCAGGGAAACCATGGCTAAAGGATTATATACTATAATTATTAAGGAGATTATTAAGATAATAAGAGAATAGTATATACTAAGGGGACCTATAATAGGGGGACCCTTTAGTATACTATTAGGATAATAAGAGAATAATAGGACTTAAAAGATATATAAGGATACTTATTCTATTATATTTAGTCTTACTTATTCTTTATAATTATTATATAACTATTATTTAGAGATACCTTTAATAATAAGATAACTTATACTAAACTTCTTTATAAGATAAGAATATATTCTTATCTTAGCCTTGCTTCTATTACTTAAGCTTAACCCTTAGTAACTATGACTAGTCTTTATACTAGTTAGATATGGTTATTAAGAATAAAGGCAAGAAGTTAATTAAATAGAGCTTATATAAAGGACCTAGGGTTAAGAAAGTATTAAGAGGTTAACCTTTCTATAATAAAATAATTACTAGTTAACACAAGTTATTTAATTAATTTAAAATAATAATATCTTAATCTACTAACTAGTAGGTTAATAGTATTATACTAATATAATAAAATATATAAAATATATAGTAATAGATAGAAGAATAATAGGAAACTATTAACTACTTAAGTAATAAAGTAAACTAATACTAGAATATTCCTAGTAAGAATACTCCTAGTAAGGATACTTAAGGTAAGCTTAACTAGCTATAGGACTATATATACTAGCTTAAAGTTAGGCTTACTACTAAAAGTATAAAGCTTAAGGTACCTAAAACCTTTAATAATAATAAAGTAAAATTAAGGTACTAGCTTACTTAGATAAATACCTATATTAGAGTTAATAAGAATAAGTTTAAAAGAGAAGAAGATAAAGTTTTCTTTACTTCTACTTACCTTACTAGAGTAGTATATAAGTAGTTTAAACCCTATATCTAGGAATAGTAAACTACTAATAAAAAGAAAATACTAAGTAATACTAAGGAAGTCTTTAAAGACAGTATTTTTAAGAAATACTTAGAAGATACCTTTAGGGATATTAATATAGTAAGGAATACTAAATAAGAAATAAGATAACTTAAATAAATAGATAATATATTTAAATATATATTTTAATTTATATAATTATAATCTTATATCTACTAGGATAACTAAGTATTTATTAGCTAATTCAAAGAAGGACTTAAGTAAGTAATCCTTGAAAAGATAGCTATTATAAAGAGGCCTAAATTAATTAAAAAGATAATTAAATATACTATATATTAATAATTAGCTTAGGGATTTTAGAGCTGAGAAAGGAGATTATTTTTATTAATACTATAATAATTAGATACTATGATTTAAGAGTAATAGTAGAAACTAAAACTATACTAATACTAGATAGAGATTCTAGCTATAAAATCAAGGGAATTATAATCCCTATAAACCTTAACTAATAGATCTAGATATAATACTATCTCTAAGGAAGAAAGATTACTATTATAAAGAGAATCTATGCTTCTCTTATAGCAAGCCAGGCCATAGAGTATTAGAATATGTTATGAACATAATAGAGCGGACTCACGAGGCAGAAAGCTGCGGAGCCTAAACCTGTGATAGAAGGCTAAGGACCAGGAGTGGTAGCTCCGGGGCCGTGCTGGACCATGATCCAAAGACTATAAACCACAGGGGACTCTTGACCTATATAGATAATAAATAAAGGGCAAGAATCCATGAGGGACTCAAGACCAAGAGTAGCAAGCCATAGTAGATAAGGATCCTTATTATTACTACTAGTTACTCTATATACTCTAGTAATAATATAGAAACTATAGTTAGGGAAACTATAGCTAGGGGTCATGTGCCGTGACTATTAAAGAGACTATTAGAATAATAGGGGAATAGTCATGTAATAATTACTATATAATTAGGAAACTATTTAGTATACTATTAGGATAGTAGGAGAATAGTAGGACTTAAAGGATATATAAGGACGCTTATTCTACTATATTTAGTCTTACTTATTCTTTATGATTATTACTATACTATTATTTAGAGATACCTTTAATAATAAGATAACTTATACCGAACTTCTCTATAAGATAGGAATATATTCTTATCTTAGCCTTGCTTCCATTGCTTAAGCTCGACCCTTAGTAACCATGACTAGTCTTCATACTAGTTAGACGTGGTTATTAAGAGTAAAGGTAAGAAGTTAATTAAACAGAGCTTACGTGAAGGACCTAGGGTTAGGAAAGCATTAAGAGGTCAGCCTTTCTATAACAAAATAATCACTAGTCAACACGAGTTGAATTAATTAACTTAAAACAAAAATAATAGCCTAATCTACTAACCAGCTAGTTAATAGTATAGCACTCATGCAGCAGAACATGCAGAACATGCAGTAATAGATAGAAGAATAACAGGAAACCATTAACCGCCTGAGTAATAAAGCGAATCAATACCAGAATACTCCTAGTAAGAACACTCCTAGCGAGGATACTCAAGGCAAGCTCGACCAGCTACAGGACCATATATACCAGCTCGAAGTCAGACTCACTACCAAAAGCATGAAGCTCAAGGCACCTGAAACCTTTGATAGTAACAGAGCGAAACTAAGGTATTAGCTTACTTAGATAGATACCTATATCAGAGTTAACCAGAGCAAGTTCGGGAATAAAGAAGATAAAGTTCTCTTTGCTTCTACCTACCTTACTAGAGCAGCGTATAAGTAGTTTAAACCTTTTATCAGAGAATAGCAAACCCTGATCCCGGAGAACAAGGAAATGCCAAGCAATACCAAGGAAGTCTTTAAAGACTTTAGTATTTTCAAGAAATACTTGGAGGATACCTTTAGGGATATCAACACAGCAAGGAACACTGAACAAGAGATAAGATAACTTAAATAGATAGATAATATATCTAAGTATATATCTTAATTTATATAGTTATAATCTCGTATCTACTAGGATAACCAAGCGTTCATTAGCCAATTCGAAGAAGGACTTAAGTGGGAGATCCTTGAAAAGATAGCTATCATAGAATAACCTAAATTAATCAAAGAAATAATCAAATATACTATACATATTAATAATCAGCTCAGGGATTTTAGAGCTAAGAAAGGAGATTACTTTTATTAAAACCATGAAAATCAGATACCGCGATTTAAGAATAATAGTAGAAACCAACACAACGCTAACACTAGACAGAGGTTCTAGCCACGAAATCAAGGGAATTATAATCCCTATAGACCTTAACCAATGGATCTGGATATAATACTATCTCCGCGGGAGAAAGACCACCGCTATAAAGAGAATCTATGCTTCTCTTATAGCAAGCCAGGCCATAGAGTATTAGAATACTCGAAGAAAGGTAGCCAGAAAAACTAAAAAGGTTCTGGATAATAATTAAATACTACTAATGAGCCAGCAACGCTTAATATAACAAGGGAAGATAACCCTTTCGCCAGACTACAAGAAGAGGCGGAGCAGCTAGATGCCCCTCTAGCCTATGAAGAAGCTGTAGATACCTCGTACACTAATGACCCAGAAGCCATGCTCTAATAAACCATCAACAGCCTAAGAACAGCAAGGGGACGCCTAAGCAATATTATGGATAATAATGGATTGGTAGTGGAGATTCGACAGATGCTTGAAGAAATGGGTATCAAAGAGATATAAGAAGTGATATATTAGTATATGATACATACACCAGGTATCGTGACTAGAGTAATAGCCAATGACTTTACCAGAACTCGTGCGCGAGGAAGTTATCGATGATATAATATTAACTACCAGAGAGCGAGAAACAAAGGCACCGCGATGCGAGTAGAAGCTAATGATTCTAATAGACCTCGTGCGCGAGGGAATCAGTAATATCAGCCCAAATAGATTTCGCAAACTAACAGGGCTAAGGGGTCAGATAGGACCCACAGGAATAAATCTATTAGTTATAAGCTAGATTAAGAGGAGGTACATAGTAATTTCCCTGCAAGTCCCTGGGAATTTAACCTGCTTAATAAATAATTCAGTACTCAGCTGGAGGGCCCTATACCTAATAGGGAGGTACCTAGCGAGGTGTTTGAAACCCTGAGAGAAACCCCTATACTAGAGGTAGAAGAAGCCTCTAATAAAGCCATGGAATAGCATGAACACGCCTGGATAAAAATGCTACTAGCAGAAGAACTAGTCGACTATATAAGAGAATAACTAGAACACGAAGTAAATAATAGGCTCGCGGGAGATACCAGGGTATAATACCTGTGCTCTAGGAGAGACACGTTAGCATGAAACAAAGACTAATATACCTATTAGATTAATAATATTATTATTACTCTTAGACAACACCCGGAACGACATAGCAACGGGTTAAGATAACTCTTCAAGGAATACCTATATATGAACTTATTATGCTAGGATAAGACTATAGAAGATTAGATAGTCTATATATATATCTATAATAAATACCCGAGGATATACTAATTATATTCATGTAATAACCAAGACTACTTCAAAGAGTTAGAAAAGGTTATAGACAAGAGACCTAGCAATTGCTTCCATGATACCTGTGAGTATTATTAGTGCGAGTACTAGTATTATGCGAAATACCTAAACTATACTAACCTTCCATGGATAATATATTACAACCTCGCATGCCTGTTACTATACTACCAAGATATCAAGCTTATTATATAATATTATCTAAAATAGCTAGGAAGTATCGAAAACAATATGGAATACCCGTGTAACTAGTTAGACTGTATATATACAGGGTACAAGAGATACCCAGAGCATGCTATAGTAGAATAGTTATAATACTATAAAGAGTACTATCTAACCTATAACCATCAGAAACAGCTCACAGGTCTATGGCCCAAGCCAATCAAAGAAGCAAAGAAACCAGAATAGGATAATACTAATATATTCCTAATAGCAACGAAACAAGGAAGGCACTTGAAGCTTAGTATCCTAGTCTATGGATAATCTATAAACACGATGATTAACTCAGGAGCTACTAGCGACTTCATGGACCCAGAATTCTTGGAAAGAATCAAGGTGCTAGGGATTAAGAAAGAAGTTCTAATACCTATAAACAGGCTAAACAGCGAGAACCTGGGAAATTCTGTGCTAACAGCCAAGTCAGGAATCTTACCTATAGTAGTAAAAGGAAAATACTTTGAATAAAGTTTTGATATAACTCCTTTAGGTAGATATAACATAGTATTAGGGATCCCGTGGCTCGAGGATCATAACCCAGATATTGACTAGAAAGTAAAGATATTCTAGTAGAGAATAAAGGACCTATGACAAGGACTAGTAGGGGCTGGTACCTCACGACGCGCTAATAGACCAGTAGTAGTCTAGCATACTACCAGGGGTAAAGCCGAAAACCAGCGAGGCTAGGAGTTCGTGGGAAAACTTGTGAGCAAGTATTTAGATAAACAGGACCTGAAGCGTATACTCGCTAGGAAAAATCTAGTTAATTCTATCATTATAGCAACAAAGCAACCTTCTAAGAGAGAATAGTTAATAAGAGTACCTAGTTAGGCTACCGGCAAAGCAAGAAAACAATACGAAATCATAAATATCGAAGACAGGGAAGAAACTCGAGAACTAGTAGTAGTTATAGATAAGTCTAATATTAGCAAGAAGATCCTAAAAGAGTATAGTTAATTTTAGTTAATCTTCTACCTACTAGAGAGACCTGTGTTACCACTATATAGACCCTATAATTATACTATCCTGCTTAAAGAAGGAATAGTATTAAACTATAAGTGAATTATACCCTTAAATAATAGAGAGACTACGGTCCTCAAGGGTTATATTAAAATAAATAAGCTGAAATAGATTATATAGAAATCTTGCTTACCTATTAGACACGGAGTGTTATTTATACCAAAGAAAGATAGAAGTAATCGACTCTATATCAACTATTAGCTAATTAACGATATAATAATCAAGGACAGGTATCTACTACTACTAATATAGGAAATTCAGGACAAGATCTAAGGATCAAAGTAGTTTACTAAACTTGATATAGCTAATATATATTATTATATCAGAATTACTAAAGGAGAAGAATAGAAGACCATGTTCAGGACAAAATTCAGACTTTATAAATATAATATTATGCTATTCAGGCTAATAAACATGCTAGTATCCTTTTAGTAACTTATTAATAAAGTGCTTACAGAGTACCTGTGAGATTTTATTATTACTTATATTAATAATTGTCGAACCGTCGGGTCATGTGATCCGAGGTTCAGCGGTCGATCAGAGGTCTCAGCTAGTTTTGAGGTAACTTTCACTTCGTTCTCAGATTTGTAAGGAAACACCATAGAAAAGTGAGAAGGAAGTG